>BSBK01007145.1:0-334391 GCA_027943335.1 Chamaecyparis obtusa | reverse complement strand
TTTCTAAATATAAAATTTACTCATTTGAATATTATTTTTATTTGTAAAACATAATTATTTTCTATTGTTCATTTTATAAAAGAACATCTTTCCAAATATAAGAATAAATATCAAGATAATAAGTCTTACATTTTAAATTCTATATAATTTAGATTTTAGTAAATAATTTAAAATTATAGGTAGATTTTATTAATTGAAACATTTAATATAAACATAAAAATGAATAAATTTTAAGTTAAATGCAATTACTTTATTATTTGTACATTTTATACATTTAATTTAATAATATAACCCAATCCAACCTTTAAATATTATTTTCCCCTAATATCAAAATATTGAAATATTAGTATTTTAAATTAAAATTGATTATAAAAATTTAAGAAGTAAAAAGAGCAATTGTACTAATAAGTGGTGGGGGAGGGGGAGAGAAATAACTGAACCTAGCCTTTTTTAAGACACTTCTACTAATTCAATTCATTAATGACCTTGAAAACAAAACTCTTCTATTATTTCCTTCTAGATAATCCAATATAAATTCTATCCTAAAACCCTATATACTATATAATCTAATGAATGCCATTAAAAATATTCATTATGAATTGGTCAACTAAAAGAGTCAAATATCTTTTATTTTATAATCATAAACCAAAAGAATAAAATGTCTTTAGTTTTATAATGTTACACTACCCCATAGGATATCACGCACTAATGAGTTTGACTAAAAAACTACACAGTTGAATCCTAATAGCAATACACAATGTGACTTGCTATGGAAAATATCTCCTACTTATCAATGGATGAGCTTAAGGGGCTTTTATGTGTTCCATTCATTCTCATGAGAGATGGGTTCTTGGGACTCACTGCTCATGAAACATGGGTCAATGAGTTTGACACAAAAACTACACTGTTGAATCTTGATAACAATATCACAATTTGAATTGCTACGGAAAATATCTCCTACTTATCAATGGATGAGCTTAAGGGGATGCTAAGTGTTCCATTCACTCTCGTGAGGGATTGGTTCTTGTGAAACGCTACTCATGAAACATGGGTCATACATGTTTGAATCCTGATGGCAATATCAAAATTTGACTTGCTATGGAAAACATCTCCTACTTATCAATGGATGAGCTTAAGAGGTTTTCTAATGAATGGTGTATAAGGAACACCACTTACTGAAGGTTTTTCAAATGGAGTTGCAAGAAAAGTGGGCTTAACTGTGGAGGAAACTCCAAAGTTAAGTGCACTTGAGCTAGAGTAGTATTGGGATGGGTAACCTCTTGGGAAGTCCTGATGCTTCACCTATGTGAAAATCAACTAGATGCAATGGCTAAGTGTTCCATTAATTCTTATGAGATATGGGTTCTTGTGAACCGCTACTCATGAAACATGGGTCAATGAGTTTGACTCAAAAACTATATAGTTGAATGTTGATAGCAATATCACAATTTGACTTGCTATGGAATATATCTCCTACTTATCAATGGTTGAGCTTAGGGGGATTTCTAATTAATGGTTCATCTTAAGGCACAACACTTTGTCAAGGTTTTGAAAATGGGGTTGCAAGTAAAGTAGGCTCAATTGCGGAGGAAACTCCGTAGTTAAGTACATTTTAGCTGGAGTAGTATTGAGAAAGGAGGCCTCTCAGGAAGCCTTGATGCTTCACCTCTGTGAGCATCACCTAGATGCAATGAGTACTAAGTGTTCCATTCATTCTCACGAAAGATGTGTTCATGTGAACCAATACTCATGAAAAATGGGTCAATGAGTTTGACTCAAAAACTACATGGTTGTATTTATATTACTGATTATCAATATTACATAATTATTTATCTTTACAATTTGAAATTTATATAATTATTAGATGACTTTTATGACTATGTAAGAATAACCTTTAATAAATTCTCTATTTATCTATATATAATTTAGAAGTATGTATTAAAATCTAAATTCTATTTAAATTTGAAATCTAGAACCTATTTTTATTAATAGCTATTCTTGTAGTAGCAATGTTGAGTAATAATTGAGGATATAGAAGATTTTTAATATTTTGACATTTATTATATTAAATTAATATGAGTATGCACTCCATGTAATGTAAATGATGGAAAATCAAAGTTAAGAAATATCTAAAAAAATAAAATCTACCAACCAGCATAATATTAGTGGTCTTCTATTACCTATTAAAAAAAACATTGGTGGTCTTTTAGTGGGTTTAAGGGAGTCTTTCAAAGTCTAATTTTATATTACCATTATAAAATTAAAGACATTCTATTCTTTTGGTTTACAATTATAAAACTAAAGACATTTGACTCTTTTAGTTGACCAATTCATAAATGAATATTTTTAATGACATTCATAAAATTCTATAGTATATAGGATTTATGATAGAAATTATATTAGATTGTCTAGAAGAAAATAATAGAAAAGTTTTGTTTTCAAAGTAAGTAATAATTGAATTAGTAGAAGTGTTTTAAAAATGCTAGGTTCACTTAATTCTCTCCCCCTCCCCTACCACTCATTACTACAATTGCTCTCCTTATTACAATTGCTCTTTTTAATTCTTAAATTTTAATAATCAATTTTAATTTAAAATACTAATATTTCAATATTTTGATATTAAGAGAAAATAATATTTAAAGGTTAGATTGGGTTATATTATTAAATTAAATATAAGTAATTGCATTTAGCTAAAAATTTATTCATTTTTATGTTTATATTAAATATTTCAATTAATAAATTCTACATATAATTTTAAATTGTTTACAAAAGTCTAAATTCTATAAAATTTAAAATGTAGGACTTATGTGTCTTGATATTTATTCTTATATTTGGAAATATGTTCTTTTATAAAATTAACAATAACAAATAAATATACTTTAAAAATAAATGAGTAAATTTTATATTTGAAAAAAAGAAACATGCACTTCATTTTTTAATAGGAAAATTGAAAAATCAATTAACAAAATTTATGTTCAAATTAACACATTGTATAAACTCTCACTAATTATTTTTTAATTTTAAATATTACTTTACATATTAATTATTACATTAAAATGTTAATTCAATAAAATGTAATGAAGAAATAAAAAACAGAAATAATGATAAAAATTTAAAAATTATAATTTATCACATACAAATATATTTGTAAAAAGTACTTACCTTTTTACTTTCCAAAGAGTCAACTAATTTCCTATAAAAATAAAGAACTCTGCTTTATATGGAGAGTGCTAGTTTTCAAGGGATGTACTTTTATGTGATAAAGACAGAAGTTGGATGGACGGAAGTAACAACACTGGCTATGAAGGGTGCAAATAATCGGCCATTTAGCCAGTGTCGTCATTTATTCATTTACAATTCTTGCATCTTCCTATACCCTTGTATTTTGCATACATATTGATCAGAGCTCCCACTTCGAAACACATTGGGAGGACACAGGTAAAGATTGTTGTATTTGGCTTTAGATCTCCCAATTTCTTTTGTAGAAATGTTTTCAATGCGTCTTGATAAAAGTTTAAAGGAATAGGATTATGAAGTCTTGAATAGTGACATTCTTTTCTTTCAAAAAGTTATAAGAAATAATTTAACAAAATGACATATCTTAGGGATAAAAGCCAATCTTCATATGGCCTATGTGGATTTGAAATGTAAAATGATATTAACTAGGATACCTATATTTTTAATTAATTTTTTTGTAAAATAAGTTGAGAGATTTCGATTTTCAAGATATCTAACATTCATAAATATAAATATAAACAATTCATCAAATTTTGTATTGAGAAAATAAGAAGATAGTAAATAAACAAAAAATAAGGTTACTAAAAATATATATTTCACAAGTTTAAATGAACACAAATGTTTCCTTTTATTTATTTAATATAAGGAACATAACCAAATTATAAAATTTTCTTTGATTGTAATATTTTTAATAATAATGATTAGTTTTAAACTAAAAGAGGGGTAGAAATTTATTGAAACATAAAGAGATACAAAACAAAAGAGATTAACATAAAGTTCTAAAGAACCCTATCCCAATCAACAAGTTCATCAAAAGCATGAGATAAATCAGGGGGTAATTACCTCTTATCAACAATATTCTAGTCCTACATGAGAACTGAGGCCCATTTAGCTAGACTATCAACAACACCATTCCACTCTTGAGGGATGTGTGTAAAAATGACAGAGTCAAGAGACTTGCATAACTGGAGAATCTGATTAATAATTAAAGCCAAGTGCCAACTAACATCCCCTAGCTCCTTCTTGGTTAGAAACTTCACAACCACTTGAGAATCAATCTCACAAATAATCTTGCGCCAACCCCGCACACAACATTGTTCGAAAGAAAATAAGATGGCCAGAGCCTCCATGAAATTATTAGTATGAAAACCATTATACACAAAAAAAAGAAACTAGACTTCTCCAGAATTACTTTGACCAATTCCCCCAATGCCTGTAGGTCTTGGATTCCCTCGAGAAGAACCATCAGTGTTGACTTTAATAACATAAGGCAGAGGAGGAGTCCAATGCCCCTTAGGATTGACTTGCAACAAAGGCTATCTCATCTTACTAGTATACCTCTGACCAATAACCAATAGCACCCCTCTCTAAAGAGGAAAATTGAGGCGATTGCATATAACAACATCTCCATGATCCATACCTCTATTCTATTCACACTTAGCCAGAACTATCTCATTAAGAGAATGGATAATTTTTCACCAAAGATGCATGACCCCAATCCTAACATCCTGAAAGATCCTCCTATTCATTTCCAACCAGACATGCCAAAGAAAAAAGGAAGGACCAACAACCTAAGCAACCTAAAGAAAAGAAGCCTAAGAAGGGAAATGCCCCAGATGGTCTCAAAATTCAAGCAATGAAGAAACATGCCAATAGGGGTGGCCCTAAGCATTCCAAAAGAAGTGTCATATCTATTTAACAAAAGAGCATTGAAAGAAAATATGGGGAGAAAAATCCTCACCATTACTACATAAAACACATATGGAGGGGCCCTAGAATCCATGCTTGCAAAGATTATCCTAGGTAAGATAACGATTGTGAACCACTAGCCACATGAAAAAGTTACACTTGGACCGAGAATATTTATTCCAAACTTGCTTCCACTAAGGCACCTCAACATCTCCAAACAATTGTTTGGTAATCTCCAGGTACCCTATAGAGATAGATTATTTTCCAGAAGAGGTACCACCCCAAGCCAAAACATTAGGTCCCATCAAGGAGTTGCATTCCCTAGAAGCCAAAATATGAGTAAGCTTGTGTCGATCTCTCTCTAAACCCCCTAACAGGCAATCAAAAGAATTCTTCCATCTATAGACAACAACAAGGCCCAAAATATGAACTGTCTTATAATGTACCACCTTATCCCAACCAATAGCAAGAAAAGAATCACAAAGAGCCTGCAGATGTGGGTACATGGACAAAAGAGGAGGGTTACCATCCCAAGAATTAGACCAAAATAGAGCCTCTAGTACACAACCTTAAAATGCCTCTCTTAACCAATTGAGCACCAGTCTTAAGAGTATACCAAACCATAGAACCAATTCCCTCCAGAGGAAGTCAAGAAACAATGAAAGGGTCATCTCCCCTGAAATACTTAATGAGTTATAATGCGAGTCCAAAGATGATTCTGACAAGAAGACCATCACCAATAAAGCTTAGTAGCAACAACTAAGACACTCAAGATAGTAGAGTGGAGACCTATACCTCCCTCCTTCTTGGTCCTAAAGGCTATATCCCAACTAATTAAACTCCATTTAGAGTTTTTCAAATTACCACTCCAAAGAAATTGTCATAAGAGATAATCAAACTCCTTAATAAAATACATAGGAGCCGCCTGAACCATGCTTCGATAAATAGGGAGAGCCTGAATTACAGATTGCAGAAGAGTTACCTGAGCAGTTGTATAAATCCACCTATGAGTCTAGTTATTAACCTTTTGTCATAACTTATCAAGAAAATCCTATCAAAAGACCCTTGGTTGCCTACCCACAACAATAGGAATGCCCATGTAAATAAGTGGGAGCGACCCAATCTATAATCTCAGGATGTTAGCAATCCTCCGTTGAATAGGCTCAAGAGTATTAAAAAAACAAATAGAGGATTTATATTCATTAATTTTCTAACCCGACGTAGCCAAATAAATGTCCACAATTTTGTGAAAGGCCTTAGCTTCCTGAATTCGAGCAATTCAAGTAAGAGCAGTGTCATAAAAAAATTGACGATGAGAAAGAGTAGGCAACCCATTATCCCACTGCCAACCATGAACTAAATTATGAGACACTTGAGATTTAATAAATCTTCCAAGCCCCCCTGCCATAATAATAAAAAATATAGGGGGAGAGAGAGAGAGAGAGAGAGAGAGAGAGAGTATCCTTAGTAAAGACCTCTAGAAGCACCAAATAACTTAGAAGGCTCACCATTAAGAAGAACGAAGAAGGATGTAGATGTAACACAACTCATAGTCCAACTCACCCACTCTGGACTAAAGCCAAGGGCTAAAAGAATATTTTACAGGAAACTCCATTTAGCTCTATTATAAGCCTTAGCCATATCCAGTTTGATGAACATAGATCTATCCCTAGAAACAACCATATAGTGGATGGCCTCAATAGGAATAACCACCCCATCCAAAATTTGTTCACCTACAACAAAGCCTCCTCCTTCATTTGAGATAATAGTGGGAAGCCACATTTTAAGCCTCTTAGCAATAAATTTAGTAATCACTTTGTAGACCACATTACATAAAGTAATAGGCCTAAAGAACTCTAGCTAATTAGCCCCATCCTTTTTCAGAATAAGAACCAAGAAAGTAGAGTTCAAGGCCCTGAGCATTTGTTTGTTAGTATATGATTCTCGAACCACCTCTAGAAAATCTTGATTAATAATATCCCAAAATTCTTGAAACAATTCTATTGGAAAGCCATCAAGACTAGGAGCTTAGCCCTTACACATGCTAAAAACAACCTCCTCTAACTTAGCCATAGAAATTGGTCGCATGAGATAATCATTCATCACATTGGTAACTAGGGAGGGAATACAAGACAAAATAATATTATCCTCAATATCAATAGGGGAGAATCGTTAGAGAAGATAACATAATAGAATTGGGTAGCCTCTTGGAACAAAGCTAGCCAAGAAGGCAACTGAAGACCATCTGAGTTAACCAAGGAGGAAATATAGCTCCTATTATGACGTGCCTACACTGATTTGTGGAAAATGGCAATATTCTTATCCCCTTCCTAAAGCTAATCAATCTTGGCCTTTTGCTTCAAATAAATTTCCTCTCTAAGTTCCCATTCTTCTACATCTCTAGAGGCCTAGGACTCCACTCTGCCCAAAGCTTCAGAAAATCCAAGATCTTGAATCTTGTTAATAATGACATCTAGATGCTCCTATGCTCTCCTCTTCATGATATGAATATTACCAAAGCATTCCCTGTTCCATTTCTTAAGCTTCCATTTAACAAATTGTAATTTCTTAGTAAAAGAATACATAGTCATACCATAGGCAAGGCCACCATCTCTCCACCAGTGAGCCATTAAGTCATAAATAGAAGAACCTCAAAGCCACATCAACTGGAACTTGAACGAAGGATTTTTGGGAATAACAACTCTAGTAGCGGAGAATTTGATAGTCCAATGATTAGAACCCCCCCAGTCCAGAATTTCAGAAGAGAGAGTAAAATTACCACTAATCTAGAAACAAGAGACCAAAAATCTATCCAAGCACTCAGAGATAGCATCTTACCCAATCCTTCTATTATTCCAAGTAAAGAGCCCATTAACTAGCTTGATATCATTAAGATGCAAAATATCCATATTTTCATGAAGAAGCTTAGAAGGCCCCAAACGAACCAACCCACCTCTTTTCTCCTCTAGACTTAAAAAGAATTGAAATCTCCTACTAAAATCCAAGGGAGGAAAGGATTACAATTCCTAAAATACCTTATATATGACCAAAGCCCTATCTTTCCATAGAGATCAACATGAGCATACACATTAGTGAGAAAAACCGTTTCACCGGTATCCATACTAGAGGAAACCAAAGAAAGAGTTGAGCAAATAGACATCCACCAAAGAGGAGTAATTTTCCTTAGGTCCCAAAAGATAGCGAAACCTCTAGAGCTCCCCATAGACCCAATACATTGACACTGTTCATAATACCAAATACTAGAAACACATAAGGACATAGAATCCGCTGAAAGCTTAGTTTCCTGAATACAAAAGATATCTGGAGAATGATCAATCACCAACTCATAGATAGATTTTTGTCTAAGGATTCTATTCAACCCCCTAACATTCCATGAGAGAATAATCATTGAGTAGAGTAAGGGAAATGAGCTTCCATAGGCTTGACAATGCTAGACTCTACCAACAAATCTCCTGCTATTTTGATTTTCTCCTAGTCCTTTTTGCGACCACTTTTCGCAGGAGTGATAAAAGAAACCTTCTTAAGAGGCCTCTACAGCAAACCCAAAGCTAAAGGAGATCCATTTCCCTTACCAGATGCAAATACCTCCTTAACCAAGTCTGCCAAGACTATGTCATTGTCCTGAAGTATAGTACGAGCCACAAGAGCTCCAGAGACGAGGCCAATAGGAGCCTCACTCTGTTGCTGCACAGCTACATCCTGGTTCAAAACACTAGAGTCAGGAAGAGGAATTCCCCCATTTGATCCAATCACACCATCAATACTATCTTGTGGATGAGCACGAATAAAACCATCCTTATTAGGGTTGCCTCATTCATCGAGGCTTTTCCTTTTCCTGCATTCTCCATCTGAATGTTCCCCTTACCTACATTATCCATCTGGGAATTCCCCCTAACAACATTATTCATCTTGGTGCCTGTGGAAGAGGAAGACCCACCAGGGCCCCCAACAGAGCCACCATTCCCCTTAGAAACCCGAGGGCACTACCATTGCAAATGACCATACTCTAGGCATATCCAACATCAAAAAGGGAGGGATTCATAATCTAATTGTTGCATCCATGAAGAAGAGCTGAGACAAATTTCCAAAGAGTTTGGTAATGGATTCTTTAAATCAATTTCAACACAAATACAGGCATAAGAAATAACCTTTTAATCCAGGGATTATTGAGCAATCGCAGTAGGCTTCCCAATCAAAGCAACTATCTAGCACAAAATGTCTTCTCACTAGAACTCTAGAGGATGTCTCGGCAAGCGAACATAGACATGAACCCTTGATAAGAGATCCTCTGCATAATTGAACCCTGTATGCCAAGGTTTAACAAACAACCCCACATGATTATAAAAATAAGGGCCTCCTTAAAAAACATGATCCTTATTAGACATGCAAGAAAACACAACCAAGACATAGCTATTCCCAGCCAACATAATGTCCATATCACCTTCCACCTGCCATGAATGACGAATCCAAGCTTCGAGAGCCGATGAAGAAATCCAAATTCCAAGAAACTTACAGATTAGAACATGTTTGGACAATGACATAACTGCCTCCAGAGGAATGAAAAGGACAGGGCAATCATGACTTCTCAGAAGACACGCATTAACTTTATTTAGCTTCAAGCTCGCCCCTACATAAAAAGACTTAGGCATCTGTGCATGCACCCCCGAAGATGAACCACTAGGTGGCAGAACACCAACAACCACCAAGCTATTGGAAACCTCACATCCCGCCATCTAAATCTGAAAGACAAGAAGAGAGCAACAAAACCCACACCACCAAACTAAAAAAATCCACGCCACCGTACACAAAGCACCAAACTCCTACTGAAAACCCCAATGATACCAACCTTCCACCAAGAGCCACGCCACACAACAAACATAGATATAGAATTATCTTAAGTTAATAGGCAACACCACACCCCCAACGATCATCCCTCACACAAGCAGATCAAAATAGTTGTAGAAAGAAGGAACACTAGGGCATGAAAGCCCTAGTGCTCGAAGAGCACTGTTGAACACATGACTTTTTCAATCATAAGTTATACAAACGCACCCTAGTAATGATTAATTTCATTAAGATTAGAAAAAATAAATAAAAAGAAATATTTATATTCATTTAAATTTGTAAAATTGATATATTTAGTAACTTTATTTTTTGTTTATTTACAATCTTCTTATTTTCTCAATATAAAATTTGATAAATTATTTATATTTATAAATATTAGATATTTTAAAATTTAATATTTCTAGATTTATAAAAATTTACAGAACATTTTCTCTATCATTGCCCTTTATATGTATAATGGTTACCCTACATTTTCTCTGAGAGTTGATATTGTTGATTTAATTTTTGTTACGAATTCATTCTGTAGTTGTGTTTCATTTTGCGTGAATAATACCATGACGATGTTATCTCATTTTGGGGTCTTATAATTAAGGTCTCTTTCTTCACTATTTTAGAGGGTCTACGGGTGTGTGTTACAATTTAAGCCCATCTTTTGCATTATTTCTAAAAATAATATTAACATCATCAATGATCAAATTGTAGCATGAGTGACACGGTGCATATTAATGCTAAAAAGTGTACAGGGTGCGAAATCAAAACCTCAAAGTTTGTGGCATGTAACACTTATACTTTTATGAAGTTTAGGACGCTGCCATGTACATGTCCTATGATATATGTAATTATCTTAAGTTAATAGGCATTTTTGTGTCTAGAAGAAGTGACTATTGTGTTCACATTGTAAAACCCGAAAGGGTATAGATAATATCAAAAGGTAAAGGGTTTAGATAATATCAAAATGTAACAAACCTTATTGTCGACTCATTTTTGGTTAGATTTAGCTTAACATTATAGACATGGTATCTTTGTTTGGAATTTTGATTTCTATATTTGTTGTTAGATTTGAACTTTTGAATCTCTCGTAGCAACCACTGCATTCTCTTGAATGGACATGAAATGATATGATATGGATTGTCAATGGTAGGTTTTTTCTGCTACCCTCAATGAAAGAATGGGAGATGTCTGTCAGATGCCTATCATGTTTGTGATGCACACTGCCTCTCCAATGGTCCTTCTTTTGGAATCACCGTAATATGTGGTCTGGTGTCAGTTGGGACCCTGATAATTAAGGTCTCTTTCTTTAGTATTTTAGAGTGTTTATGGACCTCACCAACTGCACCTAGAAGCCCTTGATTAAAAACAAAACAACACCTGCTAGATTTACACTTATGTATCTTTATTTTCTGATGAAGACCATCCATCAAAGGAATTCTCCTATTATGGAGTCTCTTAGACGTCCTAGACTTTTCTTTAAGAACGGATTCGACCCCACTGTTCTTATTTCTGCCTACCATCTTCTTATATGCTGATCTAAGACCTCTAGTCCAAAAATTCAGCCAAACAATCGTTATCATCTATATTAGTGAAATCAAAGGTTCCCCAAAAGGGTAGTTAGCAGTAAATAAATAGTAAGAATTTAAAGCATGATCAAACTTAGAGAGAGAGGGACCATCTTTTTCTGTAAGAATGTTTGTGCCAAATTTTTCACCATTTCAAAATTCTGAAAAAGTTCCATATGATTTGATAAGAACCAAGAAGCTAAATTAGATTGTAGAGAAAAATAGTTTCCATTCAACCAATCTCTATCAAGAATTGTGTTTATTCTAGTTCAGGGCAAACATCTGAATTTATAGTATAAATATGAGAATCATCAATTAAGTGTGAACTACTTTAGAAATAATATCCAACCTCAGATTTAAAACATTATGACTTAATAAAAATGTACTAAAGTTATAGAGAAGAATACTTTTAAATTACTATAATTAACAAAAATATTTCTCAAATGTAATCAAATTGAATATTAATCTTTAAACATTATATGAACTTAAAAATAAATACATATATACAAAATTACTACCAATTTCTAATAAACGTAACCATAAAATAGAAATTCTCACCCAAAAGCGCTAATCAAATTGAATATTAACCTTTAAACATTATATGAACTTCAGAATAAATACATCTATACAAAATTACTACCAATTTCTAATAAACGTAACCATAAAATAGAAATTCTCACCCAAAAGTGCTAATTTAGGAAGCATTCTCTTTTAAATCCTTCTCTTTATCCTTTTAAATAGGCAAGCTCTGCACACACAAATTTAAATCCTTTAAGAAAATACATAACAAAATATTTTTGGAATAACCTTGTAAATTATGGATTTCTAGAGCTCTCATTTTATTGGAGTCAAAATTTAAAAAGTTTACTATTTTTTTATATGATTTATATTTGTAGATCAGTTTGTTTCATCATATAACTACTATTTTTCCATCTCAATTTATACCATGCATCTTTATATCTTAGATTGCTATTTTTTTAAATATGTTCTATAGCTTAGAAAGCATGTTTGATAGGAATATCTCGTGATAATGTTATTTATGCCTACATAACACCAATTAATGTAGGAAGAAAAATTTAAGTATTTGTAGGGTTTAGGTGTCTAAGTTTTGTATTTGTATAAAAATCTTATTTTGATTTGTTGTAGTACAATTTGATTTACATAAAGAATGCAAGTTGAAGAGCACAGTCTGTATTTTCAGGCCATGTGCACAATGAAATGATCTATGTGTTGGAGATAATTTCTCCTACCGATTATTTCCACCGCCTCAGTCCAAACTCCAAACAGCTGTTTGCATCGATTCTCTCTCTGGAATTTTCTCCCAACTGTCAGTCCAGACATTACAGACTGGTATCCCTTCACAGCTTGCAATATGATTACAAACTTGTTGTGCACTCCAAGTTATTGAACTGCATCAAACCAGATAAATACGAAAAGGCTTTTATCTTAGCATTTATTCGTAATTCTTATCCTTATCCCTGCAGGGAAGACTATCAGATTATGTATGCCTCAGTTACGTATATAGCAAGTTTTCAACCACAATGTAACCACCACAATATGATTATAAATATAGAGGCCTTGTAATGTTGTTATGCATGCAATCTGGAACATTAGAACTGTGCAGAGTTCTCTAATGATTATATCTGTGTATGCCGGATTAATATAATTCTGCTGTAGCAGATTTGGTGAATGTCATTAAATATTTCATTGTGTTTTTTAAGTCTGATTATATTTATTGTGTGTTCATCTGCTGTTTATTTGCTTGTATGTTGATGATCAATTTCCACCCTCCTACACTTTGAGAAGTCCCTTTAAGACAGTTGTCCAGGCCCTTGGAGATACATTACGGGGTATCTAGTGGGCGAGATTTATGATCATTCCTGATAACTATGGAGCAGTCATGGATGCTATTGACATGGAGGTTAGGGGCAAGAAAAGATGGGTGAAGAAGTCTTGGAATCTATTCAAAAGGAATAAGATTAGGAACAATATGGAGGCTTCCTGGGCTTATCTGGGTGCTAATGAAGATCTGTTTTCTCCAACAAATAACTAGGATGTTAGAAGTAAGTGATGGGAAATATCTGTAATGAAAATATATGTATTCTTTCTCAATAATATATTTATTTATTTATTTATTGATACTTTCTTCGAAATGAGATTCGCATGGAAGATGCAAATGAAGCTGCTATAATACTCTTCTTCTATAATGAATGAAAGGTCTTCCTACTGCTACAAAATCTAGATTTAGAAATGTATCTCCTGTCTTCTTGTTCAAGCAGTAGAAGCACTATCTTGAGATGAGATCTATGATATTGTTTTGGGTAACCTCCCAACTCATAGAAAATAAATCAGAAAAGCTAACAGCAGCTTCATCCAGCATGTCGACATATCTTCTTCGCCATTTCTTCCTTGCACAAACAAGTGCAAGTAATCCCCAAAACCCAATAGCAAAGGTAGCCATACAGCTAACATACCAATACCAGGGATCCTCTGTTCCCTCTTCAACTTCATCATCATCATTTTTTACAGCTGGAACGATGCCTGGTGATCCTGGGTATCTGTTATCAAGTGGAAAGCCACTAAGACAGGGATTGTCATAGAAATAGGCGGCGTTAAATGTGGAGAACTGACCTTCCGTTGGAATCTTGCCACAAAGCTTGTTATTAGACACGATGAAAACAGCTAAGAAGTGAAGAAGTTGCATCTCGACTGGAATCTTGCCTTCCAGTTTATTGTAGGAAAGGTCCAATGACTCTACTTGCTCTAGCATTCCCAATGTATGGGGAATTTCTCCACTAAGATTGTTCCTGGAGATATTGAGGATATGTAAAGCATTAAGTGCACCAATTGTTGAAGGAATGATACCTGACAGCTGATTTCCAGAAAGGTCAATGCATGTTACAAGTAACAAAATAGAATCCACATATACCAACTTGGTTTCTTTGTTGGTGACTGAGATCTCTTCCTTGTAGTAGGCGGGCGTGCCATTTTTAGGTTGTACTGTTGAGCTTCCGACTTCAGCCATTCCTGCGGCTAACTTCTCTAACTCCGGTGGGATGAACCCAGTCAAACTGTTTTGTGACAAATCTAAAACATGGAGATGACTGAGACTGCCCAATTGAGGTGGAATAGGTCCTGTAAACATGTTTTTCCTCAATACAAGTATGATCAGCTGAGAGAATTTTGATAGCCAACTTGGTACCTCTCCAGACAAGATATTATTTCCAGCATCTAAAATCTGTAAATTAGAACAGTTGGAAAGACTCTGTGGCAATTTTCCCCTTAGCATGTTGTCATTCAGGTGCAGCGTCTGAAGTTGGTACAGCCTTCCCATTGTGAATGGGATCTCGCCTTCCAAACCAGTATTTGCGAGGTTCAATCTTGTTAAAACTGAGCAATTGGTTATGCTGGAAGGAATCTTGCCAGATAATCTGTTATTTGAGAGACCTAAAACCAGGATTTTAGGAATGAGCATGCCGATTTGGCTGGGGATAATCCCAGTGAAGTCATTGCGGGAAAGGTCCAAAACTTGCAGGGACGGGGAGGGCAAGGGAAGAGGACCACTCAACTTATTATTGCTCAGATCTAGGGTTAACAACGTTACATTCAAAATTGGAGGAAGTTGACCTTCTAAATTATTGTATGATAAATTGAGATAGTTTCCAATTTTGAGATCCCAAAGCCAGGATGGAATGCTTCCAACAAGACTATTGTTAGAGAGATCCAAACCCAATAACCTGTGCTGTGTTGAGAGAATTGTAGGGATGGAACATCTAATATTACAGGAGGCCAAACCTAATACTTGAAAGTGGATTTTGGGTACCCAGTCAGGATTGAGATAAACATTCAACTGATTGTAGGATAAAGAAAGGCGAACAAGGCCGGAGGAATTTTCAAAAACCTGAAGAGAGAAATTGCCCTGTAGATTGTTGGAACTGAGATCAATCAATTGTATGCGAGAGAGATATCCTAACGAAGTAGGAACGGTGCCGTTTAGCTGATTGGATTGCAGATAAAGTTCAAGGAGTGGCGAATGTCCATTAAACCAGGAGGGTATGTTACCACTCAATTGATTGTGGGACAGATCCAGAGTTGTCAACATAGAAAGCCAACGAAGTGAGGGAGGAATTTTCCCCGTCAGGGAGTTATTCCGGAGTATGAGTTTCTCAAGAAGAGTCAGTTTGCCAACAGAGGCAGGAATGGGCCCATTAATTTCTGTCTCTACCACCGTAAGCTGTGTGAGCGAGGATAAATTTCCAATGGAAGGCGGTATATTTCCTCTTATATTCCACCCTGACAGAGTAAACAGAGTGAGGTGTGACCACCCGCTGCCTAAAATTTCATTGATATTTCCACTTAGGAATTCATTGTGAGCCATTCGCAGGTATTTCAAATGAGGCAAAGTGGAGAGACTGAGGGGGAATGGACCACTCAAATTGCATCTATAAAAACTAAGCCATGCTAAACTAGTCATGTTTCCTAACCATGCAGGAAGTGGGGATGAAAAGTTGTTGCCGTGAAAGTCAAGATGTGTGAGGGATGTGAGGTTAAGAATAGCAGTGGGAATTGGACCTGAAATTTGGCAATTACTCATGTCAAGGAATTGCAAATTATGAAGTGCAGATATGTAATTCCCCAAGTCTTTCCCAGTACTAGTTAGGGTCACATACTTCACCGACAAATATTGTAAATTTGGCAGGCTCCGCGCCCACTCTAAACTCGACCAACATTTGAATTCATTATTCTCCGTCATGGAAATATTCAAATATTGGAGGTTTGAGAGATTCCCCAGTTGCAATGGAATCTCATCTTCAAAATAATTGTTGCCCATGTCGAGATGCTTGAGTTCTTTGAGTGCTGATATACCTGGACCCAAAACACCAGCAAAAGTAATGAAGCTATAATCTTATTCAGTTCGCATTAAAGTTATTGTGTACAACTTTTGAGGCAGTAAATTGCGTAAATATTTGTAACATAAATTCTTTGAATCACAAACAGATTCATCATGGGAATGATAAAAGTAAGGATTTCAGAATACCCCAATATTTATCATACACGAATTCCTAAAAGAGAGGAAGTGTGTATTCCAAAGATTGTATGGTTAAGGATTAAAGAGTATTACGATACAGAAATCTCAATCAGTCGGCTACGAAATCATTTCAAATACCCTGTCTTTTTGAATTTAAATGTTTGACTTCAAAGGATGATGAAGAAAATATTAATATGAAAATCTAAATTTCAATTAGAACCAGTTTTTAACATTAATTGCTCCAAAAAATTTCAAAATACCTGCAGGTATAACACCAGAGAAACCATTGGAGTTCAGATCCAGATATTCTAATTGCTTTAACTCGAACAAAGGAGTGAGAGTGTGAGTTGATGAGTTTTTCAGCACCAAATTTGAGAGCTGCAGTTGGGTGACATGAGATGTGAGCTTGCTGCATTCAACGCCATCCCATTCACAACAATTAAACCCCTTCCATGAAGGAAATAATTCCCCAACCGCAGTGTTGAATCTAAGCAGAATAAGCCTTTCCTTAGGTAGACAGTCAATATTGTTGCAGTTGCAACATATGATAGCACTGCTCCAGCTCATCAAAAACAACACCCATCTGTATTTCTCCATCCTACCAATTTCCAATTAGTTGCTTAATTTAACAAAAATTGAATTAAAGGAATGATAAAATAAGATAATTGCAAGTGTAGAAACTACAGCATACCTGAAAACAGAAGACTGAAGACGGGCTGTGCATCGAGCAACGAGAGATGGGGGTTTGTACAGCATTTTAATGAGCAGAATATAACCGACGATAGCATTAATGGGATTGTTATGTTTTGGTAATGCAAAGGAATATACTACAGAAAATAACTGCAAGAAATGGACTTAGTATTACCAGCTAATATAACAACACAACAGGGTGGAAGATTCTGTAACACGAACAAAAGCCTTCGTGGTTAGGAAGGACCAGATTGTATTCAGCACAGTATACGAAGGAGATAATTAACTTTTTTGGCTGAATAGCCGCCGCCCTGTCAACGGCGTGTATAAATTCAGTCTTTGAAGTGGGCGAAGAGAATATTTTTCTTCCTTAGTCCAACCATGGCACACTGAGGGAAATGCCGTGTTCTATTTTGATTCTCTTTAGCAGTTGTCATAGCTTTTTCTAAAAGCAAATGGAGAAAGGACATTGTAATTTGATTTTTCACGAGGAAACTATTGGTAGCGTGGAAAATTTAGTTGGTGTGAATGCGGAGAATTTGTTGTTCTCAATTGGGATGTCCCACTTTATGTGGAGAAAAATTGTTTACTGTTCTCAATTGGAATGCCCACTTTCTCTGTAGAAATCCATAACCACAATAATGTAGAGTGTTCAAAATATACCCTAATCATGAAAAATGGCGGGGGATTGTAAATATGAAAAGACAAGTTTGTAATTAGCCGAGTTTTATTCTGAGTGGGAACAATCCCATCTCGATTCCGATTACGAGATTACTGAGATTATTATTCTGAGTGGGAACAAAGTTGTATGTACACTGGTACGATAAGGAACATTGTTTCAAGGCCATAACATTGTTCCAAAGCTTCCGGTCCACATTTCAGAATCAGAGGTCTATATTTTTCAAAGATCCAAATTCTGCAGGGGAGTATGTATATCTTGTATTTGAAGTACATTGGGATTACGGGGAGTCTTATATACTGTAAATTATGTAAGGCATCTGTAAACAGAAATACAGGTCATCTGATATCATAGACTGATGACATATGACATGTTGGTATCATTACACTATGTTCACCTTATTTATTTAAGGAGGTAACGCTAGTAATTGAAAAGATTTTTAAATGTTTCTTGAAAAAGATTCCAACATCAAGATACTTGTCTTTATAGTATTGTTATAATAATATTTGTTATCATTATTAATTGTTCTAATTATAAATTTTTGTTATTTTAAAATTATATTCTTAAAATATTAATTATAATTTTTAT
The DNA here is from genome assembly GCA_027943335.1 of Chamaecyparis obtusa. Taxonomy (NCBI): domain Eukaryota; kingdom Viridiplantae; phylum Streptophyta; class Pinopsida; order Cupressales; family Cupressaceae; genus Chamaecyparis; species Chamaecyparis obtusa. The sequence continues at coordinate 316,057 of BSBK01007145.1, read as the reverse complement.
TTCAATAAAATAGTTTTAATAATTATCCTATAATATATTTTTCTTAAAAGTATACTATTAATTTAATTTAAAATCTATTTAATTATAACTATAATAATAAGATTAATTTTATATTTAATTATTTATTATTAGTTTAAAATTATTTCTTGTTAATAGGGTTAAGGAGGGTTGATCCTCTTCAAATTCGATAAGTGGAATGACTTGGTTTACATTAGAAAAAGGGAAGGGCAACCCTAGGGAGAGTGGAGCTAATTTGTGTCGCTTGTGATCAAAGTGTTAAGGTGTCTTGTGTGAAGACTAAGTATCTAAGAATGACTACAAATAATGATGTTGAATTATGTGTAGATTTATTTGGCTTGCACTATGGACTTTAATTAAAAGCTAAGAGGCTACATCTCGAAGAAGATTATCTTTTAAGTATCAAAGAAATATGGTAGGAAGAAAACCCAAGTAGAAACTAAGGAAGAGGATCAATCTAATATGGGAAGCAGTTATAGCTTCTTTGAAAATTTTAAACCAGCCCATGTATATTGTAACGCCTTGCTAGGGAACCCGAGAGAACCAACCATCAAATCACTAAAAGATGCGAGTACTTTTTTTTTCAAAGTTAATTAATATGGAAAACATAATTTATAATACAAAGATAAGCACTTGATTACAATACCCGAATGCAAGATTACTAACTAACCTAAGTCCTCATAGGTTCCCTAACGTCGTTATGCAAGCAACATTTTTTAACCTAATCACCTTCAAGAAATACACATTGAATTATAAGCTTTAAGTTGTCATTAAACATAAGTCATCATTATTTGATTTATCAAGTCAAGTCATTACTCAACTAATCATCAAAATTACAAGTATCTACTAATTCATCCTTCATATCTGTTTCATTTAAACCTTAAGATTGGAATAAACATTCATTAAGGCATGCTCTATCCTATGGATTTTCGTTAATATTTATTTATTTTAAATGCACTAAGTAAACATAAACCAATCATTGATCACTACAATCAAATTAGCATCTCCATACATTAGATCATTTCTACCCATTGATTACAAGTCAAATAATCACTTTAGCATTTATAATAAATAAATCTTACTTCTTTCAATTCATCAACATAATCTAGATCTAAGTTCATAATACACAAACAAGTAATATAAATAACATTTGATACCCAAGCTCATTTCCTTTATAGAAGAGAAAAAGGAATTATAAACAAATAATGTAATCCACTCATTTTAAAGCTTTTAACATACACAAATTACATCATAACCTTTACCTTTCATTTCACCTAGAACTACCCATTCTCTCATACATTGTTTAAATCAATTTATATCATTACATCATATACATTGGCTCCTTTCAGGAGCTTACAATTACACAAATATATTTACATCAAATACATCTCAACAAGATACATGATATGATATAAAGTCTTCTTCAACAACTATGGAAAGAACACGTGCAAGGATCATCCACAAGACTACGAATAGTACCTTGATATAATAAATATTAACCACCCAACTATGTGTGACATGTAGGCTCATTCCCTTGAGCTAGGATATAGAAACCAAGGCCTACATAAGAGGAAACAATTAAGACATACCTAAGGTGATAAAAACCCTTCCCACAAAACAAACATGAATCACAAAGCTAGGTGAGTGTCATCACATAGCCCTCACTCATAGGGATTTCCTAGTAGTCTTACTCTGGACCTTGACACCCAAATAGCCATTTGTGGAACCAAACACCTTTCCATGAAGACAAGGTTGTTCGATTGTGCCAATGCAAGGCACCTTCTCCCACTCCCATCCCTAGCTTGTAAAAGCACTAGCGACATGGGTGAGACATCAATTAATCTTGATTAATGTGCTTTTACCCCTATTTCCTAGTAAATCTTGTCAATGTTATCACTTGATTAAGACAACTCACTAATGGGATCTCCTAGTAGCCATTTTGTGCCCTGACACCCACTGTGAGTGACTCACCTAGTGTACCTAGGTTATCTACCCATAATAAACATTATAATGCATCCAATAATCATATCACATCATAAATCATGCCATCATAACAACATAGTACCATCTGATTAGGTTTAGGTGATCACTGGTTGTCCCTAGTCCACAGGACAACCTTAAACCCTAATCTGGCATTTAAAATGCATAAGGAGGCATCAAAATGCACCATACATGATATAAAAACCATATTTAGTGTAATAAAGGTAAAAATAAAACAAAAATAAGATCCTAAAAGCCTCTGATAACCAACAAGCCTCTAACATTTGACAACTTCTAAAATTGATTTATTTCAAACAATGGTTAAATGCCAAGAATAGTCATCAATGAACAATAATCCATATATTCCACAAAACACATAATTAAGACAATCTCTTTGGTGAGAATTAAGAAAACATCATTAAATTCTCTCTCTCTCCTATTTTTATGAGGAAAGAAAGTTATGGCTTCTATTCTAAAACATAAAACCCTAGTTGAGGTTTAGACTCGCCTTCACTAAAATAGGTATAATTTTAACAAAGCATAACAAGAAATTTCAAATGAAAGATAAGACATAGAATTATCTCTAATATCAATTTTAGACTTGTACATGACCGTACTAGTCTATACCATTTAGATAAACTTGACTAAAAAACCAGAACAAAGAATGGACAAAAATAGTTTGAAAAAAGTATACATTAGGACATTAATTTGACCTTAAAAAGGAAATATGAAAGAGACCCATTTGAGATATTTGAATTTTACTTCTAGATAATTAACCAATAAAAATGTTAGACACAATTTAGTTTATTTAAATAACATATCTCCAAAAATAGGATGCTAGAAAACCTAGGAAAATACATAGCAATTTTCAACAAAATGAACTCTAACTTTTAAATACTTCTAGGAATGAAAATTATAGATATCATACATAATTAAAATATCTAAATCAATCCATATTTCATCAAATAAATAATGTCATCATGGGATTCAATCCCTATCCTGGGTCCTGTGAAGATTCTACCAAAGAAGGAAGAATGAGGCAATACGAGGAAGAAAGTCCAAACTTGAGACACATTATTCAAAACCCTCTCCACTTTCATAAAAATCAATGAAATAAATTCCAAATCGACAACAATAACTCCCCCTCTCAACTATTGAAACTCTTAGAGAAATGCCCCTCTCCCAAAAGCAAAGAAAACCATGAATTCTTAAAGAAATATGCTTACAAAATCTCCTTGACATCTCATAAGTTTTTCTCCAAAATATCCATGGAAAGTACAACCAAACTCTACTCAAAGCTTAAGCAAAAATACCCCCTCAAAAGAAAAAGGAGTATCCATATAAATAGATTTCCCAAAGGTCGAGAGGAAAGATAACCAACTCCCAACTAACTCTTAACTAAAGGGTATTATTAAATAACTTAATATATAATTATAAACTCATTATAGTTATATATCACTCAAATATAAATACAATAAATACTTTTATATCTATTCATACACAAATCATAATATGTTACATATAAGATATAAATAATTACATCAATATTTATGTATATATATGACCTATCCACGTTATTAATACTTAATAATTAAGAATATTATACCTCACACTATTTAATATTTAATTATTAATAATACTATACTTTACATTAATCCCCAAAATATACACCATAACCAGTATTTGCAATCATGCAAATATAATAATACACACACATATTTATGTGTGTGTGTGTGTGTGTGTGTGTGTGTGTATACCAAACACTATAATCTATATGATTATGAAGTAATCAATCAAAACATTAAATATTATTACATATTTATACTTACTATAGGATATAAAACCTAGATATTATTAAATCACACACCTCAAAATAAATCTAACCATCAAAAGAGGCCATTACTATCAACTATGAAACACATTAGGATAACCATAAGATCAAACAAGGTCAACCACAACCAACAAGGTAAGTCAAGCCAAACTCATGACCAAGCATGAAACCCTGAAACATGACATAGTAAAGATCAACTAAGAATCATCCCAAGGAGAAGAAATAAATGAAATGAACAAGCAAATCATAAACCCAAATAAATGCAAGGGACCACAAGACACTATCCACAACCATGCCCAATTGTGTGTGGTGACTCTAGGTGTGTTACCCTGACCACTGACTAACCAAGGGGTAAGTGCACCAAGATGGTGTGCAAAAAGGGGAGTATAAGTGGCCACATTTTGTTTTAAAATTAGGTAAACTTGAACTTGAAAGAGAAATTGGAAGGTCTTGCACTAAAAATTAGAAGATGTGTAAAGAATAAGGATTGTAGTACTGTGAATCTAGTTTCTAAACTACTAAAGTTTCTTAAAAATAGATAATATTAAGAGGCTCAAACCCTCCACGTATGAAAAACTATTCTTGATTTTTTCAGAAAAACATAACATAGTTGTTTTTGTGCACTCAACAAAATATATAGTTAGATTTAATATTTTGAAAAACTGTTTGGCAGGATGGTAGGTAAGACTGAGATCTAGATGTATTTTTTCATAATTGTTTGTTTAGTACATTTTTTTATATGAGTTTTTGAAGTGACCACATCCTGAAAATCTCATACCTGTTCGTGCGCTGGGCATAACTTGCATCAAAATAATAAAAAATGTAATCTTCTTTTTAAAAAAGTGTATAGATTCAACTGTAGAATAGTAATATGTAATTTGTTTTGCAATTGGTTGAGTAGATTGAAAAAATTATTAAAAAAATGGTAGATATATGTCTGTGAGGCCTGTCAAGACACTGGTAAAGAAAATTAAATTTCACTACGGTAATGTTATCCAAAAATTGAAAAATTTATATGGTTAGAAAGATGAGAAGATGTGTAACATTATGGTGGTAATTTCAGAGATACCCTCTTGATCATTTGTAAACTTGATGACTATGAAATCGAGAATTCATGTTGGAAGATGAAAAAATGTGTAAAGGGACTAAAATGGAGGGAAAATGGGCTTTCAAGCCTTAGGCTCATTTACTAACCCTTTTTCCAAGCCTAAATGCGTACGGGTTTTTGTGTGTATCATAATCCACTCATGTTTTGAAAATAAAAAAGAACATTTCAAAAATTTCAAAACCCTTACATGTTTTGAAGATGTAAAGAAATGTAATTTATGTTTTACAGAACATGTACAGGTTATGAATACATCAAAACACATGGTACTAAATTAAGAATACACTAAATTTATGTATAGACTTATGTATATAATATATGTCTATGTTTGTATATATGTATCTCTATAGTTTTATATACATATAAATGCATCTCTCTCTCTCTCTCTCTCTCTCTCTCTCTCTCTCTCTCTCTCTCTCTCTCTCTCCTATTATCTCTCCTTTCCTACACCCTTATCCCTCTCTCTCCTTCTCCCATTCTCCCTATCTCCCTCCCTATCCCCTATCTCTCTCCCTCCCCATCTCCCTATCCTCTTCTCTCCCTATCTTCCTATCCCCTATTCTTGACAATAATGAAAGTTCTGATTTCTTGCAAAACCTGAGTCATTTCTCCTTGTTTTGGACATTCATAGTGTCACAACCTACATTTTAATGCATTTGGGAGTAATGTAAATTGGTTGGGAAAGTTGTTTATGCAGTTCTGAATTCATTTGGGGTTTTAATTAATCCATCTCCTAACAATTTTGTTGATTGTCCTGGACATGACTACATTTTGTGTTGATTAGCAATATGGATTGAACGATCCATCTCCTTTTTGTATTTACTTTCACTTTGGGATGGATCCACATTTGTAATATATCATTTTTACATGAATAATGTAGGAAAGAAGATCACTTGCAGAGTATTAGCATTGGTGATTTGAAGATGGGTTTTGAAGGGTAACGAAGCTGAGGTATAGGTATTGCAAAAGAGAATCTAGCCAAAGGAGGGTACCTTTTTAAGGTTGTAACAATTAGTATATGTTGGGAAGATGGTGATACAACCTTTTGTTGGTTGAGATTGGGTCGAGAATGCATACATTGAGTAGGCCCTAGTTTTTGGAGGGTTTAGAGGATAATTTGGGGCTTTTGTATGTAGGAAGCCTGTATAAATAAATTTATAGAAATTTCCTCTAATTGGAGCCATAATATAACTTTGTTAAAGAAGCCACATGTGGTTAGGGATTAAGTCCTTGATATAGTTCCTTTTTAAAAGTGGGGGTTTTGGGGCTTAAAATAGTGCCAAGTGTGTGAGAAGAAGGGTATGCTCCAAAAAAATAGTATCCAAGTTTTTAATATGTTGTGTAACTTCCAAATGGGTGTCCAAAAGTGTAATTATTTTGGGAAGTTGTTTGGAAAAATCTTGAGGAAATCCTAGATTACCTGTTGGACAGGGCTACTAGGATTAGGCCTAGTGTATGCTTGGGTAAGGGAGTATGAATACACCAGACAAATGGATGTGTTTGGGAAGTTGTTGTAAGTTGAATAGGGAATTTTAAGATCCTAGAAGGTATCATATCGGGTGGTTGGAGTTGGGAACCCATTTTGAGCATTTGGGTGGAGCAAATGAAGGAACAAGGTCTAGTCTACCTTGAAGGAGAAGTACTATTTTCCTTGATGTAAGTCAGAGTTGGGTAATGGGATGGTACAATATATGCAATGAGGATCCAATGTTGAGTCTCTTGAGTGCCTAAATTCCTCAAGTGGAGTTCCATTGTTGATCCTTCTGCATCAGAAACCACATAAACCACCCATTAATATACATCTTCCTATGACCCTTATTTGGTCAATTAGGACAATTTGACACAATAGACAAAATCATTACATATTTTGGCTTTTCATGCCTTATTACATCAAATAAAGTCACATATGATTTTGATTACATTAATCATGCCAAAATGACTTTCATAAACATGTTTCAGTTATATTATATTAAATAATGAATGTAAACATGTTTAATTAAATGCAAAAAATTAAGTTTTGAAGTATAATGATATGCACACAATGAACAAATTGGATTGAATATCAAGTTTCATATATATAAAAATGAACAATAATCGTGTACATATCAAAAAATGACATAGATGCCAAATCAATAATAGTTACAAAAATGTGGCATGTGGCATGTCAAGGTCGATATATACAATAAAAATATTGAATGTATAAAAAATTGGCCATTTAATGACCACAACTAGATCCATATATCTCTATCGATATCTATGAATGTGATTGTTCATCAAAATTGAGCCTCTTCAAAGTAGTACATGGCTCTTTGGGTGTCTACACAAGAACAATTCAAATTCTAAATCATATATCTTATCTCCAAACACTATCAAAATAACTAAATAATAGATTTTAATTTGTTGGCAATTGAATTGTTGATTACCTCATCTCTTTCTTCTGCACTTGGGCTGTGTGTTAATGCTGATGGGCTCCTTCGTGGGTGAGGACTGCTACTAACAAAATGGAACATTTGGTAAAGGGTCTGTAATAAGTGATCACGAAGGGAGGTTGTAGTAGGTAAAAGATAATTAACACAAGTTAATAACCCAAAGTTGATGACAAACACTACAAAAGTAAAGATGCATGTACTCATATCTAAATCCACATGTTTAACACACACACACACATAGACACATAATGAATATCGAAGCCTCAAATAGCTCTTCTATACTCTTAGGAGGGATCGTCACTGACGAGGCCGCTATGACCATTTCTTGTATGAAAATAATAACATATATCATAGTCATAGAGGAAGGATTTCTAAGAGATTTTGAATAAACAAGAATGCAATCAAACTTGTGAATATAAAAATGTTACCTCTTCCCACTCTTGAACATCAACAACATCCAGTGCATTCATTAATTCTGTAAAACCCAATTGTTTCTGTATATAGAACAAATAAGACATGCACATTGATCACTATACATATACATCTTTAATCATAATACATTTCAACAAAAAACTTAAATTGTACTAAATTACCTTTTGTACTTTGGGTGTCCTCGAGGATTTCTTTTTTCATCTCGGTGTCTTGGAGCTAGGTGGGGTAACCTAACAAAAACCAAATTGACATAAGAGAAATGAATATGATAACACATAGGTTCAATTAAAATTATAAATAAGAGGTGTGAAAAATATGATACTGGAAAGCTCTCTAGGCCAAAGTCAATCACAAAAAGTGTCACATCATCAACTTTGGATATCTCAACCTCAGACAAGCCCTATAAAACATAAAATAAATATACATATTAAGAAATGACATCTTGACACCAAGAAATTATTATATTTTTATGAATATTTAAAAAATATACCTCAGGTGTCAAAGCTACACTTGCACGTCTAGTCGAACAAGCACTTTATGGTTTTCTATGTGAATCATCCACTGCACCTTGCAATGCAAATTATTCATATATCAATTTAATTTTTCTCTAAATAAACATTTATTTACTTTTATAAGATTTAGGTGATTAAAATTAATAACATGTCAAAACAAAAATAAACATACATGTGCTTGTCTCGTAGAAAACACCATTGTCAATATGTCATTTGTGAGGGCCACATCCTCAGCAACAAACGCTCGACATCTACTCCCATAATGTGTACACGAATGGGATGTCAAACCATCCTCATTTGCGTCAGTATCTACCCCGACATATATACCCTGACAGTTGGGGAACATATGCTCAATGGGATGGGTTGAGCCAAATGGAGCATCTGACGATGATGGAGGTGGTGCAGGTGTTGATCCACCCTGTGCATTGACTAACTATGTGCCATGCTCAATAATGACATCACTCAATGATGTAGCTTCCTGAAGGGTCTGTAAATAAATGGAATTTATCACTACTACCGGGACCGCAACATGAACTATGGGCTTTTTAGCTAGATGCCTCCTATGTTGTGGCTCTACCACCCTATGGGCCCCAACTCTATCCTATGTAGAGCCTCTCCCTCTACTCTGGAACTACTGGATGTCAAAGTAATTTGGCTTCTCACCAAGGATAATCTCACAATATGGATTTTCTCAAAAAATATAAAGGCACCTCCCAATTATTACAGGGTGCTTAGTCAAAGACCATATACCACCTATCACAAAATGAAACTCTCATCCTATTATGAACACACCAATGTATGTGAAACCAATTTGTAGTAATTAACTTCTAGGGAGTTACTACTAATATGATTAGTGAAAATAGAACATATGTCTTCTTTAAGTATCCTCTTTTTTTCACTCGATCATATGACAATCCATCAACATAAAATGCATGACATCTATCCCTCCATGAACCCCATGTTCTAACCTCCTTAGACACCACATTCTCACTACTGGCCATTCTTTCTAAGGAAGTGGCGAGGGATGAGTGGTGCTCAAAACTAGAGGACCTCAAAATATTAAACAATATAGATATTTGGGAACTATTTTGTTGAAGATGATTGATAAGGTCCTCTTGTGTGGCATCAACATGACTTATTGGAGGACGTAGGGGGTTTGGATTCGGGTTTGGCGGTGGGTTTTCTTGTTGTGGAGATACATTTGGAGGGTTCTCTTATTGATCATTTTTATCATTACCAATATTTGCAGGTGTTTGAGGAGGTCTTTGCTGTCTCTTTCGTACTCAGGGATTATTTTCTGAATCTATCATCAAAATAATTAAAAAACTAAAATCAATTCAACAAACCCTACTTAATCGAAATTGAAACAAAAACAATTAAAAAAATAAATTCTTACATGTTCGACAGTGTGGCATGGTTGCAAAATGAACAATATGGAAAGGAAATTCAATTTCAACAAGAAATCGCTTGGGTTTTGGCGACTTCTCTTCTTCCTTTCTCCTCCAAACTCGGTTTTGGCGTGAAGAGAATGAGCCAAAATATTGGTTTTTAAAAAAAAAACCTATGATAGTCAAAACATGTATGCATTTTGCAAAGTATTTTTTACTTTACAAAATGTGTACGAATTTTGTAAAACATTTTTTTCTTTACAAAATGCGTACACATTTTGAAAAACATAATTTTTTTTAAATTATTTTTTGTGGCTTGGCAAGGGCTCGACTTTGCCAAGCCTAGTTTTTCAAATTTTGAGTAACCTAAGTGGGTTATGAATTTTTTTTGTTTTTTTGAAGGAGGTGGCCACTTTTTTGCACACCATCTTGGTGCACTTACCCCAAGCAGAACCCCAATGTTCCCACATTGAATAATGGAAGGGAAAGACTCAATAAGGGGCCTTGGTACTATCTTTGCAATAAAAACCATCAAGGATTTTAGGGCATACTCAGACCTGTGGAGCCAAGTGAAGTCAATACCTGATACTTGCAACCCTTCATCACAAAGTGAGTATACATGTGCATATATACATATATATGAAAGATATTGTAAAAAATGACAAGAGTTGAGACATCGTGTAGGCCTCACTAAGTGCGTAACCATGAATTTTCCCCAATCCATACAAATAGATCATAGATACAAACACATATGTAAGCACCCAATATAAAAGACACTATTAATCAAATACAAAGAAAGGGTTAGATCAGATCCATAATATAATCCATCATGATTTTGGTTAGTCCCTTAATCAAAATCAATACTTAAATATATAATCATAATCATACATGTAATCATAAGTGAACAATAAATGTAAATTAAAATCATAACATATAAAGAACCTAATTATTAAGGAGGTCTTGAAATCATATTAAATAACATTCATATATCAATTAAGACATAAGAAACAAAGTATCATAATAAACTACTTTATCATAATTATTTATAAGGAGTTCCACATAGTAAACATATAGATCTATCAAGTGCCCAGATAACATCAAGGTCCTAAAATATTATGAAGACATAAGAAAAAATGAATACTCATGAAGAAATATACCCGAAAGAACTTATCATTGTCAAAACTAGAATATGGATTTATTATAATAGAATGGATTAGACAAATACTTCAGGCAAAATCATACTTTTATATAGCACAACCAAAGCATAAAAGTCCCTACAATGTTCCCAAACTTCCAACAAGCATATCAAAATATGTTAGAGTTGGAGGGGTATTACATATACTAAGAAGAAAAAGAGTTGGTTAATTCATTAGCCAACTTAGTAGTACATTAAGATAGTTAGGATGACTCAATGAGAGAGGATAATGAAATTATTAACGTCATTGTAAAAAATAAAGAGTGTTTATTATATTTTGAAGTTGGCAAACTTGACATGACATGTAATGTAAGGATTTAATTGTAAGCTTGCAAATTCTTGAGATAAAAATATTTGTTATAGATGACACAATGAATGTGAAATACTACTAGAATAATATAAGTTTTGCTAAGAAGATGTCATTTTGTGTAGTCATAGATGGTGAGCTCTAAGTGCGAGCAATGGAAACTTTGTTGAGATTGATCAGTAAAAAATACCACTAGTAGAAAAACAACAATAAATGATTAAAAAACTACTAAAATTTGCATTTAAAGACTAATCTTGATCTTGTGACCATTAGTAGCTCATTGTCAATCATTTATAACATAAAAAAATTTATGACTAAATCTTTTTTAGTCATTTATTGGTTCTTTTGATTGATCAATTTGGTAGTATATTTAGTTGTTAATGTAGTCATTGATTGTTGTTAACTGGTCCTTTGTTTAGTCATTGTAATCATTAATTATCGTCAATTAGTATTATATTTGTTCATTTTTAATCATTAATTGTCATCAATTAGTAGCATATTTAGTCATTTGTATTAACTAATTTTTGTCCTTTGGTAGTATATTTAGTTAATTTATTTATCATTTAACATCAATTAATAGTATATTTAGCCATTTTTATTGATCGATTTCTATTAATTGGTAGTAAATTTAGTCATTTTAATTTTTATTTGTCGTCATTTGGTAGTTTATTTAATTATTTGTGTTCATTTATTTTTGTCAATTGGTAGTATATTGATACATTGTTTATCAGTTGCATAATCATTATAGTTACTACTAGTTTAGTAGTAAATTGTCATTTATATGATATGAATAATTTATTAAATACTATAAATTTTATAATGTAGAAATAAACATATTATTAAACTTTAATTAAAACATAAAAGAAAATAAAAATATTACATGTACACAAATAAGCTACAACATGCTAGAAGTTAAAAGATTGATTCAACATCATGATCAAAAAAGGTAATCTACAATTAAAAAAATATAACACAATGTTGATGAACACACACAATAAAAAATGTAAAATTCTAAGAGTTTCCAACTCTTACAAATACACCATGATAAAGATCCTTAAACAACACATTCAAACTATTGCATAAAGTAGTGGGTCAAGTTGTTTAACAACTAGTACAAGCCAAACGACAACTATTTTACTTTTTACAAATATTTTAGAGGCCATCTTGTGAAAGTTCCTTCTTTCTCTTTCAAATAGATAGGTCCATATATTTTTTCTTCATAAGAAAGAGGTATGTTATGATATATAAAATATTTGCATTTGCATCTCCCGTTCATTTCAATTTGACTCCATATACAATAGATAACAAGTGAATCCACCCAATGCCCACATTCTCGCCATCAAGTAGATCCAACACCCTAACTTTATTCTCTTCTCAATGTTTATCAATACATTATTGAAAACAAAATATATACATTGTATTAAGATATAAAATATTTGATAATACATAAATACAAATTTGATGATATTTATAACGAACTAGAAAATGATGATAGGAAACTTGAAACCATGCATCTGACATATTAAACAAAAAATATTTTCCTATATTTCATGCAGAATGAATGTTAGATACAGAAGGTGTCAATATGTTAGCTATCATGTGCCATGAAGATGTGGATGCTACAAGGACAAGAAGTGATCACTTGATTGATGTAATTTAAGTTATTAGAATATAAGTTGTGAGAAAAGCTCTTCTAGATGAGCTTCAAGTTGTGATATCTTTTGATGGTTCATATGTGAACTATAGACATTTAGCTATTCTATGTTACATAATGCCATATCAAGGTTATTTGATGGCTATTACTCGATATGGTATCAATCATAATGATATAGGTCTAATGATGAGATGCTCTTTTGAGGAGACCGTGGATATCCTTTTGGATGTTTTTATTTGTGCAGTTCAAGAGAGCCTCTCAAAGGTGTTATAGAATGTTTCATCCTTGTTATTTATATCAATCTAACAATAGGAGAATCACAAGGAAACTTTATTCCTAGAAATGCCAAAAATACTGACATATAAGTTTATGCCTCAATAGGTATGGATTCAACTTATTTATTGAAAAAAACTAAATTTTCTTTTCACAAACAAAGCCAAGAAGATTCCTATGTAAAAAACCTTAACTTATGTAAGTTAATAGGGGATGTTTTCTCATGAGAAGTAGCCTTACAACTTGTTTGATCTTTGTATTAGCAATATTGGTCCCATTAGTTTAAATCTATACACAAGGTTTGATATATTTGTTATGGAAATTACTTCCACTTATGATTCTCTTTAAATGACTAGAGTCCTTTACTCAAAAGTACATTTTCTAATATATTCTCAATTTGTGCAGGAACAACGAAAGTGGTTGGCGATGGAATTACTTGATGAACTAAAAATGAAGCTAGGTCATGTGATAGTAATAATACTTCTAGTTAAAATGTTTGAAAAGAGTAAACAATTTGTAATTAACTCTTGTATGGACTTATTATACTTCTTAGGGTTAGTTTTATCATCATCTAGATGTCTTTTCCTTCTCTCAAAGTTTTGTCTCCTAGAAAAATTAGTTTTTAACATCAATGGTAAAGTTTTATTATTTTTTTATGATAATAGTATGTAATGTCTTAGGTCTTGGAACAAATCAATTTTTGTATGTGCTTTTCTATTTCGTTGAATAACAAAAAATAAAATTTTCACCCCCCAAAAAACTAACCCATTTCAAAGTACAAACAAATGACTTGGGCAAGACTACAATAGTGATACAATGTATGAGTACTCCAAAAAGAGACATAGATTGACAATAAAGTCCCCCCAATTGAAGACCATGACATTCTTAAACAAAATGCACTAATACATTGTCAAAATCTATGTATACACTCTACTATAACTAATATCCAACCTTCCATATGTAATTTATATATTCCCGCTTATTTCTATAATCTATGTATACTAGCTAATTACACTTCACTACTATTCTAACCAATTTATATCAAAATATAGGTAATGATTACATTTATTTACATCATAAAATAACCATTACTTACTTGAATAGTACTTACTTGCATGTGATTTCATATCACTCACCTTGAGTTCAACACTAGTACTACTATGAATATCATGCACATGCTACTCAAGCTCAACATAACCACTATCAACATTGACATGAAGTTGTGCATCTTTGCAAAGAGATCTATTGATAGGGCATTTTCTTTTTCTTTTTCTTTCATATAATTTCTCTGCATATAATTTATTCATCATGCAAATATTAATAAAAGTTAAGTAAAGAATTCAAAAGTTATAAATTTTTGTCCAAAATAACATTTTAAGCATGAAGAATGATAAAACATTGGGACAAATTAACTTACAACTTAATGAATGCAAAAGCCATAAATTTTTGTCCAAAAGAGGAATGACAAAACATTGGGATAGATTAACTTACAACTTAAAGAATACAAAAGATATAATTTCTTGTCCAAAATAACATTTTAAGCATGAAGAATGATAAAATATTGGGATAGATAAATGAAAACTATTATATTACCTCAACTTCAACACAACTATGATTGTGTTGCACATTCTTGTCTAGTTCATCACATTCACTATGAGCATCAACAACTCTATTGACATCAAGACATTTTTTATTTTTGTGTTTATTTGATAAGAAATTCCGCGTGTGGTTTAACCATCATGCAAAAAATATACAAAACATTTAATAGTCAAATAAAAAACTCAAGCTATAATTTTATCCATAGGAAATTTTTTGTATCACTCCAATAATAAAGAAACTAGGTTTTGTTGATTTTTTGGTGCTTGTTTAACCATAGGAAATGACTCTTACTACCCTCCCAATCATAGATGACACATTCATCTCCCCTGAGCATTGTTGCTTCTCCATTATGTAGATTCTCTTTCTTGATCTGATTCTTCATGGAATAATTTTTCCAGTTCCATTTCTTCTATTATTTTCTCACACAGTCCCCTTTTTTTCACTCGTACTTTTTAGCTTTCGATTTCTCAAACTCTTTGTTTCCTTTCTAAAATTATAAATTCTTCTAGTTCCAAAGAGAGCAAATTCTTCTTATGCTTGAACTATTTTTTTTTTTCTATTTGCTTAATTTCATTTTCTACTCCCTCAATATTTTTTCTTTTAGGAATATGAAGCACTGTTTCAATTCAATATATGATAGAATACAATGAACTTTTGCACAGATATTCTAACAATTGAAGGTTCTAAATACCATTGATGCAAATAGCTTCCCTTTGACCCTAGAAATCTAGAGTAATCCTTAGGTAGTTTTCTAAATACGTTAGTTTATTTTTTCTAATAGTTTTTCCTATCTTATAGGGAAGTCCTTCAAAAATTCATTGAATTTCATATTATAATTGTAAGGACCCCAATTTTATTTATACACACACATACATAAATATCTATACATATATTCATATATACATACATATGCATATGCATATACATATACATATACATATATATACACATACACATACACATACACATACACATACACATACACATACACATACACATACACATACACATACACATACACATACACATACACATATACATATACATTCAAGTGTGTGGTGATGGTTAAGTCACATATTTTACAAGCCTTTTTATATGTTTCTAATCTTTTAGTTTATTGGGTACAATCTCTCTAGAGGCTAGTTCACCCTTAAACAAATCTGATTAGCATGACCCAAAAAGGATACAAGGGTGCTAATACAAGATCTAGGTAGAAGGGGAATTTCAATACTCATTAAATAAAGTGTGATTATGTGATGTGACTGATATATACATGATGAAAGGAATATATATCTAATAGGTAAAAGTGAGTTAAAGAGGAAAATGGGAGGAATAAACTCACCAAGTTAAAATAAGATGAGGTAGATTGACCTTCAAATTTGATTTTGATTATCGCAGAGCTATCAAAATTAAGTAAGATTTTGGATATAGAACTCTGATGCTTGTAACTTTGGACTGTGAAAACCTCAAACCCAAAGGAAAATGTCAACTAAGTTTACCCTATCCTGGATACTATTCCATAATTTTGACCTAGTCCTTTCAACTCGAAGATTGATGAAATTTGCACAGATCATGTAACTGGTTCTGATAGTCCTGAATCTAGATCTAAAACTCTGCAACCTATTCTTGCACATAGAGAAAAAGGGGAAAAGGTTGTGGAAATGAGATTTCCTTGGTCAAGCTCCTATGCATTAATCAACCTTGAAATGAAATTGAAACTGCATAAGGAAATATGAAATGTAATATAGATCTGAAACATAAATGACCTCATACCTCAATTATGCAATGCTTGTTTAGAGATGATCACAAGTGTTGATGCAATAGCTTGGACTCCACAAAAACTAATAGGAACTCATGAAACCAAAACCTTTAGTGTTGTAATTCTCCATAATGTTGGATTGACAAAGAAAGAGAAGAAGAAGATTTGATGGATGAATGTAGATCTCCTCCCTTGATTGAAAACTCCTTTGCTTGGCATCCAATGGGGAAAGAAGATAGATATATGGAAGGAACTACCTTTAATGAATGATGGAATTAATATTTGAAATTCTTGAATGGCTCTTGATGGATTCCTTGCACTAGAATGCTTGATGGGATTGAATGCTTGATGATGGATTCCTTTACTAATGGATTCCTTTACTAATGGATTATTTCTTGCACTTGAATCTCTTAAGTAAACAATATTTTTCTTGTATGTGTGATGCCAATAATAGATGGATTATGGATGTGAAAATGAGAGGAAGAGCTCTCCTTCTATACATATATTGGGACTCATATTTTTTAAACCCTAATTAAAGATCTGGAATATAAACCATCGCATTGGGCCCGAAGCTCACTAAAATAAAAAGCCGAAGGACATTGATGACTTAGTCAACCTTATCCAAGATAAGATTAAGGGTGTGTGTTGAAAATTGGTGAGGAAAGCTAAATTTTGCCAAGAAATCATGACAATGCTCAAAATTTAAAATTGATTGTATAAGGCCTAAGTGGAAGATGAATTATGTGATAGGATGAAAAATAGAAAATCATGCATAGAAGTTAGAGACATTCTTGAGTTTTGAAAAACTAATGTTGATTTGAAGGCCACATAAGTGCTAGAAGGATGCGAAACTAATTTGGGAACCCATACATACTAAATTATGGATATAAATGAGCACCTATTAGGGGTGCTTACTTTTTAGGATGATACTTATGTTAATTTAATGTTATTATCATTTTTCTAAATGAGTTGTAAACTTGTCATATTAAGTCCATTTATCATAGCGCTAGGTTTCCACACTGGGAAATCTGGGGATTCACTATTCATTGCATTTTTTTAAGCACCTCCTTGTGTTGTATTATTTATGTCTTCTGATGTATACTATTGGTTTAGAGGTTAATCATTTACTATTATCTTCTAGTTTGGCATGAAAACTAATGTTCACATTATTTGTAATGTTACACCAGGATGCCACTAATCTCTAGGAGAAGAGGGGATAGTGGTGGTGAGAGAGGCCATGGTAGACCTTTGAGAAGATGTAGAGGAAGAGGTTGAGGGTGAGGTCAAGATTAGGATAGTCATCATAGTCCCCCACTGAGCTCTCACCATGAGAATTCTCAAGAGGACTGACAAGTACTACAAGAACAATTTCAAGAGGAGGACATGGAAGAGCAGTCTAGAAATTAGGAGGTAGTGTTAGAGAATGGTCTGATGCATGATATCTTGTAGTGAGTATTTCATAGGTTATATAGAGAGGAGAAGAGGGGACATCGTGATGAGGTTCATCATTCTCATCAGGAGGAGAGAGACATGGAGATGAGCCCTAGGAGAAAGAACAATGCAGTTGAGGAGGAAGAATTAAATACTAGTCATATGAGAGATCTTATGAGACCTAAACCCTCTTTGTTTCATGGACACCAAGGCATCTCTGTTTCTGAAATATGCCTACCTAATGTGGAATAATGTTTTCTCTTGCATCCCTATAGTAGTAACATAAATGCAAGGTGTGTGATTATTCATTTGAGGGATTTTTCTTCTATCTGATGGCACATGGAGGAGGAGAAAATCTAGATTGATATGTCCATGTAGTTACTTGTGATATTTTCCTAGAGGGCTTTCGAGCTTGATTTTTGTTAGACCTGTGGAGATAGAGTAGGGCAGAGGAATTTCACAACCTTAAACAAATGACTATGTCATTAGAGGTTTATGAGAATTGTTTGTATGGGCTCAAGCCTTATTATGGGTATAAGGATGATGATGTGATTCTTATACAACACTTTCTAAGAGGTCACAATGGTAAGATAGCTAGTGGAGTGAGGATTTTTTAACCCAAAACTCTTAGAGATGTGGTAATTAAGGCCACCCTTGTTGACAAGAATGTTGAAATGGGCCTAGAAGGTCATGCTGGTGTTTGGGTTGGTAGTGCACCATAGTTTGGAGTAGGTTATAGAGGGAATCAGTCATAGGGAGATGGAAGCTCCAAACACCCATCTCCTTTGAAAGGTGAGAATTCTTAGCAAAAAAATCTTTATTCCTGGTTGTGGTGGGGGTTCACAATCTAGGAACTCTCATAACTTGGAACATAACAAGCGTAATTAGGATGCCTAGTCCCACATGGGTACATAAAAGTTAATTGCCACTAGTACATTTGAGACCTTTTTTTGATGGTCGAGCATCCAAATTTGGACAGTAAACTATCAATTAAGTGACACCACCCGGCGTCACAATTTTGTAGTCAGAAAAACTGACGGTCTTGTCAAGCATTGTAATTACGACAACCTTGGTCGTCGCTAAAAGAGGGTGCCAACACAGTGAGAATGCCATCAGACATATTCATGGCCATTGCAATTAGGATGCCTACCCATCATAACAAATAACAAATGACGACGACCCATCAGAAGATTCCGACGGGTCGTTCGTAACATGTTCACCGACGAAAATGCTTTTAGTGTGATGGATTTTCATTGGAAGTTTAAAATGCATATCTGTCATTTGTGGTTTGTAATGATGAATATGTTGTATGTGTGAGGGATATGCGTCAAATAGTTACGGTGATTATCCATCATTTATGGTTATTTTCTGATAGTGATCCATTTAATGCGACAGATGGATGTCGGATGTTTGCGATAGGAAATCGTCACTGTTTTAAAGTCATCGTAGTTACGACGATAATGAGTTTTTTTAAAAATATATATATATTTGTCAATCGAGTTGGTATCGATTCAGAATGATGTTCTTGCAGATCTGGTTCCTGCTTGTGATTTGGTTATGGATCATTCGGAGATAACTTTGCAGTAGATTCGATAGCAGCTCATGGATTATTGTGTCGAGTCTAAAGACTTGGATTTGGAATGGATCCTACCAAATCAAGACTTGTGACAATGACTGCTCCAACACAATTTAGAGATTACTTTGTAGTAGATTCGGTAGCAGCTCGTGGATTATTGAGTCAAGTCTAGAGACTTGGATTTGGAATGGATCCTACTAAATCGAGACTTGTGACAGTGACTACTCCAACACAATTTAGAGATAACTTTGTAGTAGATTCGGTAGTGGCTCGTGGATTATTGAGTTGAGTCTAGAGACTTGATTTGGAATGGATCCTACCGAATCAAGACTTGTGACATCGACTGCACAAGAAGCTAGTGTAAAAATCAGAGATGGATTCTTCCTGATCTGTTCATGGGATATATGCAGACCTGATTGCATTCAGATATGATTCGAGTGACTTTTTAACTTCTTTGGTCTGAATTTGATGTGCGGGTTTCTGGTGCAGTCGATATATATTTATCGTACGTGGATTGAGATCTTAAATTATTGAGCTTCTCTTTATTTCAAGAATAGTTTAACATTCTCTACTTAATAGGGCCAACCATGTGAAGGTAGAAGCTCATCTGACCCCTCCTAGGAGCCTCTTATGACCCTTTACGATATTTTAAGATCTCTAAGATGTATTCTTAGGGATCGTAAATGGTCGTAAAGGGTCATAAGGGATCCTGGGACACAACAGCTAAGAAACATAAATGTAGGCATCATGGTCACAATTTTTTGGAAACTCAACATAATTGAGTGGTATACCCAGATGATGCAACACAACTACTCCTCCAGTTCCATGTCTACACTGCGTAAACAAAACCCAAAGATGAAGAATAAATTTAGAGAGCGCAGGAGGAGAGCAATAACGACCAAAATAATATAGGGACTTATATTAATTTGGTCGTTCTCGCTCTCCTCCTATGCTCTCTAAATTTATTTTTCATCTATGGATTTTGTTTACTGTAGTGTAAACTTGGAACCAGAGGAGTGATATATAGTTGTGTTTCATCATCTGGGTATACCATTCAATTATGTTGTGTCTCCAAAAAATTATGATTATGATGCTTACATTTATGTTTGTTAGCTGTTGTGATATCTACATTTATGTTTCTCATTTGTCATGTTTATGTGCATGTTCTTTATGTGTATCTACTATAAATTCTAAAAAAAAATTCAGTATCTACAATAGCCCTCAGTTAACCACATTTACACATATGGTCCCTACAAAGTAGTGCACAAACTACACAAAGAAGGCATCACAGAAATATGATTTTTGCTTTCGCCATTGAAGCAATCTTGGTGGCACTAGCTACCTCTCGAGCCTTGCACAAGTTGCACTAATTTCCTACATCAGGTATAGATGTAGATGGGGTAGATGTAAATGTGGTTTCATCGACCCACCAAAAGTATTGACATCCAGTATTTCCCTGACAATACCAAATGTACATCAGTTCTTCATAAAATGATTAGTTTTCACATTATTTTAAAACATAAAATATAATTATGTATCCAGACCTTTTTCCTATTTTGGAAAACCCAAAATTGATGCCCAGGATTACTTGTGCATGACGTCTTCAACATGCATGGGCCAAAACCACATTGACACATACGCACATTGACCGAAGTCATCGATGCTATTTCAACAAAAATTGCATTTTCACAAATATTGCATTATCATTATTTTGTTCATTCATACTAATTATAATTACAATTAAAAGAAACATACTAATGTAGACTTGCACATTTTTTGGCTAAGTTGAAGTCTTTGGTTTAAATCACTAGACATTCAAAATAAAATGACAAACCAAAGACAACCATGCAATTGTAAAGAAAGGTAATTTGCTTAATCATGTCACTAATTTTTGCATGTCTAAATACTGGTGTCTTTCAAGTGATTTGATTCTTGTCATGCCCACTACAAATGAGAAGTCTTAACTAGTGAGGTTGTTTAAGCATATAGAGATTAAATACACTCTTTTAGAATGAAATTTCTCTTAACAAAAGATCAAAGATATATAAGTAGGACATATAAAACAAGGTGAATAAGAGTAGTACATATAAAACAATCATTAGAACATGCCAAACATCTGGCATAATTATACATTTCATTCATGTCATTGATATTCTTCTTCATCCATCTCATCATCAAGATCATCATCGTCGATGACATCATCACCATCAACATCATCATCATCCTCATCCTCATCCTCATCCTCATTATTAGCAGCATCAGTATCAACATCATCATCATCAGTAGCAGCATCATCATCATCTTCTTCTTCATATTCTTCTTCGACTAGCTCTTGATCATGATCTAGTTCTACATCATCTTCCAATTCTTCATCTTCCTCGGTATCTTCTTCCCACATTATACTTTATTGGTCTTCCTATTGGATCATGTCTAATAACAAATGACCAACCTGGTTTATGTGGAACCTTTGAGTAAAATACTTTCTCATATTGGCTTGGAAGAACATAGGGCTCTTCTCCAACTGGCTCAAACAACCTTGTATTAATCATTAGAAATCCATTGTCATGTTCAATAATAGTTCTATCAGGATCATTTTTATTGAGTCATAGTTTGTACCATTTCACAACAAAGAGAACTAATTTGAAGGAATTGAAGTCACAGTCAAGTATATCAACCAAAATACCATAGTATCAATTTTGCGACTCTTGAGGATGTAAGTTGTTTCTAGATGAAATATTAGTCACTTGGAACACTGCACTTATCCCAGAATCACAAGTTCTCTTCGTGTCATCCAACTTTTTGATGCAAAATTTATAACCATTACAAAACATAGCCTTGTGGTGTTTCACCTGCAATAATGTTAAACATGTATAAATTATTGCATCACAAGTTGAAAAACATATGATTGATTAATTAACAAATTTATAAGTACCTGGTGATATCTTAAACCATATGCTAAATCTATTTCCTTTTGTGTAACATTGGGATCTCCATTGCGATGAGCTTGTATAACCAATGAAGACATGAATTTCCATGTTAATCTATGACCATCATGTTGACATTGTTCAATCCATGCTGTCATCTAATCTTGATTGTTTGCAATAAATAAATGTATTGCATCCCACTCTTTAGTAGTTGTACAAAAGTAAATAGATGACTTAAAACAGATTTATTTTGAAGATTAAGAATTAATTTACTACAATAAAATCTCATAATTTATTACCTTTCAGTTTCCTAAATCTACCGTTGCCCACCAAGTACTCCCCTTCAAATTTTTTAATTGAGTCGAGATCTCAAATGCAATCTATATGGGTCTTTGCTGCAAGATTAGGAAGATATTGAGTAACGTACACCATCATCTAGTATACCATATATCCCTCAACCATAGAACCTTCAGGACGTTCTCTTTGTCGTACCAAACCCTTCAAAAATTTCAAGTTTCTCTCAACCATCCACATTGACCTAGCATGTATAGGTCCACACAATTCAATCTCCTCAACTTGGTGTATGAGCTAGTGTTCTTGTGCATTAAAAAAAGTTGGAGGTAAACACTTTTGTATTTCACATATTAATCGACAAATTCTTTTCTTCCAATATTTTATATCTTCTTTATGGATTTCTTTAGATGACAACCACCTACAAGGGATTCAAGACATAAATATATAAATACGGGACTTTACAATATATTACTTGTTTGATATTATTGTTTGATATAGTGAAAAAATATCACTGCTTACCTCATGTATTTTCCAAGATCATATATCACTTGTTTGATATTATTGTCAAAGTTCTCTGGGAGAGATAGGGGTAGTAAATACTGCAACAATTTTCAACTGATCATTTCATACAATTACACAAATATATTGTAAATACAAAAGACTATGACTTACCTTGATGAAGGTATGTCAATCATGTGTTTTCATCCCTGACCCAAAATCATTTTTCTTTGATATGAGATTGCTTATATCCACAGCAAATCTTGTAGAAAATCTAATTTTTCAAATCACTTCTTTTATGACATTACTTTGTTGCTCTGTTAATAACCAATGAAGAGCACTTGCATTAATCCGGTCTCCATTGCTATTTGATTCAATGATATTTTTCATTGCATGATTGGAATCATGAATGTCACTACAAATTTTGCCAAGTTTTTCTTTGTCACACCTTTCATCCAATATTTTTCACTGTGTCTGTATTACATTCTTTCCAATATGCATAATATCAAACAAATGCATAATTTGTAGATGCTCATAGTAGGGCAGCCTACTAAATTCTCTAAGATAACATTTTAGTCCCTTTGGAAGCTGGTCGGTGATGCCTTCACGACCTTTAAGATCATCAACTACATAATTAGCCAACAAAACACAATCAAAATATATAATTTTCAAACATCGACCATTACGTGGAATGATATTACCTTGAATTCTATTATATTCCAACTACCATAGGTGAGGTGTCATTCTTCGGAGCTTTGATGTAGTCTCTTCTTTCTCATTGAAAATATGACTTTCTACACTTCGATACTTATGATTTCTAGGGAGGAACTACTTATACTCATCAAACAACTATTTTCTTAAACTTTTGAAATGATGAGATTTCATCTTTGGACCACACATTGGACATGCAAATTTTTCCTTTGTTTGAAGACCTACAAGATAATGATAAAATTAGATTAAATATGTATATTTTTAAAATTTGAATTATCCCGTACAACTAGAATTCACCATAAGATACCACAAAAATGTGTCAACCCTAGAGCATTATGAATTGCCCACACAAGCATTGCATAGAATTGAAATTCTCTTTGTCCAATTGGTTGAGAGATGTCATACATAGTGAAACCATTCTATAACACCAACAACTCATTGATAAGAGATGCAATATATACATTCATATCTTTCACTTGGTACTTACCTAGTTGAATTAACAACATCAAATAATTATTGTGCCCATTTCACTCCAAGAATTATAATTACATATAGATAACTATAAAATAATAAGATACCTGGAACAATCATTGCCAACATAATGTGCTCCCTCTTTATTGACATCCATGGAGGAAGGTTATTGTTTATAACAAAAATAGGCCACACCGAGCAAATGGATCTCATCTCTCCATGCGGATTGACACTGTCTGCTGCCAGAGAAAGCTTGAGATTTCAAAGTTCCTCTCTAAAGTGTGGCCACTTTTCCTCTATGTCCATAAATGATGAACCATCCGCAGGCATTCAAATAATGTCATCTTGACTCCTGTCACATGCATGGTAATCCATAAATTATGCCAAGCTATTGCACTTGAATAATCATTTCAGATGTGGAATAATAGGGATGTGACGAAGAACCTTGTGAGGCACCTTTTTTGTCACTTGATCATCTTGATATATGCTTGTATGGCATTTAGGGCATTCTGTTGCATTTTCATGTTCTTTATAATAAATAATATGATCTTCAGGACAAGTATCTATTGTTTGATACTCCATTCCAATATGTTTCATAGTGGCACATTATTCTCGGTACGAGCGAGGGAGAACATTTGATGGTGGTAACAAAAAGTCACCTATCAATCTGCAACAAATAATATAAGTCATTACTATAAACAATCTTAATGGTACATGTTTCACCTTTTATAGACTATAATGACATATATGACAAACCTTAGCATACGTGACATTTCTATGTTGGATAAACCATTCATAACCTTCAAATTCACCAACAAAAATACAACAAAGAGAAGAGTAGATTGGAAGCCTTCGTAAAGGGTCGTGTCCACCTTCTCAAGTAGAGGTATATCATGGATGTTGTCAATGTCATCCTCATCATCAACAACAGTAGTAGCACCAACAACACCAGTACCAAATGTGTCAACGATCAATGCATTCATACCATCATCTTCCAATGTGTTTTCTGGCGCATGATCTTCATCTTCCATGGGATCATGATTTTCAACTTCAATACTCACACCTCCATGTTCCTTTATATTCACACTAGGGAGATCGACCTATATAAAAATGATGATGATCAAACCTCCTTCCATGGTTCATATGTATATTAATTGTGAAAACAATATAACAAACAACTTACCACTAGATTATAATCAAACCCCCCTTCCATGTGACCATTCTCCCTACAATGTCTCTTTTCTATTTTGATTTTTATTCTTCTTGTCTTTAAGCCGTTACAACTCTTGCATGGACAATAACATTTGTCATCAACTTCTCTTTGACAGTTAGACAACAATCTAGCAATTGTCTCCTTATTTTGATTGAATTTCCTTGTATTATCTGACATGATCCTTAATGTGTATATCTGTACAACAAATTGGAGATGTCTCCTTTCATTAGCTTCATGTCACCTTCTCATAGCTTCTCATTTTCTGACAGATTTTGCCAAAAGCTTTTTAGGAAACCAAGTAAGGGGTATTCTTGAGTTCAAACACATTCAACTGCTATGACTGAATTATAAATCATGAATTCGATATAAAATTAAAACTGAATAGAGAGATAAGTAAGACATTTAATGCATTATTACTTCATCATGATGATAAAAATTTCATTGGCTCAAAGCACATAGTGGTGCAGGGGCACCTAGAGCACATAAGGAGTTCACAAAACCTATGGAGATCAAAAAGACATCAGTGATCATGAAGATATCCAATGATGTCAATTGAAGCATTTTGGAGCCTATAATGACCTATAAGGTTAATACCTGTAATAAATTGGCAATAAGCCCTTAAAGGCCTAATAAGCCTTATGACCAATTTAATATTCTAGGATGAGTTTTTGAATTGCAAGCTTATAATAGTTTAGATTTGGTTTTAATAAGGTTTAATAAGTTTATTTAGATCATATCCCAAGGTCTTAGGATTCAAAAACCTTACGAAATGCTTCATTTGTAATGTTGTTAATTGTTATTTTTGAATAACAATGATCACTTGTAAAAGGAGGGAAAAGGGGTTTTTATGTTTAATTAGTCTTAATATAATTTTCCAATCACCAGAGTTGGTTGAACAGACTTAGAGGAAGTTATAAATTAGAGGATCAAGCCATTATAGGGTAGTCAATTCATTAGATGTCATTAAACAACAACATTAAATGCATTAGATGCCATTGAACAGCAACATTAGCAACATTAGATGCATAAGACAACATTAGATGCCATTAAACAAATAAAGAGAGATCAAATACTTCACACAATAAAAAAAGATCAAACACTTCACAAAATGCCTTGAAGGTAATAGAAACGATGCCCTAGCTGTCAAAACTCACATGTCATCAAGCATTCCAAATGAAAAGATGTAAACAATTGATGAAGGGTGCTCCCCTTAATACCACAAACACATAATAGAAACAGAGAAACAACAACAATATGCAAGAATAGAAAATTGACTTCTTATTATCTCCACAAATGTGGAATTACAAACTCTCATAATTACAATATGCAAAACCACATGGGCATTCCCTTACAATATTCTGTAGGACAAAGCCTTGAATCAATACCCAGATATACTACCCAGAACTGCCTAGACAACACTACGGGCCTTCTTTATATAGGCAATTTCCACCGCCCGAGAAGGTTCCAGAAATTTAGCCCTTAAGGCCAACTATACATAGAATTATTTTATTTTCACAATTTTTACAATAGGGTCGGCTCAAAAGAAATACAAAATATGCTTTTAGATAGCCCAACTTCTGGAGGCCATAACTTTTTAATCGTAGCTCTATTTTTCTATTGTAATCACTTTTCAGAAACGCCATGACAAGATCTACAGTCATTAATAAATGCTAGTGCTAGTCAACTAGAGGTTGATCACGATTCGGAGCCTCTAATGCCTTCAAAATTGACCTGAAAGATTTTGTACCCAAAAACCTCAATAACTTCATCAATACTAATGATGTGGCAATGAAACTCAACTGGTAGGTGAAAATGACTAGGATGAACCTCCAACTATGAAATCAAAATATTCTGAGATCATATGACCAACTTACTAAAAATATTAAGTTTCCATAAATAGAAGCTCTGCACAAGATAGCCCTTATTGAAAAATAAATAGAAATATTTTTGGGTGATGCAAGATTTCTCTTACACCCAAGATGCTCCTACATCAAACACCCGGGGTAATTTGAGAAGTGACCCTCTCACGACTCAGGTGTGCAGAGGAAAACCAAGATGGTTAATCTCCTCCTTTGCTAGCCATGATGAATCTTCAATAGGTCATCCTTTCCATTTGACCAAATACTCTTCATATGTCTTGTTCCTTGTGCTTTTGCCAACACAACTATCTAGTATGTCTTCAATCTCTTTGATATCTGAACTGGTTGCTAGAATACTCCACTGTGATGTTGTAACCTCATCTTCAACACCTCCTTCATGATACTCTATTAGATCTGAAACATTAAATACTAGTGAAATATTCAGCTCAGTAGGCAACTTGACCTCATATGCATTTCCTGAATCATGCTTCTTCAGTATCTTACATGGCCCAAACTTCTTCATTTTCAACTTGTTATATGTACCAACTGAAAATCTTTCCTTCTACAAATGAACCATGATTTCATCTCTAACCTAGAATTCCTTATGCCTCATTTTCTCATCTACCTTAGCCTTATACTGCGCATTCATCTTGGTAATGTGCTTCCTCACCTCCTCATGGATGTTCTTCAAATGTTCTGCAAAATCCTCAGCTTCAGCACTACTTATTTCTCCTTTATCTATCTTTCTCAACTCAGATGCATTTCTTGGACTACTCCCATATACAATCTAGAATGGTGATTTACCAATGCTCCTATTGATAGAATTATTGTATGCAAATTCTGCTTGTGGTAAAATCAAATCCCATCCTATTGGCTTATCTCCAATCAAACATCTCAGCAAATTTCCTAAACTCCTATTCACCACCTTTGTTTGTACATCAGTCTATGGATGATGTGATGAACTAAACTTCAAATCTATCTTCAACTTCTTCCACAATGTACGCCAGAAATATCCAATGAACTTAGTGTCCCTATTTGAAACTATACTCTTTGGCAAACCATGTAGTCTCACCACTTCTCTAAAAAATAATTCTGCTATATGAACAACATCATTAGTCTTCTTGTAGGGAATAAAATGTACCATCTTTGAAAATCTATCAACTACCACAAAAATTGAATCATGTCCCCACTCTATCCTTGGAAACCAAGAACAAAGTCCATACTGATATCCTCCCAAGGCTTCTCTGGTACAGGTAATGGCTGATACAACCCTGTATTCTGCTTCACTCCTTTTGCCATCTGACATACTCTGCAACTCTATACAAACTTCTTGACATCTTGCTGCAACTATGGCTAATAATAATTCTCACTAACCAAAGTAAGGGTTTTATCATGACCAAAATGTCCAACCAATCCTCCACTATGCTTCTCCTTAATAAGCTTCTCCCTCATAGAACTTCTTGGAATGCACAATTGACTCCCTCTAAATAACATATCATCATGAATGATGAAATCTAGCCACTTCATTCTATCTAGAGTAATAGGTTCTTTACAAGCTTTCCAAGCTTCACCAAAATTAGGATCCTTTGGATACAAATTCTTGAGTTCCTTGAACCCAACCACCTCAATCTACATCTCTGTCAGCAATAGTTGCCTTCTGCTAAGTGCATCTACAACCTTATTAGACTTTCCACTTCTGTGTTTCAAAACAAATGTATAACTCTGCAAAAACTCAACCCATTTCAAATGTCTTTGATTCAACTTTCCTTGACTATTCAAATATTGCAAAGCTTGAAGATCAGTATGCAAAACAAACTCCTTAGGAAGCAGATAATGTCTCCACTTCTTCAATGCCTAAACTATAGCATAAAATTCCTGATCATAAACAAAATATTTTCTCTTGGCATCATTTAACTTCTCACTGAAATAAGCAATAGGTTTACCTTCTTGGCTCATAACAACTCCTATTGCAGTACCACTAGCATCACAGTCTACTTGAAACATTTTATTAAAATCTGGAAGTGCTAAAACAGGTTGTTCTGTAACTTTCTGTTTCAACAGTTTAAAACTCTTATCTGCCTCATTAGTCCACTTGAACTCTTTTCGATCCCCTCTCATTGTTTCAGTCAAGGGTCCAAAAATACTGTTAAAATTTATGATAAACTTTCTATAAAAGCTAGCCAAACCATGAAAAGATCTTACCTCAATAGCACTCCTTGGAGTAGTCCATTCAAGGATAGCATGTATTTTCTCTGGGTCCATTTTTAGACCTTCTGCTGAAACTACAAATCTCAAATACACTAACTCTTTCTTCACAAAACTGCACTTCTTCAAATTTATCAACAATTTCTCTTCTCTTAGATTCTCAAACACCATATGAATATGTATCATATGCTCTTCCAATGTCTTACTAAAGATCAAAATATCATTTAGGTAAACAATGACAAACTTATCCAGAAACTCTTTCAGAACCTTGTTCATGAGCCGCATGAAAGTGTTTGGTGCATTGGTTAGCCCAAAAGGTATGACTAACCACTCATACAGTCCTTCCTTTGTCTTGAAGACACTCTTCCATTCATCTCTTTCTCTGATCTGAATCTGATGATATCCACTCTTCAGATCTATCTTTGAGAAATACACAGCCCCACTCAAACAATCCATAATATCATCCATTCGTGGCAATGGAAATTGGTACTTGATTGTGATCTTGTTTATTGTTCTGGAATCTGTACACATCCTCCATTCTCCATTCTTCTTTGGTGCTACTACTGTTGGTACATCACAGGGACTCAGACTCTCTTAAATCAACCTCTTCTATAATAACTCATGTACTTGTCTGTTCAACTCTTCACTTTCTGCTGGTGTCATTCTGTATGCTGCCTTGTTTGGCAAACTGGCCCCTGGAATCAAATCCATTTGATGATTGATCTTCCTTACCAGTGGTAATCCATCAAGTACATTATTAGATATAATATCCTGGAACTCATTCAACAAATCTACAACCTTTATAGGTACATCATCTACTTCCTCTTTACAAGCTTTTGGAATTAAAGAAAAACACACATGCTCATACCTCATACCATCTAGGAATTTTCTTCCATCAACAAATGTTATTATTACATTACCACATACCTTTTCTTCGATCTCCTTCAATGGATTTAGCTTATGTCACACTCCATCCTTTGTCAGGGAATAGGTATTTTCATGACCATCATGTACAACACATCTATCAAACTACCATGGTCTACCCAACAACATATGACATGCATCCATAGATATGATATCACATAGTACCTCATCTTGGTACCCGCCAATCTTGAACTTTACTAGGCACTGTTCACTAACCATGACCTTGTGGTCATCCTGCACCCAGGCAATTCGATATGAATGTGGGTGTTTCTATCTCTTGAGCTTCAACTTTGTCACCATCTCCTCTCACACCAAATTTTTAGTGCTTCCACTATCAATAATCACATCATAGCATTTACCCTCACACTTGCATCGAGTGCGAAACAAGCTCCTCCTTTATTCAGGTTCATTCTCACCACTCAGCATGACTCTTCTATTGATCAACGTTTCTCCTCTTTCAGCATCTTCAGAATTTGAGGATCTAACATCTTCATCTACATGTGCCACTCTAACCTAGCCTTAATTCCTCCTATCCATCCTTCCTTGGCATTGAGGATATTGAAATGCCCTATGACCTTCTTCTCCACAGTGAAAACATGTTTCATGGAAGTCTCTTCTTCCCGAACCTTGTCCTCTTCCTCTTCCTCTCTGATCTCTATTGTTCTGATCTTGGAAATGATTGGAATTGTTTCCTCTCTAATTTTGACTGCTACTGGTCTCATCCTTCTTTCTCAGATCTTCATTTCAGCCTCCATATGACCGTCCACTAGATCATCCACCATGACCTCTTCTGTTTTGTCTACTCTTGAACTTCTTGTTCAACTTTTCCTCTACTTTTAGGGCAAACCAATATGCCTCTTCAATACTATTCATTCGAACCAAATTCAACTCCTCTTGAATGCTCGGCCTCAACTCATTAAGGTAATGGGCAACTTTCTCCTTATCAGCTTCCGCATGGCCTATTCTGATGAGGATTCGATAGAACTCCGCTATATACTCCTGAACAGATCTTGCTGCCTACTTCAAACTTTGCATCTTTTTCAGAAGGTCAAGCTCATAATCAACAGGAATGAAGTGTTGCTTCAATTTATCCACCATTCGATCCCGTCTTATGATTTTATCTTTCCCTCTTCTATTTCGCTCCAATTGAATCTCTTGCCACCAAATCTTGGCATGACCTTTCAATCTGGCCTTCACAAATTTGACCCTATCAGGATCGTCAATATCTTCATACTCAAAATATTCTTCACATTCATTGATCTAGTCGATCAACTCCTTTGGGTTGAGATTTCCTAAAAATGCATGAACCTCAATCTTAGGTCTTTTTCCAATCTTGGAAATGGCTCAAAAAAGTCTTTCTTCCTCCTAGTTCACAACTTCGACTTCCCCTTCTTGATCTTCTTCTTCGACTTCATCCTCGCTTTCATCTCTGACATTAAGATTCATTCCTCTACGAATCTCTTCTTGCAATGCTTACACTTGTCTTTGGAGCGCTCTAACCTCATGTATTATAACACCAGCTCTTCCACCACGTTCCCTTCGTGGAGGCATTTTTGCGATGCGCACTGAAACCCTAACCATGGTCCTGGTGCAAACTACCTCATAGTCGGTGATCTTTTTACACATTCAGGAACTCCTGCTCTATACCACTTGATGAAGGGTGCTCCCCTTAATACCACAAACACATAACAGAAATAGAGAAACAACAATAATATACAAGAATAGAAAATTGGCTTCTTATTATCTCCATAAATGTAGAATTACAAACTTTTAGAATTACAATATACAAAGCCACATGGGCATTCCCTTACAATATTTTGTAGGACAAAGCCTCAAATCAATACCCAGAACTGCCTAGACAAAATTACGGGCCTTCTTTACATAGGCAATTTTCACCGCTCGAGAAGGTTCTAGAAATTTAGCCCTTAAGGCCGACTATACATAGAATTATTTTATTTTCACAATTTTTACAATAGGGCCGACTCAAAAGAAATACAAAATATGCTTTTAGGTAGCCCAACTTTCGAAGGCCATAACTTTTTAACTGTAGCTCTGTGTTTCTATTGTAACCACTTTTCGAAAATGCCATGACGAGATCTACAATGCCTGACTATCGCTAGTCAATCGGGGGTCGATCGTGATTCGAAGCTTCTAAGGCCTTCAAAATTGAATTTAAATATTTCATACCCAAAAACCTCAATAAATTCACCAATACTGATGATGTGGTAATGAAACTCAACTGGTAGGTTGAAATGACTAGGATGAACCTCCAACTGTGAAATCAAAACATTATGAGATTATATGACCAACTTACTAAAAATAGTAAGTTTCTATAAATAGCAGCTCTGCAAAAGATAGCCCTTATTGAAAAACAAACAAAAATATTTTTGGGTGATGCAAGATTTCTCTTACACCTAGGATGCTCCTGCATCAACAATGCCAATATTAAACAATGAGCTCATGAACAATGTATCATGCCCTAACTTGCAATAGCCCATGAGCCACCAAGACATTTCCTCATGAAATGATCATAAATAGGGAGTACCACATAGTGTATTATTTTATTACTGATGTCCCTATTTGATCTAATAGCATCAATATAACAAATAGAGCACCGACCAATCAAATAGGGACATGAGGTGCTCAAACAGTGAGCTCATAAAATAATATATTTAGTCTTAATAAAATCTTATAAATCAACATATATTGTGTGAACTGTTTGATCTCTCTTTATTTGTTTTGTTGTTGATATTCACTATGTGGTACTCCCCGTTTATGATCATTTCATGAGGAAATGTCTTGATGGCTTGCGGGCTGCAAGCTAGGGCATCATGCATTATTTATGAGCTCATTGTTTGAGCACCGACCAATCAAATAGGAACATGAGGTGCTCAAACAATGAGCTCATAAACAATGCATGATGCCCTAGTTGTAGATAGTTATCTCTTCTATAATGATGGAGGAGTGAAAGGTAATGATCAATGAGGTTGCTGCTATTAGATCATACACTAATACACTTACTGTTTTGAATTTGAGCTTGGACATTATGCAATGTTATTGTTGTCATTGCATGCTTGCTGCTGTTGTGCACCATATATTGTTTTATACACTGTTTATTTCATTGAGACTGTGAGCTATTGTAGTTGACTGTATTCTTTTGGGGTTTGATCTATTATAGTTGTTTCTTTTTTCTTTGAATCATTGTTTACAATTACTTTTGATGCAATATTTGTGTGAAGAACAAGAACAAAATGGTGAATGAGTGTATTTGACAAAGATAAACATGAAACATTTTGTTGGGCTGATTGGGTTGGCCTGGTACCATTTACATGGCCTGGCTAGATATTAAACAATGAACTCATGAACAATGTATGATGCCCTAGCTTGTAGCCTACGAGCCATCAAGACATTTCCTCATGAAATGATCATAAATGGAAAGTACCACATAGTGATATCAACAAAAATAAAAATAAAGAGAGATCAAATGCTTCACACAATGCCTTGAAGGTAATAGAAATGATGCTCTAGCTCTCAAAGCTCATAGGTCATTGAGCATTCCAAATGCTAAGATGTAAACAATGCCACTATTAACAATGCTAAGATATAAACAATGCACCTGAAATTGATTTAATGAGAAGACAAAACTTGAATGCCTACCTTCCAAATGAAAAGATGTAAACAATGCCAGTATTAAACAGTGAGCTCATAAACAATGTATGATGCCCTAGCTTGTAGCCCGCAAGCTATCAAAACATTTCCTCATGAAAGGATCATAAACAAGGAGCACCACATAGTGAATATCAACAACAAAATAAATAGAGAGAGATCAAACACTTCACACAATGCCTTGAAGGTAATAGCAATGATGCCCTAGCTCTCAAAGCTCGCAGGTCTTCTAACATTCCCAATGAAAAGATGTAAACAATGCCAATATTAAACAGTGAGCTCATGAATAATGTATGATGCCCTAGCTTGCAACCCGCGAGCCATCAAGACATTTCCTCATGAAATGATTATAAACAAGGAGTACCACCTAGTGAATATCAACAACAAAACAAATAAAGAGAGATCAAACACTTCACACAATGTCTTGAAGGTAATAGCAATGATGCCCTAGCTCTCAAAGCTCGCGGGTCATCAAACATTTCAAATGAAAAGATGTAAACAATTCCAGTATTAAACAATGAGCTCATGAACAATGTATGATGCCCTAGCTTGTAGCCCGTGAGCCATCAAGATATTTCCTTATGAAATGATCATAAACAAGGAGTACTACATAGTGAAAATCAACAACAAAACAAATAGAGAGAGATTAAACACTTCACACAATGTCTTGAAGGTAATAGCAATGATTTCATAGCTCTCAAAGCTTGCGGGTCATCAAGCATTCTAAATGAAAAGATGTAAACAATGCCAATATTAAACAGTGAGCTCATAAACAATGTATGATGCCCTAGCTTGCATCCCGTGAGCCATCAAGACATTTCCTCATGAAATAATCATAAACAAGGAGTACCACATAGTGAATATCAACAACAAAATAAATAGAGAGAGATCAAACACTTCACACAATGCCTTGAAGGTAATAGCAACGATGCCCTTGCTCTCAAAGTTCACGGGTCATCTAGCATTCTAAATGAAAAGATGTAAACAATGCCATTATTAAGCAGTGAGCTCATGAACAATGTATGATGCCCTAGCTTGCAGCCCGCAAGCCATCAAGACATTTCCTCATGAAATGATCATAAACAGGGAGTACCACCTAGTGAATATCAACATCAAAACAAATAAAGAAAGATCAAACACTTCACACAATGTCTTGAAAGTAATAGCAACGATGCCCTAGCTCTCAAAGTTCGCGGGTCATCAAGCATTCCAAATGAAAAGATGTAAACAATGTCAGTATTAAATAGTAAGCTCATGAACAATGTATGATGCCCTAGCTTGCAGCCTGCGAGCCATCAAGATATTTCTTCATGAAATGATCATAAACAAGGAGTGCCACATAGTGAATATCAACAGTAAAACAAATAGAGAGATATCAAACACTTCATAAAATGTCTTGAAGGTAATAGCAATGATGCCCTAGCTCTCCAATCTCGTGGGTCATCAAGCATTCCAAATGAAAAGATGTAAATAATGTCAGTATTAAACAGTGAGCTCATAAACATCAAGACATTTCCTCATGAAATGATCATAAACAGGGAGTACCACCTAGTGAATATCAATAACAAAACAAATAAAGAGAGATCAAACACTTCACACAATGCCTTGAAGGTAATAGAAATGATGCCCTAGCTCTCAAAGCTCACGGGTCATCAAGCATTCCAAATGAAAAGATGTAAACAATGCCAGTATTAAACAGTGAGCTCATGAACAATGTATGATGCCCTAGCTTGCAGCTTGCGAGCCATCAAGATATTTCCTCATGAAATGATCATAAATAGGGAGTACCACATAGTGAATATCAACAACAAAACAAATAAAGAAAGATCAAACACTTCACACAATGCCTTGAAGGTAATAGCAACGATGGCCTAGCTCTCAAAGCTCGTGGGTCATTGAGCATTCCAAATGCAAAGATGTAAACAATGCTAGTATTAACATTCATATTTTTCCATTAAATCAACAAATGCCATCAAACTGAAATTGAGTTAGTGAGAAGACAAAGCTCAAATGTCTACCTTTAAGAAACTTTTACATCTTTTCATCAAATGACCCAAAAACATCAAGAATTGTCATATATGGTCGCTAATAGCCAGCTTTCAAAAGAATATGAATGAATGCAAACATACATAAGTGGATGGCTTGTGGGCTACAAGCTAGGGCATCATGCATTATTTATGAGCTCACTGTTTGAGCACCTACCAATCAAATAGGGACATGAGGTGCTCAAACAACAATCTCATAAACAACGCATAATGCCTTAGTTGTAGGTAGTTATCTCTTCTATAATGACAGAGGAGTGAAAGGTAATGATCAATGAGGTTGCTGCTATTAGATCATACATTAATACACTTATTGTTTTGAATTTGAGCTCAGGCATTATGCAATGTTATTGCTGTCATTGCATGCTTGCTTCTGTTGTGCACCATATATTATTTTATACACTATTTATTTCATTGAGACTGTGAGCTATTGTAGTTGACTGTGAGCTATAAGGCGCAACATATATTGTGTGAAGTGTTTTATCTCTCTATTTATTTATTTTTTTGTTGATATTCACTATGTGGTGCTCCCTGTTTATGATCAAATAGACAAAGCTTGAATGCCTACCTCAAGTGCTAGTGCCCTCTTCCCACATGGTGCCGGCCTCTTTGGGCACACCAAAATTGAATGTCCTCTTCGCACCACGCTAAAGTGTAGTGCCGTCTTCGCGAAAGCTCTTCGAATTCACAAATTAAAAATGACACTTTCTTCTTTTTTTTTTTGTTTATAACCAAATGGGTGTCGTAATTTATGAGCTCATTGTTTGAGCACTGGTCAATCAAATAGGGACATGAGGTGCTCAAATAGTGAGCTCATAAACAATGCATGATGCCCTAGTTGTAGGTAGTTATCTCTTCTATAATGATGGAGGAGTGAAAGGTAATGATCAATGAGGTTGCTGCTATTAGATCATACATTAATACACTTACTTCTTTGAATTTGAGCTTGGGCATCATGCAATGTTATTGCATGCTTGTTGCTGTTGTGCACCATATATTATTTTATACACATAGAACAATAGATTTGGGGTCTTAGACTTATGTTCGATCCTTAGTAATGGTTTGGGGAACTAATTACTAGATGAGTGACTATAGTACCCTAGTTTGCATTATTAGATGATCTTGCTTAATTTGTGTTCATTTCATGCAAAGATACATGTAAAGAAAAAGAAATTTTTGCATCTAAAGATTACATGTATATATATAAAAAATAACTTGTATATACTATACAAGGAAAATAACTTTCAGAAGAAAATGCAACTGTACTTAATCTAAATGCCACTGTGTAATATTTTTACTTACAATATTAATCTTAATATATCCCTATGAAGATATCCCTATTTTATTATTGATGTCCCTATTTACATCTTTTTATCAAATGACCCAAAAATATCAAGAATGGTCCTATATGGTCACTAATAGCCAACTTTCAGAAGAATATGAATGAATGCAAACATACATAAGTGGATGAACATAAATAATGAAGGTACCAGACATTACCTAAAGTAATGAAGTGTTGACCTGGGGTTCAATCCAATATGCTCTTGTATGATCCAAAACCTGCAAGGAAGGAAAAGATGGGGTTAGATCCAAAGGATCTAAGCAATGCCTAGCACCATATTACTGATCTTCATCTACAATTATGCATGTGCATAGTCAAGCCATACATAGACTCAACAACATGGTAGCATTGATCCAATAATAGAAAATACATTACAAATGTCAAGCTCACGGTCTCAATAAAATAAATAGTGTATAAAAGAATATATGGTGCACAACAGCAGCAAGCATGCAATGACAACAATAACATTGCATGATGCCTGAGCTCAAAGTCAAAACAATAAGTGTATTAATGTATGTTTGCATGATGCCAGATATTAAATAGTGAGCTCATGAACAATGTATGATGCCCTAGCTTGCAGCCCGCGAACCATCAAGACATTTCCTCATGAAATGATCATAAACGGGGAGTACCACATAGTGAATATCAAATGCAAAACAAATAAAGAGAGATTAAACACTTCACACAATGCCTTGAAGGTAATAGAAACGATGCCCTAGCTCTCAAATCTCACAGGTCATCAAGCATTCCAAATGAAAAGATGTAAACAATGCCAGTATTAAACGGTGAGCTCATGAACAATGTATGATGCCCTAGCTTGCATCTCACAAGCCATCATGACATTTGCTCGTGAAATGATCATAAGTAGGGAGTACCACATAGTGAATATCAACATCAAAACAAATAAAGAGAGATCAAACACTTCACACAATGCCTTGAAGGTAATAGAAGTGATGCCCTAGCTCTCAAAGATCATGGGTCATCAGGCATTCTAAATGATAAGATATAAACAATGCAAGTATTAAACAGTGAGCTCATAAACAATGTATGATGCCCTAGCTTGTAGCCTACAAGCCATCAAGACATTTCCTTGTGAAATGATCACAAATAGGGAGTACCACATAGTGAATATCAACAGCAAAAAAAATAAAGAGAGATCAAACACTTCACACAATGCCTTGAAGGTAATAGCAATGATGCCCTAGCTCTCAAAGCTCGCAGGTCATCGAGCATTCCAAATGCTAATTAAGATGTAAACAATGCTATCAAATAAACAATGCCACTGAAATTGAGTTAATGAAAAGACAAAGCTCGAATGCCTACCTCAAGTGCCAGTGCTCTCTTCCCAAATGGTGTCGGCCTCTTCACTCGTGCACACCAAACTTGGATGCCCTCTTCACGCCACGTAGAAATGCAGTGTCATCTTTGCGGCAGCTCTTCAAATTTGCAAATTACAAATGGCACTTCCTTTTTCTTTTCTTTTTTGTTTATAACCAAATGGGTGTCGCAATTACGACACCATTGGGGGCACTTGCAAAAAAACACAAAAAACATACACAAATTGTAGTGGCATTGCAAATTAGCGTTGAAATTCGACCCCAAATGTTGTAGTGTGCCCACAATTTTTAGCTCTATCCCATAGTTAGAGATCAGTTGCTTCAGAGCCCATTGTGGGTGATGTTGGAAGGTAGCATAGAGTTTTGTTAGCCTTATATTAGAGGAAGGATAAACATTAAAGTACGGTCATTAATACCATGGGTTTGTTAGGGGGTACCTCTACATCCATTTTATTTGATTCTAGAGCCATTGATTCTTTTATTTCTCATATCTTGGTTGAGTAATGTAGGTTGGCAACATATAAGGAGGGAGTTAGGTGACATGTTAAACCTTCCTCTATGGCTAAAGTGGCCACACACTCTTGTATCTGTAGTTGGAAATTGGAGTTAGGACTTTTTTCTACCACAGTAGACATCCATGTGATTCCTTTGGGTTCTTATGGCTTTGTGCTTGGCATGGATTGTTTAGGTTCCCATGGAGACAATATAGACTATGAAAGTAAGATTATTCGGTGCCTTCACATGATTCTAGAAATGAGAGGTAAATAAATAGGTTCTAGTGTCCTATCTGCCTCCATATGATCTCCATAATGCAACTTAAGTGGTTTATGCAGAAGGGATCTCCCAGTGACATACCTAGAATTCCTCCCAAGAGAGACATTGACTTCCACATTAATTTAATGCCAGGTGCAGAGCCCATCTCCAAGGATCCTTATCACATGACCACTCAAGAATTGAGTGAGCTCAAGTTGCAGTTAGAGGAACTTTGGAAAAAGGGTTTTTCAGATCCAGTGTTTCACCTTGGGGAGCCCTAGTCATCTTCATTAAGAAGAAGGATGGGTCACTCGGGTTATGTATTGATTACAAGAAGCTCAATAAGGTGACCATAAAAAACCGATATCCCTTGCCACGTATAGATGAATTCCTTGATCAAGTTAAGGGAGAAAAGGTATTTTCAAAGGTTGATATTAAGTCAAGATATCATCAGTTGAGGATTCATGAGACTGATATTCACCACACAATGTTCAACACACAATATGGTCACTACAAGTTCACAGTAGTACCATTCAGGTTGATGAATAGACCACTAGTTTATATGATCCCGATGAATGAGAATTTTTTGAACATATCTGGACCATTTTTCCATTGTATTCTTGGATGACATCCTCATATATTACAAAACATATGCAGAGTATGAGTATCATTTATGCCAAGTACTTCAGTTTTTGTGAGAGAATCAATTATATGAAAACTTGGCTAAATGTGAATTCTTTCATACTGAGATAAAATATCATGGTCATATCATTTCTAGAGATGGAATAACAATGGATCCAACAAAGATTTAGGTGATAGTCATCACCCACAAATGTCATCGAGGTCCATAGCTTCATGTGCCTAGTAGGGTATTATAGGAATTTTATGAAAGACTTCTCTAGGATAGCTCACCACATCACTTCCTTATAAAGGAAAGGAAATATTTTTTTTTGGTTTGAGAAGTGTGAGGCAACCTTTCAATGTTTGAAGGAGAGGTTGACTAGTGATCCTATCTTGGTTGTACCCAACCCTACATGCAATTTTTTAGTGTGTATAAATACATCTCTTGAGGATAATGAGGTAGTGTTGATGCAGGAAGGTCGTGTGATAGCATATGAATCTAGAGAATTGAAGAAACATGAGATCAACTATCCTACAAATGATTTGGAATTGGCACCAATTGTCCATGCATTAGTGAAATAGATACACTTCTTGTTAGGGCACCATTTTGAGGTCCACACTGATCACCATATCCTTCAATATATTTTTACATAGCCCAAGCTTAATGCTAGATAGCGAAGGTGGATGCAAGTTTTGTGTGATTATGAGTTTAAGGTTAAGTATATATATATAGGGAAAGGAAAATGTGGTGGTTTATGCCTTAAGGAGAGGGAGACATGAGATATCTACACTTTCACTTGGGGTTGACTTGAGGAGTCAAATCTTACAAGCCCTTCCTATATATTCATGGTATTAGGAAGTCGAGGTATAGATTGAGACTGGGAGACCCTTGGAGGGTCAATTTTTTCGATACTCTTTGGAGTCTGAAGGATTTCTTTGACATCATGGTCGTATATATGTACCTCCCACTAATGATCTTTATGCTTTGATATTATCTAAGGCTTATCGTGCACCTTACTCTACTCATCATGGAGTGAAGAATATGCACATAGACCTATGTTGTCTATATTTTTGGTCTAGGCTAAAATAGGACATTGTAGATTTTGTGGCATGATGTCTAGAGTTCCAAAGGGTGAAGGTCAAGCATCAACACCCTACAAGACTCCTACAACCACATAGTATTCTAGAGTTGAAATGGGATGTTATCTCTATGGATTTCATTATGGTTTTTCTAGTCACCCCTCAAAGATATGATGCAATCATGGTCACTATCGATAGATTGGCCAAAGTTGCACATTTCTCCCCCATCTGATCTTTCTATATTGTAGATTTTGTAGCCAAATCTTTATGGAAGATATTGTAAGGCTTCATGGTGCTCTACATAAGATTATTTCTAATCGCAATTGTATCTTTATCTGAGCTCTATGGACCTCACTACAACATGCCTTCAAGGCACACAACTGAACTTCAATTCATCTTATCACCCTGAGACATATGGGAAGACAAGATGTGTTAACCAGGCTTTGGAGGATATGTTGAGAGTGTATGTCATGGATAGAGAGAATTACTGTGAGGACTTCCTATATTTGGTTGAGTTTTCCTATAACAACAATTATCGTATCTCTATAGGCATGGCACCTTATCAAGATTTATACGGTAGACTGTGTCGTACTCCTTTAAGATGAGATAATTTAGAGGACATATTTCTCCTAGGTCCTGAGATGCTAAAGGACATACATAAGAAGGTTAGATGGATTGGAGACCATCTGGTAGCCACCTAGGATAGACAAAAGAAATATGCAAATGCTCACCGTGTGGATAGGTGATTTTCTATAGGAGATAAGGTTTCCTTGAGAGTGTATTCGTAGAAGAGTCTGATCTGATATGGAAAGGGCTCAAATATTTCATCTCATTTTTGGGGGTTGTTCAAGATACTTGAGAGGATTGGACCTGTAGTTTACCGCCTTGCATTTCCTCCCAGTCTAGCTTGCATTTACGATGTCTTTCATGTTTCAATACTTAGGAAGTATATACTTGATTTGACACATGTTTTGAATTAGAATGATCTACTAGTCAAGGATGGACAAGTAGCTTCAGAGCCTATGATTATCCCACATCAAAGAACACTAAACCTTAGGGGATGTATCATTGATCAGGTAAAGGTCCAATGGGACTCTAGTGATGAGACTTCTACTATGTGGGAAGAGGACACCAAATTTTGAGAGCTTTATCCCTATCTATTCCAAGGCTTCTAGGAGTAAGCCTGGCCCTAGGGGAAGGATGTAGTGCCCCTCTATTTTTCATTTGATTCCATATTTTGTGAGTCCCTAGTTTAGTATGCTTCAAATATACATATACATAATTATGTTGGTTTTGTCTCATCCTTACTCTAAGCTATGCTTTGTCCTAGTTTTGGTTGACCCTGTAACTTAGATTGCTTATATTAGGCTTATGAACATTACTAAATTTCTTAATATGATTGTGTTGATGTGAGTATGGTTGGATGTATTGCATGAGTTCAATTGTTAAATGAATTTGGAGGTGTTTTACTAGAATGACGCTTTCTTTAGTAAAGTAATGTTAATATGATGATGGAATCAATAGTTTCGATCCAATAAAGTTGTATTTGCGTTCATAGTTCTAATAGGATATTAATTAATTTAATTTGTTTAATTTATTGAGTTTATAAGTCAAAT
Organism: Chamaecyparis obtusa; assembly: GCA_027943335.1. Taxonomy (NCBI): domain Eukaryota; kingdom Viridiplantae; phylum Streptophyta; class Pinopsida; order Cupressales; family Cupressaceae; genus Chamaecyparis; species Chamaecyparis obtusa. Next base: position 273,012 of record BSBK01007145.1, on the reverse strand, counting down.
TCATAATGTATTACCATTGACAGTGTGAGCTAGTATTCATTAAGAATATATAATCTCACTAGAAAGCTTAGAAATATGAGTAGAAGCCTGATTGTGTACATTGAAGTTATAAACAATATTATCAAACCCTATTTATTAAAGAATATAATTTTAACATAAATTAATACGTAATATTTATATTTTGATCCTGTATTGCTAAGCATTAACACCATATGAAAATTAACATTATAGCTATGATATATTCCAACAGATAAAAGTAAGGACATTCATGCTAATATGATTAGTAAGGTTGATTGAATCAAATTAAACCTAACTCACTCATTCCTACATATACATGATGGGTTCCCTTTGTTGAAGACAGTTAACTGTGGTTGTCTCTACATGAAAATCCTCTTGAAAATATGACTCTTGTCTAATATTAAATTTTTGCTTTTGTTGTAAGCTTCTTGAGATTGTTAATATGGATGCGTTGTGGGGTCTTTGCCTTGAGGACTTAAGCTGTAATGTGCTTCAAAGATGTATGTTTTTTTTAATTGTGAGGTTTTATGTGTTCTTTCACTATGACCATTAAATGTGTCATTGAGTTAAATGTTTGCCAATTCATGTTTTATGCATGATATATTTGGACCTATTAATCAGTTCGATGGTAAAGGTTATGTGTTTAATTCAGTTTACTTTTGTGATGGCTTTGTGAATTGACAAGTCTATTTGATTTTATTTTGGTATAAGCAATCAACACTCTATGTTTAAAGGTTGGCTATAAGTAGATAATGGGTCGTAATTGGGATTAAGCCAATAAATTGTCCTATCTCAACAATTGATAATGTAGCACATGATTATTGATTTGATTATTGGCTTGTTCTTTGAAAGAAGCTTACTTTCATTAAATGACCAAATGTGAAACTATTATATCTTTTGTATTAGTGTGGTTGCATATTCTTGAGATGGGCATCTAGGGATACTAAGGGAGAGGGGATTTTCATAAGGGTCGGTGTCCACAAGTGGCCAGGCCTAGGTAACATATGGCAAGTTTCTAATGAAGGGAAAATGTAATAAATGAATTGGGAAAAAACACTAAGTAAGATAAATTGTGCCTTGCCCTTGCCTCAAGTGCTCGTTTATGTAGAGGAAGGGAGTGGGAGAAGATTCATTTAGCGTAAGGTATGGTGGAGCATCTTCGTCATCATGATAAGATAGCTTGGTTCCACATGAGTTCCTCCTTGGGGGTCAGTGCCTTGAGTGGCCAGACCTGAGTAACCCAAGGATAGAACTATGTGATGACACGTTTCCCTTAATGTATCCTAGTGTCCACTCCTTTAGCTTGAAAATGGAAACTTCTTCATGTAACTTGTTCACCTATCTAGAATACTATGGATATGACTATGATTTATGTTTCATTTTTGTTTCCTGGTACCTATTCCTTGCAGTTTTATGGTTCATACTTCCTTTACTATTTATGTTGCATGCTTCCTTGATGGCATATTTATGATCTTTAAATATGATGCTCACATATTTATTTATGATTGTATTGCTTTCTTAGCCCTATGTTATCAAAAAAAGGTAGAAAATTTGAATACTAATAACAAGAAATACTATTTGACAATTGAAGTATTTTACATTAACTTATTTATTTTCTTCATCTTTCCTCATTGCAAGTTGTTTCCCGTTCTTCATTTTTTCATAGAGATCATAAGTGAAGGGTGGAATTAGTCTATCCTTCTAAAGACTTCACATGATATATATCAACAATTTCATTCATGTTCTTTCAATTGACCCTATATCAATAGTGGCCTTTTCAACTGTTAGACCTTGTGATTTGTGTATTGTCAATGTCCAAACCATTCTTAATGGTATTTGGACTATGGTACCTCTTTTTCTTGCACTAATAGGAATTATTTTCTGGTTTTGATTGTCAAATGGTGGTCCAAAGTAACTATCAAAATTAACCATTACATATGTAGGTGGCTCTGGTGGCATGCTTCCAGGTTTGTAGAAAATATTTTAAACATATCCTAAAGCACCATTCACAATAACTACTTCTACCTATAGATTAGAACTCACATTACTCTTGCATTCTTACTAATCAATAATTCCACGTCAAGCTCATCATGAGAACTATTTCACCTGAATTAATAGTTCCAACTTTTGTTGCAATACTACATGCAATAGGGTTTTTAAGAGAATATAATTTTCTTTTATTATGATTTTCAAATTTATCATTTGTGGAGAATAAATGAACATTGTTTTCAAACTCTTCGTTGGTTGTTGGAGGAATATTAGTACTTGTTCTTGGCATCAATAATTTCCAATCATTAATTGTAGGTTGTCCTTCTCTTAGGTTTGTGAGTAGTCGATGAAATAGTTTTTGTTGATTGTCTTCTCCATCTTGTCTAAATACTATATCTAAGGTAACAATAGTTTTGAATTCTTGCCACAATATATTTTATCTTCTATTTCTTGCATTTGTTGGTTTGTCTCTAACTGGAGGCAACAAACCAAGGTCTCCAACAAAAATCATAGATATTCTTGTTCATAAAATAAACATATTTTTCAATACTACATAATAAAAAGATGCAAAGAATAAGAAATATAAGTCACATTTATTATAATATGAAATACTTAAGATAATTGATTGCAGTTGGGTTTGTACCTCCAAAGTTTATATTTGCATTTTCTAGGAAATCTTGACGAAGTCAACAATCTATGTTCTCTAGAATTTTCAGTCCAATGAAGCTCATTTAATCAATCATTATATATTTCATGTGATATTTCTTCTTGAAAAGTTGCGAGTCTTGCTCCTTCTAGCTGATTAAAATGTTTCTTAACTTAGAATTAATTGCGGATGTACCTATGTTGAATTTTGCAACTCTAATTGGTGCAAGTAACAAGAGGGGAGATTTATTAGGTGATGTTGGATTTTGAAGACCTTTATTGATCGCACAAATGAGATATGACTTCCCTATTCCTATTGTTCTATGAACTATCATATACAATGGAACTCTCTTTTCATTCAAGTGATAGTGCGACATAATTATATTCGCAAATTCTTCTTGTTTATCACTTAGGCTTGCAATGTCAATTTTTTGTGGTATATCATGATGTATAAGGCATCTTATCTTGTATCATGGTGACAAAATTATTTTCTTGAGTTTTGTATTCCTCGCCTTAATATTTGGAAGACCAATTTGATTGTCTATCAATATCTATTTTTCCTAACATATCTATTTCTAGTGTAGATATGATTTCCCATTCATTCTCTATAGTATTTCCTTGAAAGATGTCACCATTTTCAATTTCTGAATTAGTCACATTTTCTTTTATTTCTATACTTATAGTTCTCTCCATAGGCCAAGGTTTATAATTGAATGACTCCCAATTTTATTTTATGGCATCATTGCTATCTCTAATATCTTTCTCTATATCATGAAATGGTTTGTACAAAAATAGTTTTGAAAAACTAGTGTAGGACAAGCACTAGGAGGTGCATGACCCATTTGAAAGTATTTGAAGACATTTGGAATGTATTTGAGTCCAATGAAGTCATAATGTAAGGCTACTTGAGCAATTTTGTAAAAAGTTGCATAGTTGTCCATTGAAGACCTAGTTTCCAATCAAAGAGTCAAATTGTGTAAACAAGCCATGAAATGGAATAAATGGTTTTAAAAAGTCTTTTGAGTACCATTTTGATATGTTTAGAGGGTTTTTACAAAGTTTAAAGGTCATTGGGTTAAAGTTGCAAAAGTTGTCAACTTGACAATAAAAGTTGTCAAGCAAAAATGTTGTCAAAGTGCAAAAGAAGGTGAAAAGTGGTTTCCATCGGTTTTGAAGGTAGTTAGAGAGGTTTCAAATATTAATATGCTTTAAATATTATTTTATGTACGAACCAAACACATTGGATAGCAAGGAGAATGAGGAAAAGCCATTTTGTGTAAGATTGTGCATTCAAAGTTATCATTTTGATTGGTTTTTAACTATTTTTGTGGGACCTGTATGGCATGGAAATAATGTATCATTAGAATGGATAGATATTACAATGAATATTCCTTCTTATGGTTTTGGTTTGGTGTGATTTCATCAAGGAATGAGAAAGTTATGAGGATTTTGGTAAAATCAGTTATGAAATCCTCTGAACAAAGTTGTCTACAAGGGTTTTATAAGAACTTGAGTTTTACCTGATGGAAAAATGTGATTCTTGGTTTTTATAAAAGTATATTCATATTAATTTTAAATAAAATTTGATTGGAATTGAATGGTTAAGTATTCTTTGAGATATTTGATGCCCCAGATAATGGTTTCTCTTATTTTTCTACAAATTTGGAATAGTAAAAATGAGTCTCTGTATGGGGGCTATAACTTTCAAACCCACTGTTGGAGTTCTCAAAATTTTGGATGTGATTTATAAACCCTGGTTATAAACAACTCCATCGAAGTGATTCCCAATATGACCTATCTAATGAAAATGGTGAATAACAGAATTCAAGGTCGACAAACTGTTACAATTAGGACAGATTTTGGAAGTTGTTGGTTGAAATTAATTTGTATTTGAATCATTTCTCTTTGTGTGGGATTTTGATCACAAGGTCATTAGATAGTAGGGACTTCAATATTTCTAATGACTCATTCCTGTTCTTAGATCAATAGTGGATGACTGCACTTATTATAAGGGTAACAACGGTAATATTGTTCCTAAAAGGACTGTGGGTAGGATTGTTGAAGATTGTCTTGTTGATTGATTAATGGTTTGAATGATGCTCTGCATAAAAAACATAAATCAATATTTTTTTTGATTCATGTGAAGGAATGGATAAAAACCTTGGAAGCACCCTAACAATGGCAACATTATGTTTTTTGAGGTTCCCTTTTTTTTTGTCTAAAATTATATATCCATGATCTAGCATCATCAATCAATGTTATAGCTTCCATTTCCAATCGCCTTGTTCTATGTGCATCTATGAATGATTTTATCTATTCTTCATTGCTATTATCATCACACACTATTAAAGGTTTGAATACTTCTCTTGAAACATTGAGATTGACAAATATTTTACTACTTTTAACAAAAGGAAGCACTAATAGAATGTGACACATTTCTTGCGCTCCACTATCACTTTCAATAATAGTTTCTATGAGAAGCTTCCTATACAGTTTCCTAGTGCGATCATCAAGATTATATCTATATTTGCAAGAGGTATGAGCATTTGATAGTAACTTTCAAAGATGTTTTCTACTTTTGTTGATTACTTTGCAATATACTTTACCACATCATGTTTTGAAAGAATAGGTTTCCAATCAATTTAGCTCTCCATAGTTGTAGTATATATTGGTTGTGGGAATTCACTTTGTCATCATTTCTTTCTATCTCAATTTTCTTTTCTCTACTTTCTCTATCTTCATATAATTTTGATCCATTCAAATTTAAAGGCCAAGGAGCATTGTACCTGTGATTTATTGTGAATAAAAATTTTATTTAGTAATTTCTCATAATTAAATTTTTATGTAGATATTAAAATTTCTAACCATAAATAAATTACTTGCAAACTATTCTTCCTAATTTTTTTCTCAAGCATGCACCCTCTTTACACATTGTATGCCTTTGAACGATGTTAAGATTTATTCATAGTCTTGATCGATATCAACCTCATCAAGTTGTCTCAATGTATGTTTAAGACATGGATGTTGACAATAATTTGAAAATTCCTACAATATGACTTATAAGTATATTAATTCCTTAAATTTACTAAGAATTTAGATTTATATGAAAGTACATAAATATATTAAGTACTTTGTAATTACACCTATATATTTCATTGATGAATATCTACTCTTGGATTCCATGCATGAATAATGCCATGAAAATATATTTCTATCATATTTATTTGTTGTTCATTAGACCAGTCTATAGCATCCATGTTTGGCTCTCCATGTATCTATAAAAAACCATGGACATGTGGTGATCCTCAATGTTGTCATTCATATATGAACCAACAGTCTTTAACATTCAAACCTTTTTGGAATATCTCTTTTCTAAATTTAGTGAATGTCTCAAGTGCATATAATGGGTAACTATATGAGGATAGTCAATACCATTTTATTTTCTCCAAGATTGTGCTTCACACATATTTTTTAGTTTTGTTCCTGGCATTAATACATGTAAATTTGGGCAATATAAATTAAGCTACACTAAGTGTAAAAAATATTATTGATGTTCTTATTTGATGGAGTATATCAGTCAATTTTACCCAATAATTTGTTCAATATATGATCTTCTGCCCCTTAACGTTTTTCCAAATTGCATCAATTTACAAACTAGATGAGAGTTTGGAAAGTTCTCTATGATTTCACACAATTCACTTATGGTTATAGACAAATCCCCAAGGTTTCTTTTGGTAAATATTGCTATAGAATTTTGTATACAGTTCCTCATTATCATAATCATCATGTTGTATCAAAACCTTGGTTGTTTCCCAAAATGGTGATCCTTCTAGCATAGAAGATGCTTGACATACTCATGATGATGTACTTGTCTTAATCTTAGTTCCAACAATTTGCAACTACCATCAGAAAATAGTGTTGGGAATGTGATATCAATTAATCCTAATGTTGTATACTCATTTATTAGAGTCATGTCGATTGAAGGCCATTCAATCAATCTTTGTGGATTTTCATGTGGGTTGTTAACTAATGCATGGATTAATTCTATTTCTCTATGGACATTTGGTGTTCTTGATTCCATTGATATTGTGTGATCTATGTGCTGGAAACTGTAATTGAATAAATTATTGTATTTTCATTGATGTCAAACCTTAACTAGTAGGACTATTGCTATCTAAGAAAGTACTATATCTATTGAGTGATGAGAAGGATTAGAGCAAGGATGATAACAATAGAACCTAGAGAAAGGTTGAGTTATTTGATACTTCAATGAGTACTTGATTATGTGGCACAATGATAAGTTAATGTATTGTTTATCTAAGTAAGAAGCAAGACTGAACAAGTAGGCTTAACTAAGAAAAAGTGAAGAAATCTAGTTTAAGCCGAGTGATGTTAGTGTTGACTGAGCCAGTATATGCCGAGTAAATTCAGTGTTGACCGAACATCAATTTATTGCCGAGGGAGACAACATTAGCCAAGGGAAACAGTTTGAAGAGATGACTGAGCTACGCAGTGATGACCGAGGAGTTGAACACAGTATTGACCGAGTGTCAGTAATTTACATGTGAGGAAAAATTTAGATTCCTAGCCAATGTAGTTGAATTCTTGGATTATGTAAATCATGTTGACTTTATTAATTGAGTGTATGGAGCATTTAATGCACAGTAAACCATTTTATTGTGATTCTAATAAAGAGATTAAAGATGTTTCTAGAAGGATGGATGAAGAACATAATGTTGGAAGGATTTGATGAATCTGACCTAACCCTAAGATCAACAGAGGAGATTAAGTGGAAAAAGATGGATCTACCTATCGAAGAGGTATTAAGGAAAACCTAAGTGTGAGGTTGAAGTGATGCTGGAGTTGTTGATGTTATTGATTGAAAAAGCAAAAAGGTTGAAGGTGAAGGAGTTGATTAGAGTTTTGATTGCTTGAAGGGATTTTTGAGAAGATCAGTGATGGAGATGGAGATGGAACTCAGTTAGTAAGCCAGCATATATGTGAGAATTGGATCTGTTATTTGCAAAGTGAGTTGTATGTTTTCAGATCAAATATTACTGTTACTTTCTAAACATTGTATCAATTCAAAATCTTTTAATCAAGGTTGACCTAATAGTCATTGTATAAATCCTTTAATCAAGGTTGCATTCTAATAGAATGTACTTAAGTCCTCTAACAAGGTGCACTCCTAACAGGGTGGTTGAAATCCTTTAACAGGGGCACACCTAGCAGTGTGTTTGTAAACCTTTGACAGGGTTGGCTTTTCACAGAGCTCACTTCAGAAGAGTGAAAATATTAGTAACATGTTACAAAGTGGTTTTTCCCAAATTGGGTTTCCACTATAAATCCTAGTGTCAATACTTGTGTGAATGTTTTGGTTTGAACATTTCTATGTTTTACAAGTTAAATACTATTGGATAGTGGACTACACTGTTATATATTTCTAGTATACATTCTATAATGACTGAGTAGTGTTGGTTATTAGATCTAAGTTATTGAAGTGTTTAAAAGTTTAATTGATACATCAGGACCTGAGAGCAACTGATTTACCGCCCCTCTCTGTTGTTCTAAATCATATTAACACTATGATGTTATCTTCACTTGTCTCCAATATCGGTATGGTGAAAAATTATTTGATTTGAGTCAGAATCAAATTCCATGTTAATAGTTTGAATTTTCTCAAAAATATTTTGATCGCAATCTCTTCCCACACCATCCAAAGCATGACCATCAATTATGATATCATAATAGAACGATCCATCCAAGATCTCCCAAACCATGCCACCTCAAGAGATGCGTTCTTAGACATAGCCTCCATAAACATAAAGGAACAAACCCCTTTCATCACACATGCTAGAGATCTCCATAGATCATCGCAACATAGAAACTCAAAAAGTTGCCCAAAATAAAGTACTATATCCCTCTGACAGGGAATTGCTCCAAGACTAAGAAAGATCTTCAGGAACCCAAAATGCTCCTGCATCAAGCCTAGAGTTGTGAAAAGTACAGCAAATATATCATCAGTCATAAGCAAGATGACAAAGGGAGAAATACTATTACTGAACTGACAAGATGACATCTACATCTGAAAGATGCAAGTTCTAGATGCTACTTTGGCATTATTGTCAAAGAGGGAGAGATTCATAGATGAAAATAAATAAAAGAGGAAATCATTCAGAGAATCAAAGGAAGAGAGACACGGAAAAGATTCAGACGGAGTAACTATGTGGATGGTCAAGCTAAGAGGCTAAAAGATTCAGAATTAGAATGAAGCTAAGGATATTACAAATGTTTCTGATGCAAAGACACATTTTTGATTGGTTGGTGAATCATGTGTTATTCATACGGTGTTGCCATCAATACAAAAGAGGGAGATTGTTGGAAATTTCAATTGAAGAAATTGTTGTATTGTCATTGATGTCAAACCTTAACAGGTAAGACTATTGCTATCTAAGAAAGTACTATATCTATTGAGTGATGAGAAGGATTAGGGCAAGGGTGATAACAATAGAACCTAGAGAAACATTGAGTTATTTGATACTTCAATGAGTACTTGATTATGTGGCATAATGATAAGATAATGTATTGTTTATCTAAGTAAGAAGCAAGACTGAACAAGTAGGCTTAATTGAGAAAAAGTGAAGAAATCTAGTTTAAGACGAGTGATGTTAGTGTCGGCCAAGCCAGTATATACCAAGTAAATTTAGTGTTGACCGAACATCAATTTATTGCTGAGGGAGACAACATTAGCCGAGGGAAACAATTTGAAGAGATGACCAAGCTACGCAGTGATGACTGAGGAGTTGAACATAGTATTAACCAAGCGTTAGTAATTTACATGTGAGGAAGAATTCAGATTCCTAGCCGATGTAGTTGAATTCCTGGATTATGTAAATTCTGTTGACTTTATTAATTGACTGTATGGAGCATTTAATGCATAATAAACTATTTTATTATGATTCTAATAAAGATATTAAAGATGTTTCTAGAAGGATGGATGAACAACATAATGTCAGAAGGATTCAATGAATCTGACCTAACCCTAAGATCTACAAAGGAGATTAAGTAGTAAAAGATGGATCTACCTATCGAAGAGGTATTAAGGAAAACCTAAGTGTGAGGTTGAAGTGATGCTGAAGTTGTTGATGTTATTGACTGAAAAAGCAAAAAGGCTGAAGGTGAAGGAGTTGATCAGAGTTGTGATTGCTTGAAGGGATTTCTGAGAAGATCAGTGATGGAGATGGAAATGGAACTTAGTCAGTAAGCCAACATATATGCAAGAATTGGATTTGTTATTTGCAAAGTGAGTTGTATGTGTTCACATCAAATATTACTGTTACTTTCTAACCATTGTATCAGTTCAAAATCCTTTAATCAAGGTTGACCTAACAGTCATTGTATAAATCCTTTAATCAAGGTTGCATTCTAATGGAATGTACTTAAGTCCTTTAACAAGACACACTCCTAACAAGGCGGTTGAAATCCTTTAATAGGGTCACACCTAGCAGCATGTTTTTAAACCTTTGATAGGGTTGACTTTTCACCGAGCTCACTTCAAAAGAGTGAAAATATCAGTAACATGTTACAAAGTGGTTTTTCCCAAATTGGGTTTCCACTATAAATCCTGGTGTCAATACTTGTGTGAATGTTTTGGTTTGAACATTTCTATGTTTTACAAGTTAAATACTGTTGGATAGTGGATTGCACAGTTATATGTTTCTGGTATACATTCTGTAATGACCAAGTAGTGTTGGTTATTAGATCTGAGTTGTTGAAGTGTTTAAAATTTTAATTGATACATCTAGACCTGAGAACAACTGATTCACCCACCCTCTCTATTGTTCTAAATCATATTAACACTATGATGTTATCTTCACTTGTCTCCAATATTGGTATGGTGAAAAATTATTTGATTTGAGTCAGAATCAAATTCCATGTTAATAGTTTGAATTTTCTCAAAAATATTTTGATCACAATCTCTTCCCACATCATCCAGAGCATGACCATCAATTGTGACATCATAATAGAACTTATCATGTTCTATTTTATATTTTAGTGCTTTATATACACGATCTCTATTCACTATAAAATTATAACCTGTGGCATGTTGATCTTTTCTACGAACAATAATTAATGGGAGCTCTTTAATCCTATGTGGAGGAAATTTTGATTCAATCAATATTTTGTGGTAAACTTATTGTGTCCTTAGTACTTATATTGACCACCTACTTCATGTGTGACTTGTAATATTGGACTTACACATGCACTCAACATTTCTTCTGCTTGAGTATTGTTGGTGAGTTATTTTGGCTGCGGCCTAAGAACCATATTATTTAATGAAGAAAATCGGTTATTTCCTCATTCTTGTTGACATCTAGTGCAAATAGGCACTTCAGATGTGTGATATACTTTTATGCCAAGGTAACATTCTTGATAGGCATAACACATTGTTAGACAAATAAAACTATCTAATCCATGACAAAATGTGAAATGAATATTTTTGAAATCATTTTGAAGCATTCTATTTGGATTTTTTAAATTTTGTACATTATTTTCCATTTTTTCATTTCTTTAAGGCTCATTTAGATGTTGAGTATTTGGAGGTACACAATCTATGGATGTTTATTCCTCATTTTCAACATTGACATGAATATTTGCATTAGATCAAAATCCTTGACTTCCAATTTGTTGAGCAAATTGTTGCATATTTAGTGGTTGAGGTTGATAATGTTCTTAAATCGAACCTTCCTGATCATATTTTTTTCCGAAACAAAAACCCATTAGATTTATCACTGTCTTGATTTCAAAAATGTAAATTTCAAATCAAGGCAAGTGGCTATTGTAGGAAATGGTTCCAAATCCATCCATTTGCACCCAGTTTTAGCTATGTAACATGATAAGATATGGCTGTGCAATATAATAGAATGGCTTACCACCATGTGCACTCATTGGCTACCCTTTCATTGATTGAAAACCCACTCTTAGATCAACCCTATCAAGCATCAATACCATGTGGTAATCTCTTCAATCGAAACACTGTAGGCAATGTATAAAAAAAATTATTCAGCCAATTCCAGTGATTGGAATGAATAGCTGGAATATGCCAGATTTCTGCCTTGCCATAATTCTTTGAGGGCTTTCCTGATCGTATTTTTTTACAAAACAAAAATCCATTAGATTTCTCACTCTCATGATTTCAAAATATAAATTTCATAGTGATGTGATTATTTTTACTATTTTTCATTATTTATTAGTTAAAAGTGGTACATAAATGTAAAATAGTGAGGTTCACTAAAACTTAATAACTTTTTCATTTTTAGGTTTTTTGGAAAATAAATTATGACATCAATATACATACAATTATCTTGAAGATAAAAAAGAATTTTGAAAAAATATGAAATTTTCATCAAATTATGGTGGTCGTACACCAGAGGTTTTGAAAATGTGTTTTATAGTCAATTAAAAATTAATTAAGAAAATATATTCAATAAAAAATAAGAAAAAATATGCTCATCAATATTTGGTGTCTTAGGTATATTTCTCCAAAAGGATTTGCAAAAATTCATTTAATTAGGTCAAAATATGGTGGTCGTACATGACTATGGTATGGTCCTGAAACATGCATTTTGAAAACATGGTTTTTAAACATTCCTACTAAAACATAATTTATACCATGTGGTTATTTAAATAAATTACATATTTAAAAAGTAGACTCCGAGAACTACAATTTATATTACTATTTTTTTTTGAGATTCAATCTCTAAGTGCCTCAAATTTAGATATCAATTGACAAGAAATTTGAAAAAAATGGAAAACACTTCCTATTGGAATTAGGAGAGATAGGTACTGAGAGGGGAGGGGTGAATCAATGCCTTCAAAACTTTACTTGTAGAACCTTTCATATCTATAACTATATACTGTGATAACCGATCAAAATAACTTGAATACAATTGTATAAATCAATCATCTAGTTAGCTTAACAAAGTAAACAAAATGAAATCAATATGACAATCACATAACACAAGTATTTTGGTAACGCAAAAACCCTTGTTAGAAGGTAAAAACTGCGGTGGGGATGACACCCACAAATTCTTCACTACTGTAGATAGAAAAGGTTTGCCTGTTAAGGCTACAAGTTTTGATCATTTCTGGTGATCTTACCCTATTAGGAGTAACATATTAGATCAGCTAGATCTACCTAGTTATAGGATTTAACAACACTAAATGAAGTGTGTACTCAGTTAAGAGATTTATACAAAGACTGTTAAGTCTACTCTGTTAAGAGATTTCACCAAAAACTCTATCACAATTGTCAGAAAGTAATAGGTAAATATCTGCTAGTTGACAACTCAATTGTCTGAAACAGATCTATAAGTGCTCATTAAAATATCACCTTATCTGTGATAGTTTCCTTCTCTGTTGTGCTTGGTAGCCTTCATTGATTCTACTCAATCTGATATCCTCTGTACTATGTTCTACTCGGTAAACTGATTGTCTTGAAGATAGGCAAATTCTTCAAGTGCTTCATGATTCATATATATCAGTTCAACAACCTTATAAAATGGTGTGAACATATACAATATATAGTGTTCTATTTTTCCGCTTTAGCAAAAATTAGGTTACAAAAATAAACATAACCCTAAGATCTACGGTGCAAAATAACCTAGATCAACTATTACAATAAGATAAACATTACATTTAATGAGTATCTATTTACAATAAATGCTCCTTGATCTTGGTAAACCATTTTACGATCTGTTGTAACCATCTGCATAGAATAATGTGCCATTTCTGATTACTATGCCATGTTTTGTTATCATCGGTGAACACTGTATAATCTGCTCAGTGTATACTGACCGTCGGTGTCGGTGTCGCTGGAGCTCGGTTAACTATGTGATGCTTAGTGTAAAGGCTTTACCGACTGCTCTGTCTTACTTCTAGTTACTGACTGTCTCAATATAAGTAACCGACCAACCTGTTTAACATCCTTTAATACTAATGACAACCTTGAATGCTCAATAGAGATTAACACTTCCACTTTTTGCCCAAAAGTGGGACTCAACTTCTTGCAGCCACCCGTCAATGTACAAACTACTAAATTATTTTGGAGAATTTATTAATGTTTAAATTATGGTTAATGTTTTTATGATGAAACAATTATTTGGACATAATAGTATACTATCTTCATAGCTAGACAATTTAATTCCATGAGGATTTTGGTTGGTTAGAGAGCCAAGTTCAACACATGTTGAAGGAATGTTTTTGTGTTGAATTAGTAGTTAGGAGAACATGATTTAGTATTAGAATTGTCGTCAAACTGAAATGTTAAAACAAATAGAATTATGGATACATTCTGACATAAGATGTTTGTAGGGCAATGTGTGCTTATCAAGAAAAATCTAAAGCTCTATCCCTACTATGTGGCTGGTTCCATTTACTGTTTTAAGGCTAATTGGGCATGATATTTATTGTTATACCATAGTTTGAAAACTTGGTACTCTTTTTTTATTGTTGAAGTTAACCAAATGACGTTAGCTATGTGCAAAGGAATCTAATACTCTCTATTTTATTTATGATCCTTGTTCCATACCATACAATGACCTTATTAGTAAAAGACTTGTATTGGCATACTTTGTTTTTCTCTTTAATGTTGTGTAGTGATACCACATCATTGTTGATCATTTTGAATGACACTATTCACCCTTTGTGAAACTTTAATGAATAAAGCATTCCTATTTGATTAGGATTCAATTCTTATTTTTCATTCATATTATGGTTATTGGTGGATTAGGAACACCAAGCTATTATAGATGATCTAGTTGACTAGGGATGAGAACTCTGAGACTTGGTTTTATTCTTTTATCCACAATAGATCACCTAGATTTTAAGCAGGAAATAATTTCAAATTAAGTCATTAATTCAAGAATTATGGATTCATATCCAATGATGAATAAATACAATATTATTATAACGATTTTACCAAATATCAATGCTTGGGTAATGTCCCTCATTCAAGGATAAATGGAATTTAGAGTTTATGTATCATTAACCATTCTGATGAATAGAAAATGTGTTATTGAATCAATGTTATAAAGTGCAATGCTAGGTATGCTAAACTTAACAAAGATCATAAGTGGCTTAGCAGTTATTGTTTAAATCTATCAAATTAACATATTTACTCCTTAAATTTTTAGTAAGATATAGCTAATTAGAGTCTTGTGGATTTTTATTTGGATTCCTAATTTGAAGTAAAATATTGAGTTATATGCAAATATTGTATTCGGTTTACTCATAAGAAATTGAGAGATGTTAAATTGATGCACTCTATATCAACAATAAGTGCTCTTATTAGAAAATGATTGATTCTTGGTTTTCGTATATATGATTTAAGGTCTTAGGCATTCATGATGCTTTGAGTTTTTATAATTCCTTATTCTAAGATTAACAAGATAGTATGATATTGAGGTAACTTTGAATTTACTATATGAGTTGGAGCCGGAGATTTGAAATATTTTACTGTTGTAAAAAATTCTTATTTTCTATTACATAATTATGATCGATTATCATGATGTCTTTTTGTTAGCATTTGAATTATGCATGTAATCTATACAATTCCATTATTCATGTCAGATTTCCTTGTTTAGACTATCTCGAGTTGGGCTGGGTATCTTTCATGTCAACAAAGATTTTGAGGAAGCGTTATTTCTTCATGGTAGGGTGGAAATGCACTCCTACAATATTCTCCCCCCTAGTTTTTCTTGTGAAATAGGTTTCTAGAGCTCCTATTAGGAAAATTCTTCATGTTTAGCATGTTATGGTTTCTTGTAACTAACCAGTTGTTTATTGTATGGCATTGGTCAACTCATTTTAGTCTCTTAAGTTCATGTTATTGTTGCACTTTGATGGATTGGTCAAAGTCTATTTTGGATGTTGTATTCGACATGTTGGTCAAAGCTGTTAATGATTTTGATGTATTATCTCACGTCAGTTTATAGAAGGTGCATTCGACAGTTTGGCCGACATCTCTTCCTTGTTTTGGTCTCAAGTGTACCTTTTTCATCTTATTTAATTGGAAATTAATTTTATCTTGTTGATATGTGGAATCGATATTTGACTTTGTTGACCGACTTCCTAGTCTTTTGTGTATTGTTGATGTGGAATAAGTTGTAGAGAGATCAGTCTTTACAATGGGGGGGAATTGATGGAGGAAGATGATTATAAGGAACTTTTCAAGTTCCTAACTAAAGAATGGGCCAGGGGGTGCTTCTATCTAGGACCCCTTCCAAGAAGAAAAACTAATGCTTGTTGTTGGTTCTCTATTTATTTTTACTTTCATTGGCCTACTAGGCCTTAGTTTAAGGTTTTATACTATTATATCTAGTTGGTTTAAAGACTTAAAGTTGGATAGCCCTGCATGGCTAAGCTTAAATATTCTTATGACTTTGTTTAATTTTGCTAGCATGGGTAGTATTCCTAGAACTGCTTTATAGTTTTTTTTCTTCTCTACTTATTGCTAATGTGTTGTCAATGGTAATCTACTTCTAATCCTTTTGGATCATTGTAATATGAGACATCACCCTTATTTTACTGTTGCTAATATAAAAAACATAACATGTATCAAGATTAATACATCCTATGAAACTTTTAGCCTATTTAAAAGAAAGATAAATAATCATAAGAAATATACATTTTAAATATGTATGTCCCTTTATAGGATAATTTTTTAATTTACCTCAAATGGTAAGAGTATAAATTTTTAAAAAGAAAGACTGATGCAATTATATGGGAAATATAAGAAATTGATATCATTTTTCTGAAGGGCATGCAAATTATTGAATGCGATTCACCACAGGTGATGGAGAATCTTCCCACTTCTGAAAAATCTAGATTTAGAAATACATCTATTGTATCCTTGCTCAGTAAGTAGAAGCACTATTCTTGAAATGAGATTTCTTTGGATAACCTTCTAATGCCTAATAAATATATCACAAAAGCTGACAACAGCTGCATCTAACATTTGGATGTATTTTCTTTGCCATGACCTCCTTGCAAAAATAAGTGTAAATACTCCCCAAAATCCAATAGCAAAGGTAGCCATACAACTAACATCCAATACCACAGATCATCTGTTCCCTCTTCCTTCTCATGATCATCTCCATCCCCATTTTTAACAATGGAAATGATGCCTGGATATCCTAGGCATCTATTATCAAGTGGAAAGCCACAAAGATAGGGGTTGCCATAGAAATAGGCACCATTAAATGTGGAGAACTGACCTTCCATTGGAATCCTTCCACAAAGCTTGTTATTAGACACGATGAAAATAGCTAAGAAGTGAAGAAGTTGCATCTTGACTGGAATCTTGCCTTCCAGTTTATTGTAGGAAAGGTCCAATGACTCTACTTGCTCTAGCATTCCCAATGTATGGGGAATTTCTCCACTAAGATTGTTCCTAGAGATATTGAGGATATGTAAAGCATTAAGTGCACCAATTGTTGAAGGAATGATACTTGACAACTGATTTCCAGAAAGGTCAATGTGTTGGATTTCAGAATCAAATCCAGTTGTCTAGAAGCCTCCATGTTTGACTTTAATTTTGATACAGTTAATTTCAGATATTTTTTTGAATGAACTTTTTGGAGATAAGTTCATATCAAATTTGGGGAAATCTGATTTCTTCTACAGACTTCTTCTTCCTTCCTTGGACTTCTTTCTTCTTCGTTTTGGATAGCAAGTTTTTATATATAGGGAATGAATATCTTTAGTCTTCCAACAAGCATGAATGTAATCTCTTTTTGTATGCAGCAGCAAAGATATTTAGTTTTTGTAATACTCTGATTTTTATCAGAGAAGTTTTGCAACAACAGTTGCAAGTTTTAATTTCTTGTTGTAGAAGTATTTTGAGATTGAATAGAAACAATAAGTTTATTGCATAAATTTTTCAGCTCTTGTGTTTGCCCTGTTTTGGGTATTTAAATTTTCTTCTTTGCTGAAACAGAGCATTTTTTGTGCATTTCCAAAATTTAGTCTTCTTCTAAATTCTTTACATGGTATCAGAGCTGATTGGCCTTCATTCCTTGTGAGTTTGGACATTTGTTTTTTCTGGGTATTTGTTTATCTTGCAAAGGAGACATGGCTAGAGATGTAGGAAAGAGTTGGCAATAGCCACCGTTTTTCAATGGACAAAATTATGATGTTTGGGCAAAGAAGATGAGGACTATTATGACAACACATGATTTGTGGGAGCTTGTGGTCAATGGATTCACGAATGTGACTGACCCAGTTCAATTTTAAGCCCTCACAAACAATCAAAAGACTCAGCAGAAGGAGTTAAGGAGGAAAGACGAAAAAGCTTTAAGCTTGATTGAGATTGCCTTGACAGAGGCAATCTTTCCCAGAATAGCAAAAGTTGATTATTCCAAAGAAGTTTGGGATATTCTTCACACAAGTTTCAAAGGAACCAAAAAAGTTTGGTTGGTGAAGCTCCAAATGCTTCGAAGAGAGTTTGAGACTCTTCTCATGAAGGACAATGAGTCCATTTCAGATTTCAGATCAAGACTCTCTGGTTTGATAAACCAGTTGAGAACCAATGGAGAAACTATGGATGAGCAAAGAATAGTAGAAAAAGTTTTGAGAAGTCTGCCCTCAAAATTTGATAATTTAGTTATTGCCATTGAAGAGGCAAAGGATCTCTCAATTATGACTATTGATGAGTTAATGGGTTCTTTCCAAACCCATGAGCATCGCATTAATAGGTCTACAAATTCTTCTCAAGAGCAAGCTTTTAGAGCTCAATCCAATGCAAGAGACAAGGGAATATGAAAAAATAATTCTGGAAGAGGTTCAAGAGGTAGAGGTCGTGGTAACTCCGGACAACAAAATACTGGAGGAGAAAGCTCAGAATGAGCAACCACAAATGAGGGAGCTAGTAGCTCTTAGAATAATTCTAGAGGAGGTAAGAAGAAATATACCTCTAACAAGAGTAATGTTGAATGTTATTATTGTCATAAATTTGGGCATTATGCTAGTGAGTGTTGGAAAAATTAGAGTAATCAGTCAAAGCCAAGTGCAAATGTTGCTGATATAAAAGTGGGTAATGGAAACAATCCCACAGCCTTCATCATGTGCAACGTTGGTGAAGAAGGAAGCTCCGAAGTCTGGTATTTGGACAGCGGTTGTAGTAACCACATGAGTGGTAATGAAAGTCTTTTTTCTTTCATTGATAAGAATGTAAAATCTGAAATTAGAATGGGGAACAATGGAGTTGTTCCAGTTGTGGGAAAATGATCTATTATGATCTGCACCAAGCAAGGTGAGAAACAAGAAATTCAGAATGTTTATTTTGCCTTGGGAATAAAGCACAATTTGATGAGTGTTGGACAACTCACTCAAAATGGTTACAAAGTGCTGATGGAGAATGACCAATGCGTCATTTATGAGAAGGATGGGAGAAAGAAAATAGTTGCAGCAGTTCAAATGACAAAGAACTGAATGTTTCCATTGAAGGTGGAGATGTGTTTCTCTTCACAATCAGCAACTACACCTCTCAAGAAAGAATGTACAGCAGTACAACAATCAGCATTCAAGAGTGTGATTGAAGACCCCTCCAAGCTATGACATTTAAGGTATGGACATCTTGGTTATGCTGGTTTAAATTTATCATCCAAGAAAAGAATGGTAGATGATTTGCCATGTGTTAAAGAGTTCAATAGCAAGTGTGAGGCTTGTATTTTGGGTAAGCAACATAGGCTGCCCTTTAATTCTAGAAACTCTAGAAGGGCAAGAGCACCATTAGAATTGGTGCATATTGATTTAGTTGGCCTTATGCAAATCACTTCCATTGGAGAGAGTACTTATTTTATGACATTCATAGATGATTTCAGTTGTAGAACATGGGTCTATTTTATGAAAAACAAATTTGAAGGTTTTGATAAGTTTCTAGAATTTAAAGCCCAGGCTGAAAATAAATGTGGGAAAAATCTTAAAGTCCTGAGATCAGATAGAGGGGGGGAATATACCTCCAATATTTTTGTAAATTTTTGTAGGCAGAATGACATAAAGAAAGAGCTTACAGCCAGTTATACTCCGCAGAAAAATGGAGTGCCTGAAAGAAAAAATAGAACCATTGTTGAGATGGCAAGAAGCATGATGAAAGAAAAAGGGCTCCCAATTGAATATTGGGGAGAAGCTATAGCAACAGCAGTCTATTTGATAAATAGAAGTCCTACAAAAGTAGTATGTGACAAGATTCCAATGGAAGCATCGACAAAGCATAGATGGACGATTGAACACTTGAGAGTGTTTGGGTGTGTAGCATATGCACACGTGCCAAAAGAGCAAAGGCAAAAGTTTGATGACAAAGGAGTGAAGTGTGTCTTTACTGGTTATAGTCTAGAATCAAAGGCATACCGATTGTATGATCCAGTTGGTAAAAAGATCATCATTTCAAGAGACATGGAGTTCATTGAAAATGAGTCATGGGATGGCTCAGTGGACACATCTTCAAGCACTTCAAGTAAAGTGCCTATTATTGATGAAGATGGTGAAGTTAATGATCAGCAAAATGAAATAACAGCAGGTATAGAAGGCTCTAGAAGGCTGCAAATTGGTCCCACAGAGAGCAGCAATAGCAATACTAAGAGCTATGATCCCACTCTCGCCTCCCTAGTGCTAAGAAAGACCAAAAGTCTAAGGGAGATATACCAAGATGAAAGGTATGAAAATGAATTTGATGAAAACATTAATTTTGCATTATTTTCTTATAGTGATCCAATTTATTTTGAGGATGCTGAAAAGGAAGAAAAATGGTGTAAGGTCATGGATGAGGAATTGGATGCAATAAAAAGAAATGAAACTTGGGAGCTCACTAATTTACCTCTAAACAAGAAAATCATTGGAGTTAAATGGGTTTACAAGACCAAGAGAAATGCTGAAGGAAAAATAGATAGGCATAAGGCTCGATTGGTGGTCAAGGGGTACAAATAGTAGTTTGGTACAGATTATGATGAGATCTATGCCCCTATTGCTAGAATGGAAACCATGTGTGTTGTCATAGCAATTGCAGCCCAACACAAATGGAAGGTTTATCAAATGGATGTGAAGTCCGCCTTCTTGAATGGAGTATTAAAAGAAGAGGTTTATGTGGAGCAGCCACCTGGTTATGAGGTTCTAGGTCATGAAAGTAAAGTATATAGGTTGAAGAAGGCTCTTTATGGGCTCAAACAAGCTCCACGGGCTTGGTATAGCAGAATTGACTCATATTTGATGAGCAATGGCTTTTGCAAAAGCGATGGTGAGCCCACTCTTTACATCAAGGCAACTAATGGTAATATTTTAATTGTTGTCTTGTATGTTGATGATCTGATTTTTACTGGGGATAATGATTTCCTCATTGCTGATTTTAAAGAGGCCATGAAAAGTGAGTTTGAAATGTCAGAATTAGGTCTCTTGAGATATTTTCTAGGCATAGAAGTAAAAAAAATGCATGATGGTATTTTTATCTCTCAAGAAATATATGCAAACTAGATTTTGGAGAGATTTAAGATGCAAAATAGCAAGCCTACACCAACACCAACTTCAGTAGGTTTAAAGTTAAGCAAGCATGATTGCAGCAGCAATATAGATCCAACTTTATATAAAAGTTTAGTTGGAAGTTTGATGTATTTAACAGTTACTAGGCTAGACATTATGCATGTAGTAAGTTTGATTTCCAGATTTATGGAAACTCCAAAGGACTCCCATTGGCAAGTGGGAAAGAGAATCCTAAGGTATGTCAAAGCCACTAAGGGATATGGTATTCTGTAAACTGCAGCAAATGTTTTTGATCTTATTGGCTAGACAGACAGTGATTGGGCAGGGAGTTTGGATGATAGGAAGAGCACTTCTGAATATGTCTTTCACATGGGTTCAGGTGTAATCTCATGGGCTTCTAAGAAGCAACCCATAGTTTCTCAATCTACAGCAGAGGCTGAATATATAGCAGCGAATGCAACAGCATGTCAAGCTATTTGGCTAAGAAGAATCTTGGCAGATTTGAAGGAAGAACAAAAGGATGGAACCACAATATTCTGTGACAATATTTCCTCAATAGCTTTGTCAAAGAATCCAGTGTTTCATGGAAGAAGCAAGCATATTGAAATCAAATGTAATTTTATTAGAGAACTAATTGAGAATGGTGAAATAAAAATGGAGTTTTGCAGGTTAGAGCAGCAGCTGGCAGACATTTTCACCAAGCCATTGGGCATTGCAAGTTTTGAGTGCCTAAGGAGAAATCTTGGCATAGTTAGTTTGGATCAAGCATGATCTTGTTTGTCGGCTCAAGACAATGGGGGAGTGTTGGATTTCAGAATCAAATCCGGTTGTCTAGAAGCCTCCATGTTTGACTTTAATTTTGATAAAGTTAATTTCAGATATTTTTTTGAATGAACTTTTTAGAGATAAGTTCATATCAGATTTGGGGAAATCTGATTTCTTCTACAGACTTCTTCTTCCTTCCTTGGACTTCTTTCTTCTTCTTTTTGGACAACAAGTTTTTATATATAAGAAATGAATATCTTTATTCTTCCAACAAGCATGAATGCAATCTCTCTTTGTATGCAACAACAAAGATATTGATTTGCTACTTCCTAATATCCAGGATGGAATGCTTCCAATGAGACTATTGTTTGAGAGATCCAAACCCAATAATCTATATTGTGTTGAAAGAAATGTAGGGATGGAACCTCCTATATTACAGGAGGCCAAGCCTAGTACTTGAAAGTAGATTTTGGGTACCCAATCAGGATTTAGATTAATAGTCAATTGGTTATATGAAACATAGCGGTGAATAAGGCTGGATGAATTTTGAAAAACCTGGAGTGAAAATTCACCAACTAGACTATTGAAACTGAGATCAATAAATATTATGTGTGGGAGATGTCCTAACGAAGTAGGAATGGTGCCGTTCAACTGATTGGAGTGTAGATCAAGCCTACGGAGGGTTGAAAGTCCATCCAACTGAGAAGGTAAGTTGCCACTCAGCTGATTGAAGGAGAGGTCCAGAATTGTCAACTTAGAAAGCTGAGAAAGCGAGGGTGGGATCACTCCTATCAATGAGTTATCCCTCAGTATGAGACCCTCAAGCAGAGAGAGATTACCAAGAGAGGCAGGAAGAGGCCCACTAATTTTTGTTCCTACCACCATAATGCTTCTGAGGGAGGAAAGATTTCCTATGGAAGATAGAATACTTCCTCTTATATTGCACCCTGAAAGATAAAACAGAGAGAGCTCAGGCCATCCACTGCCTAAAATTTCACCTATGTCTCCACTTAATAAATTATTTTTATTCATTCTGAGCTCTTCTAGATGAGGCAGTCTGGAGAGAGTGAGGGGAAACGGGCCACTCAAATTACATTCATAAAAACTAAGCGAAACCAAGCTAGTCATGTTTCCCACCCATGAAGGAAGTGGCGAAGAAAATTTGTTGCCATGGAAGTCAAGGTGTGCGAGGGATATGAGGTTAAGAATAGAAGTGGGAATTGGGCTTGACAATTTGCAGTTACTCATGTCAAGGAAGTGCAGAAAATAAAGATGAGATAGGTATTTCCCCAACTCTTCAAATTTTCTGGTTAGCTCCACATATTTCATAGACAAATAATGTAGCCTTGGTAGGTTTGGCACCCACTCTAAACTCAACCGACATTGGAACACATTCTTCTTGATCATGGAAATGTTTAAATACTGGAGCTTTGTGAGATTCCCTAACTGCAATGGAATCTCACCTTCAAAAGAATTGTTGCCCATGTCCAGATGCTTGAGCTCTTCGAGGACAGATATACCTAGATCCAAAGCATCAAGGTAATACATACAACAATCACATTCAATTTCTCAAAATATGATCAATCATCAGAAGGTAAAAAAAATTCTGACAGCCTATCTCATTCGGTTAGCGCTTGAATTTAAATATTCTATAATTTGTAAGTCTTAAATGTTGAAGTTAGCGTCTCTTAGTTTTCTATTATTTTGATGATAAATCTTAGAATCTGATCTACAAAAACTAACACATAATCTAATTTAGAAATTACATTGATTAATATTTGTTCAATTTTTTAAAATAAAAATACCAATTTGTAAGTCTTAAATGTTGAAGTTAGCGTCTCTTATTTTCTATTATTTTGATGATGGATCTTAGAATCTGATCTACAAAAACTAACACATAATCTAATTCAGAAATTGTATTGATTAATTTATTTACTTGATTCCTTAATATAAAAATATCAATTTGTAAGTCTTAAATGTTGAAGTTAGCGTCTCTTAATTTTCTATTATTTTGATGATCAATCTTAGAATCTGATCTACAAAAACCAACACAAAATCTAATTCAGAAATTGCATTGATTAATATTTACTCAATTCCTTAATATGAAAATACTAATTTATAAGTCTTAAATGTTGAAGTTAGCGTCTCTTAGTTTTCTATTATTTTGATGATGGATTGTAAAATATGATCTACACAAACTAACGCATAATCTAATTCAGAAATTGCATTGATTAATATTTATTCAATTCCTTAATATAAAAATACCAATTTAAAAGTAATTATTTTAATTAGATTCACTTTTTCAAACTAACTACTAAACTAATTTCAAAATACTAGCAAGTTCAAACTATGTGGCCGTGTATTTCTCCATACTAGCAAGTTCAAACTACTTTCTTAGTGCAACAAACTTCAACGGATGGAATGATAAAATAAAAAGAATGGCATGCTAAAAACTACACAATACCTGCAATTGAAGGACCCAAAACGTTTTGTGCATCTAGCAACAGGAAATGGAATTTTATAAAGCATTTTAGCCTAAAGAATCTTATATGTTACGTGTAACAATTGATGAAATCTTTGACTAGGATTAATAGCTTTTTGAAAAGATGGCTTGAAGAATTGGGATTTGTAATAGTGTCTTAATAGATTATGAAATGTTGAAGTATTAGTCTTAACATAATTCACATCACACATGGCCAACATATACAATTGAGTAGGCTTCTTAAAAAAAATTGGTTAAATCAAGAGACTCGTATATGCAACGTGTAACAACTGGTCAAATCTTTGACAAGTATTAGTAGGTTTTGGAAAAGTTAGTTTGAAGAATTGGGAATTTATTGTACTACCATATGTTAGGTTTTGGAAAAGATGGTTTGAAAATTTAGTTATTCGCAAAAATTGTCAATGTCATACTGTTATCTTCCATTAATTCAATGAGATTGACTGCATGCATGAAATTGCTTCCCCTACTTTTGAAAGAGACATACATTCACACCACATGCGATTGATTATGCTCCTTAAATTGCTCGACTTTTAGAAGTTTTTTTTATTTTACTAAACTCTTATTTTCAAGTGTGAGAGATTGTACAAAATGCTACAATAGTCAAAAGCATGAGGAAGATGGAATGTGCTCTAAGAGGGTTTTGAGTCGCGTTATGCTATTTTGCGTCCTCCTTGTTTGCCATACCGCATTTACTGCGGGATTAGCCTAGGTATTTAATGGCTCCGGCCACCTTTAGTCAAACAATTTTTGCTGGTGCTAGAGTGGTGATGGTTGATAATGGCACTGTCATGAGCTCCATTTGGTCATACTATGGTTCTAATTAATATGTACATGCTTGTAAATATTCAATTATCTTGAATAACATCTTAATCTTAATATGAATATTTTTAATTATTTGAATATGATGATTATCACTAACATCTTTATAAGAGATCAATCAATAATTAGATGAAATATCTCAATATTGATATATATACTTATTTATATGACATATTGTTAATATCATTAATATTGTTAACAAACAACAACATTAATCGAATATATATATAATTAACAATATTTACATTTACCAAAATGTTAATAAATAAAACAAATGTTAATAAGTAAAGTAAATAACATATATTATTATTAAACAAAACAAAATGACACCTATCGGCATCGAAGGGACGTGACCGATGGTTCATCGGATATTAATGCACAGACCTTACAAACAGGTCATCATCGAAATTCGGACATCGGCCAATAAAGCGTACTGTACAACAATACTGTGCGATTGCAGAGTCATCGGTAGTATTAAAAGTCGGGAGTACTGTGCAACGGTACCCGCGAACATAGAAGGTACCGACAGAGAGTACCGTAGGGACGCCGGTGTGCAGTCGGTCCACAGTCAAGGTCAGTCACTTGACTAATAAAGCAAATCTATAGATATATAGTTATATCATGTGAGTAATATATGAAGTTAAGGAATATATATATATATATATATATATATATATATATATATATATATATATATATATATATATAACTCAATATTTTTGTTATATTTTGATATTTCTAAGAATATAGTGGAAGATGGAATAAGAATAGACTTTAGAGTATAGAGTTCACCTTTCCCTCTGTTTCTACAATACTTTGGGGTCGGAAGCCCGATGGAAGGGAGAGGCGGAGTAATTTCGGGCACATGTCGGGTTGTCCCAATATTAGGGTTAGGCCTTGAGGGAAGCCGCTGTAGCCTGTTTCACGCGCCCGGAGCACAATAAGTCTTCCAACTCATAGTGATTATAGTATACATAGAAAGATGAACCCTATATCCTAAGGATCTAAACACCCGTCTAAGTTTAATAGATATGTTTTTATGAAGATTAACATAGAATTTATTCACAATAGTAAGATGATGTCCTAATCTATGCCTAACTGATGGAATTTCAGTCTAGGGGCAGAAAGGGGTCATCACAGGCACCTTCGAGTAAGAGACCTCACAAGTCATCTTGAAGGTGTTTCACGAGGTATGCCATCCCCTGATGTTG
The DNA here is from genome assembly GCA_027943335.1 of Chamaecyparis obtusa. Taxonomy (NCBI): domain Eukaryota; kingdom Viridiplantae; phylum Streptophyta; class Pinopsida; order Cupressales; family Cupressaceae; genus Chamaecyparis; species Chamaecyparis obtusa. The sequence goes on along the minus strand of BSBK01007145.1, from coordinate 246,531 downwards.
TGCTTCCTTCTCAGGATTTTGATAATGCTTGTGTTTGGTTAGAGCAACATACTTTGATAGGTTATTTTGTGGGAAGAACCCCTCCTGAAAGCATGCTTAAAGACTGGATTGCCAAAGCCTAGACTCCTCATGGAGTTTGGCTGGACGACATTCAAAACCTTACCAAAGGGATTTTTTTGTTTTGGCTTTCTAATCCTGCCCATGTCGAAGCTATTTTCGCTCGTGGGCCGTGGATTGTTAGGTCTTCCTTCTTGGTTTTTCAATGTTGGTCTCGAGACTTCATCGTCTTGGATGATAAAAAACTTAGGGTCCCTGTGTGGGTCAAGTTTCTTGGCCTTCCCTTTCCTTGTTGTCCTTTCATTCAAATCATTGCACAAAAGGTCGATAAAGTGATCTGTCTTGAACACGACCATTTTTTAAACACTCACCCTCAAAAGAGGGTCTGTGTTGAAGTTGATCTTTCTTGGGATCTTAAAGAAATCCTTAAGATTCAAGTGGGTGGTGATACCTTCACCCAGAAGGTGCTCTATCTAAATTTTCCAAACACATGCTATCAATGCTAGTCAGCGGAGCACAAGATCAAGGATTGCCCTCTAGTGATTCCCAGAATTAAGTCATCTCCTAAAGATTTAGGATCCCATCCTCAAGAGGGCCTGATAAAGGAAGAGAAGAAGGATGAATAGACCATTGTGGGTCATAAGGGTAAGTCTCCGCTGCCTTCAAAACTGTAGGATAACCTTGAAGCTCCTAAAGGTGCTAGCGCCTCTCTTTTTATTGGGATCCCAGACAAGGCACCCCTTGTTTCAAACCCTTCTTGAAATAAGGGAGTAATGTAGCTACTATTGCCACTAGACCTCCTTTGGTTCACAGACTAGAAGAAGCTTCAGCCATTTCTTCTTCTCCATCTTTATGTCACTCTCATAACCCTTCTAGGCATGCTGAGTGCAAAGAAGGAGAGTTGTCAAAAAATAGGAATCTCCTCTCTGATGAGGATCCTCATTCTGAGTTTGTGCACAACAGTTTCTCCTCTCTTGGGGATGAGGATGAAATGCTTGAGGTTTTCTCATGAATTACATCTCATGGAATGTGCGAGGTCTCACATACCTTCCTAGAAATTACTCTATGAGAAATATTCAGCAACGAGTCTTTGGCCTGGACATTTTGTGTTTTCAGGAGGTGAAAATTGTTGGTTTTATGCTTCAAGTTGCATGTCATGTTATCTGGCCTCATAGCCTTGTTCTTTCCACTCAACATGAAGCTAGTCGAGGTGGATTTTCTACTCTTATTTCTCCTTGTTGGCATTCTTCTCTTATTAATCATGGTTCTAACCCCATCCAGAGAGTTGTATGGGTTGTTTTTTTCTATTGAGAATCATTCTTTTGGCACAGTCAATGTATATGCCCCCAATGATGCTGTCAAAAGATCACAACTTTGGAGATCGCTTACTGATTCTCTGCCACCTGCAACCTAGCTCTTATGTGGGGACTTCAATATGGTTGAGGTGGCTTCTGACAAAGATGGGATTTTGCCTTTTTGTTGGACAACTGGAGAAAGAGAGGCCTAGTTTTACATGCGTAATAAATTGGATCTTTCTTATACCAATACTAGCCACCACCATTCTAACGATGTTTTGCATAGTTGGTCTAATTTTAGAGTTGGCTCTGACGGGATTTTTAAAAGGCTTGATTGATGTGCCATGATTTTGGCGCAATCATTTTTCAACTTTTCTAATACTCATAAATTACCTATCACTCCACTTATTGATGTGACTTTGTCAGATCATTTCCCCATTGCCTTTCACATTGAATGGAAGATAGCTAAGGCATGACCTTCCACAATGCAATTCTACTTCAGCACTTCTTTGTTGAGTCACAAACCTACTCTGGCCCACATTCATCAAATGTGGAATTTACAGTCGCACCCTCATCAACCTATTGGTTGGATTCAATGGTGGAATGATGTCATCACATGTACTGCCAAATTTCTTCACATTTATCATAGGCAACTTGCTCATTTTTGCCAGAGATCTTATGAGGCTACCATTAAAGAGCTCTATACTACCTCTGAAGCTCAAATTCTTGATCTGTTTAACTTGGATCTACAAATCCAGCTTGCTTAGATATGACACTGGAAACAAGTTGCAAATAATTATTCTGCCATAGGTGCTCAGATAAAGGCTCGACTTCACTGATTAAAAGTGGGAGATCGACCTTCTAAAGAATTTTTCTTGGCTCTTAGATCTCACCATACTTCCATAGGGATAAAAAATATTAAAGAAGGGCAGAACTTAGTAACAAAGCTTCTTGATATTCTGCAAGCCTTTTTTTGACATTATAAGCAGGTGTTCACTGTGTAGGGAAATTCTTTGGTGAGAGACCAAGTGCTTGCTGATTGTTTGGCAGTTCTTCCTAGCCATCTATCGGCTAGTCAATAGTCTTTTTGTGATCATCTCCTTACTCTCGCTGATCTTAAAGAGGATTTTTTTTCCATGGTCGATGATAAGGCTCTTGAATGTGATGGTTTCCCCTACAAATTTTACAAGGCCTTACAGGAGGTCATTGGCCCCGATCTCTACAATGTTTATTTGGAATCCTTTCACTATAGTTCCTTAGGGGATATTATCAATAAGGGAAACATCAAGTTTATTCCTAAGGCATGAGACATAGAGGATATCTAAAATTGGAGACTTATCACTCTACTTAATGTCTCTTACAAGATAATAGCCAAGGCTCTTGCCTTGAAAATTTGCCACATCCTACCTTTGATTGTTCATCCTAAACAAGCTAGTTTCATCAAGTCCAAGTTTATTCTTGACAAAATTATTGTTGTTTGGGAAGGCATGGAATGGGCTCAAAGGTCAAACTAGAAAGCCATCTTCCTCAAAATTGATTTTTCTAAAGCCTATGATCGGATTGAATGGCCTTTTATTTTGGCTATGCTTCAAGTTTTTGGGTTTGGTCCCAGATTCATACAATCTATTCAGATGTTGTTTGGGGATGCCTCTGCTTGCATCACTATCAATGGTTGTTAGTTTGAAGTCTTTGATCTCTTCATATCCATCCTCCAAGGTTTCCCCTTGGCTCCTTCTTTGTATATTCTAGTTGCAAAAGAGTTTGGTTATTTTCTTTCCAGTGCCTATTCCACTGGTCTCATCAAAGGAATTTACTTGCCTGGGTCACCTTCTTAGCTTTTCAATGGTCATTTCACTAATGATTCTTTTCTCACTCTCATCGAGGATGAAGCTAATGTGAAGGAAGCTCTTCAATGCCTTGATACTTTATGTTTAGCTTCTAGTTGTGCTATCCAATGGCAGAAGACTCAATGTTACAGACAATCTCCTCTTCTGGCTCCTCCCTGGATGTCTCAGTTCGGCTAGAAATGGATCTAGCATGGAGAGGTTTTCATATTTCTAGGTATTCCCTTTGCCTTCCAGGCTTCATCTATGGAGCTATGGACTGTTGTTCTTGCCACAATTGAGAAGAAGCTGGAATACTGGATCACCAAGCCCCTATCCCTCGCTGGTAAGTTCCAGATTTTCTCCAAAGTGATTCCTACTACTCATGTTTACTATTCCTCATGTTGGGTGCCTTCTAAAGCCTCTTATATGAAGTTGGAAAAGTTGTTGCGTGACTTTCTATGGGCCTTTGGAGCCAATTCTCATGGCTTCCACAGTGTGGCCTAGGAGTATTGTTTCCTCCCCAAAGACTTTGGTGGGCTTGGCCTTTTGTCTACCCAGAAATAAGGTATTGCTCTATGTGCTAAATGGTTGCTCAATGCTTTGTTTGGTAATGAAGTTTGGAAGGTTTTATTGAGGCATTGCATCTCTTTTGGCTAAAAATTTTGTAAGCTGCTAAGACTACACCTTACAAAATTGTAATTTTAGACAACGTCTCATGAGATTTCTCTCCCCTCTCAGCAATAGGGGAGGCTCCCTTCTTACCGTAGGTGACTTCAACAGGAATTTAACTAAAATTACAAAAAGGGTGGTTCTCTTAATCAATTCCTCTTTTTTTAGGAATGATTTGCATTCAACTACTACTTTCTAACTTAACAAAAAGTGCCTTATTGCTACGATAATACTAGTGACCTTGGAATTGACATAAGAACAATACTAGGGGCAGCAACTTTCTTTATATATTTTTTGAAACAAAAACAGGAACCCAAAGTGATCTCCTGTGCTCATCTCGTGAGGATTCAAGCAGAATAACTAGTAAGGCACAAATTATCTTACTGTATACTCTCAAATTTAACAAAACACTTACAACCGAAGCCCAAAGTCTCCAACTCTAAGTAATTGCAGCCACTACTATTTATCACAATTTGTCCTTCTGCAACACAAAGTCTTCAAAAGGTCAAATTGGCTCTGAATGCAATAGGTAGCTCAAATTCTATGCAATTGAATCCAAATCCCTCTTGAATCAAAGCATAAAAACTCACAATCAACTCATGAAAATGTCATCAAATAACAGTTTGAATTGGCACAAAGTCTCAAAACAATCTATCCCTTTTATTGAAAGCAATTTGATTTACATCCAAGCACAAAGTCTTAGAGTGCATAATACAAACTGGAAAAATTTTCTTGTCTTACCAAAAGATTATTATTTACAATGGTCTCCCTCCTTTATATAGGAAAAGAGGAGAGAGAAAGGTGGAGAGAAAAGGGGAAAACCCTTAACCACCTTGACTTATTCCCTAACTATCTAACTAATTTTGACTTATTCAAAGTTGCATGCCTAATGCACTTGCAACTTGATTACATGTTACAACTTTGCATGTGATACTATCACATGCAATTACATATGTCAAATACAAATTAAAAAGACATGATGAAAATATTAAAAGTGTCTGACAAGACATGACTTTTTTTACATCATCTTTTATGGGTCCTCATGCTGCTATAAGATGCCCGATGCTTGTTTTTCTTTGGTTTGGTGAAAGCATCTTGATCTGGGATAGGAACATGCATCCTTAGTTGTTGTGTCAAGTGTTTGTTGACCATTTTTGTCTTGAAAGCATTCTATGCTTGTAATCTTTCAAACCTTTTAGGGAGAAAGATCCAATCTTCTTATCTAACTTTTGTTCTAATTTTGATTCACTTGTTTTCCTCGAAGTTGAATTTCTCTTATTGGTGGCCTTTGAGCTCTCCCATGGGCTTCTCTTTCTCTTTGTATCCTTTCTCTTTGCTCACGTTCCAATCATTCTCTAAGCCCCCTATTATGTATGTGGAGCCTAATCAAACTTTTCCACGAGGTCAAGGGGCAGAGCCCCTTTTGGGGTCCCAAGGTAGCACCCCAGGTGAGGTTAAGGGGTAGAGCCCCTGATGGGGTCAAGAGGCCATCTATTTTCTATTAGTCAGAGTATTTTTTCCCTAATTTTGTTATGTCAAAAATACTTGTAAAAGGGCTTAGGGTTCGAGATTCATTGTATGAGGGATTATTGTAGCTTCTTGTGGTGGGATTGAGTTTCAGGTTTCAGATTGTAATCGCTGGATAATAATAAAGATATTGGACTCGCTGTTGGTGGATGTAGCCCAGGGCTTGGGGGAACCATGTTAAATTTTGTGTTGTTGTGTTCTCTTCTGTGGGTTTATATTTGTGTAATTCTTCTTATTATTCTAACACCCCCTTTCAATTCTATGTCTTTCTCTTTCAAATTCAATACCAACTTCCTCCTCTCCCTCCAAGATGGCCCGAGCAACTGTATAGTGTGCATTGTCTTCTCTTTGATTCCAAATGAAAGCCCCTAAGTCTGAAATGATATCTTCCTACCTTACATTTATATCCAAACCTGGCTGCACAACTGGATAGTTAGCATAGGAAGGCAACACCATCTTAGATCATTCTTTCCGTTTTGTCTTTCACGTTCCAAACTTTCTTGATTCTCCCTTTCAATCCTTTGGGCCTTTTCTTCTTCCTTTTTTTCTGTTGACTAGAGATTCTCCTAACATAGCAATATGATATGCCTGAGTAGTTGTAGCGTGAAAATTCCACAAGGTAAGAATATCTTCAAGTGATGGATTCATTGCACATTTTGGATGCACAAGAAGTGACCTTGGGGTATTGTAAGTGGATGGAATACTTGTGAACAACAGAAGAACAAACATATTTGGGTTAGATTGGCTCTTGTGTTGTGAGAAAAACCAAAAATGGGTTTTTCAGAGGGTATTACATATGAATGGATGGTTGGAAACTTTTGGGACAGCGAATGGATATATGCGTTTGAGCTCAAAATGTGTGCTTATATGGTAGGAAAACCCAAAAATGGGTTTTTAGAGGGTAATAGCACGTGCGAACAACAACCTTTATGTGTGGAAAATGCATGGAAAGTGAGCAACATAACATCTACTTATAATGAATTATTATGTTTTCATCGTAAGCAAGTGTGCAAGCAACCACCATCATGAGTTTTAAGTCACATGACAGTGATATAACAAGCGCGGATGGAGTGCGTGTAAGTATGAAAGTGGGCTTTTTGCATTCAAAATCATGCTGCAAAGTGAGCTTGCTTTCTTTGATAATTTCATTCAAAAAGGAGGTTTTTAATGCTGACTGCATATGCAAGCAAGATGAAGCACGTGCATATGCAACTTGGAGAATTTAGACGAAAGATAGAAGGAGCACATATTACAAATGAAAACATGTGAAAATCTGAAAATGAAATGAAGGATTTGCAACCATGAACAAGAACCAAAATATATACAACAAAGCCCTCTGAAATTCACAAGAAACTTTACCTTTTTTTTACAAGAAGCAAAGGAAGAAGTTTTGTCAAATCTTTATGCAAAAATTTGAAATAACTCCAAGAAGATTTTTGGATTTAGAAAAGATTGCAGAAAAGAGACTTATATAGACTTTGAATCTTGACTCAATCCTCTTTAAATGAATGCCATTTAGAGTCAAGATTCATTGCTTGCCAAGTGTGAGAAGCAAGAGGATTAAAATGCATAAGAATAGCAATCGTATTGACTAAATCAAATGCAATGTAATACATATCAAAAATGACATCCAAGGCATCAAATACAATTTGAAGAGAATGGTAAACAAGCTGAAAATGATAAGTAATGCCAAAGAACTCACCTTCAATAGAAAACGTTTGGATTTGGTGGAAGAAATGGCAAAAAATGAGTCATTTTTAGGCAAAAACACCCAAAACACCCAAAAATGTGCCCTAAATAAGCTGTTTTGAGAATAAAACACCTTCTAATTTGCAATTTTGATGATCTAATAATGATCCTTGGAATATTTAGTGCAAAATCAACCCAAAAAAGAGCAAAAACGGTTCAATTTTGACCATTTTCCAAGTGATTTCTTGCCTCAAAAATCTTATTTTTTCTAAAAATATAAAAAAAGAAGAGTTTTTAGAAGTCAAAAACATATGATTTCAAGTTAGAAATCGCCACTTGAATAGGGATGAAGTAAAGATGCATTTTTAGAAGGCAAAAACACATGTCTTTCTCTCCAAAATTGCCACCCAACACTTTGTTGCCCAAACGCAAGGGAAAACAAGTCAAAAATGAGTTTTTTAACTTCAAAAGCATGTGCTTTTGAGTCAAAAATCACCACCCTTGGCTTTTTGATGAAAAACATAGCTTTGAGTGAGTAAAGACGGGTTTTTAAAATGCAATAACACATGCTTTTAGCTTCTTTATCTCAAATGCATGTTATAATGTTCACTAACGAGCTTTTTAGAGTAGAAAGCACATGCTTTTCATCTCAAAATCGCCACCCTTGTGCTTTTAAAAATAAAACATAAGGTAAAAACATAATAACGGGTTTTTCAGAAGTAAAAACACATGCTTTGTGACTCAAAAAAAGCCACATTTATGTTTTTAAGTCATTACTTAAGTCAAAACACATAATGACATGCTTTTTAAAGGCAATAACATATGTTATTTGGTTTGAAAAAGCCACTTTTGCCTTTAAGGCATTAATAATGGGCTTTTAGAATGCAATGACATATGCTAGTTCAAAAGCATGTGTTTTTTAGTTCAAATTCCTCACCATTGTGCACTTAAGTTAAAAATGCATGCTAGTAGACTTTGAGAATGCAATAACATGTGTTATTGGGTTCAAATCCCCCACTTATAAAGCCTTTAATTCATTGAAGGTTTATAATAATGTGATTTTAATATGCAAATGCATATAAAAACCCCACTTACACATGTTAACTTATATGTTTTTAACTTAAAACATGCATTTGCATTTAAAAGGTCCACTTTTGTGCATTTGGGACTAAGAATTCATTGGTAGTGAGTTTTTAGAAGGTGATTTGCATGTGGATGATATGCAATGAGTGATAAAAACCCCACCTTTATGCATATTAAAAGTCTCATGTAATTAAATTTAATAAATAACTATAGTTTTCAATAAAGTAACATGAAAATATACTTAAAAAGGCTAATTTTCATTAAACATTAAAAACTATGGTTAAATCAACTCAGAATGAGCTGAAATTTAAAAATAGATGCTAAAATCTATTTTAAATATTAAAAATAATTTTATTACATGCAATTACCAACAAAAAGTCCACCTTTGGAAGATTTTTAATAAAAATATCCAGTCAGCCTGAAAAACTCCACATTTTCCTTTATAACTTGAGCTAGACAACTTCGATTGAGGCCTAAGTTAGCTCAAAATGAGCAGAATTTTAAAGGCTATTAACCTAAGGAAAAAATAAGATTAAAAACTACTTACAAGAAAGGGAAAAATGAAGAATAAAAATGAAGATTACCAAAAATCAAGTGCTTGCAGTCAGAGAAGAAAAACTCATTTTGACAAGCATTTAAGGGATTTAACTTGACGGAAACCTTAAAAAAGAACACATAAATAACGATACATAAAATACAATTCAAGGATGACGAACTGCTTTCATGACACCTTATCAATGTATTAAAATGTAGAGGATGCACCTACGAATCCATGAGAAAATTGCGTAGGGTTGCCACAATTGGTAGGCATTCTGGGTGAGTCACCCAACAAAATGCCTACGCAAATGCCTATCAATGTTTCTATGTACATTAAATCTTATACATAGCCACAATTGGTAGGCATGCTGGGTGAGTCCTCCAATGGCCCAATCATCTGGACCTTGATTGTCTTGTCAACCAGTGACCCTTCAAAACTGGGTTATTATGTAATCAGTGAGTGATCCTTCATTCTCTTGGTCTGCCCTGCATCCAAACATATTGGAAATACACAATACAATGATAACAAGTCTTTCACAATCCCCCTTCCCTCAAGGAACACTATCAAACATCTCTTCCATATAGCATTTCACTATTTTATGAGTGGATTGTGCAGGAACAATTAACATTAAACAAGGAGAAAACTCCTCAACACATCTTGGAAACCATTGAATTCAACAATAAATGAAACCTAACACCAACACTATTCCTTCCATAGTTGCAAGATACATAGCTGTCGATAATTCACAAGAAATCCATGCATCAAATTTTTATAAAGACATCCTATTAGTCAATAGGAATTTTCTTGAGATGACCAATGATTATGCATTTTGATGGCAGTGTGCTAATTCAAAAGGATAATATAAATATGAAACAATTTTTTCTTATTTTCTCAAACTATAAATGTGGTTAAAGGGAAAATATTATGTGGAAAACCCACAAACCAAGCTAGCAAATGATTGTACAACAAATTATTCCTATATTCATTTAAGTATTGCTATGCTTCAACTACCTAACCTTTGAGCTTCATCTAGAGGAATGTGTAGTTTTAAGATAGAAATACTTCTTAGGCCTTACAATAGGGTGGAATATGATCAAGATTTGTTTAGGTTGTATCTTTGTTAGTCCCATTGTTAGGTTCTTATGGTTCATGGTTTGAATCTATTATGGTTGTGTAAGGGATTTGTAGATGCTTTTTCTAACATAATTATTGGAACAACTGGTTGTTGGCTATTGTACACATGATGTCAATGGTTCTTTGTGTTCAAGAATTCATTGATCAATCTTTGAGATTTATTGTCCCAACTTTAAAAAAGTGATAAAAGATATAGTGAGTGCTATCTTTTCCAAGTGTTTTGTGGGTGCCATTATCTTCTAGGAGTAATTGCTGGAACCAAATTATGTTCTTTGCATCTAGTAAATATTGCAGACACAATCATCTTCTTGGTGAAGGGTTGCTTCCATCCCCATGAGGCACTATTGAATGGTTTCCATTTCCTTGTAGTATAGTGAACCTAATTTAATACAAGTGTGCACTATTTTGGGATCCATAATTTATGGCCCCTACACTATGGTTGTTAGCCTAAGAAAGGCCTACCTTTGTATATAATAAGAGGCCAACATGAAACAAACATCCAGAAGTTAGGGGGTTGTTCCCTGTCCATAATTTATTATTTAAGTGCTAAGTGATGATGGGTATATCGTGTAATTCATACCTAGTGTGTCTCTTTCTTTCTCTCCACATTTCACATTAGGATTATATGCTATAAAATACTAATGAAATCAAGTATTAGTCAAATCTAATCAAAATTGCAATATAAAGATTAAAATAGATCTTGAAGAAATATGTGAACCATTTTTGACAGATATTGTACAAACAAAGAGAATACTCCCAAGAGGAAATGCTTCAATGTGGAACAATTGAAGGACAATATTTAACTTTTATATGCACATCTACAATGTTTTTGATATATTTCTGAGATAACAAAACCACAAAAAGAATAGCATATAAAAGAAAGTAAAGAATAATGATCATACTTTGAGATATTGTGGAAACTTAAAGGAAAGAATGCTTGGTGGGCTTATCATGCAATCAGTGAGTGATCCTTCATTCTCCTAGTCTGCCCTGCATCCAAACATATTGGAAATACACAATACAATGATAAAAATTCTTTCAAAATCTCCATTCCCTCAAGGAAAACTATCATCCATCCCTTCCACATAGCATTTCACTATTGTATGAGTGGATTGTGCAGGAACAGTTAACATTAAACAAGGAGAAAACTCCTCAACACATCTTGGAAACCATTGAATTGAATAATAAATAAAACCTAACACCAATACTATTCCTTCCATTCACTTCTACCAAGAATAAAGCATTTAATCCATTCAACATTACATATAATCATTAGACAGTTACATTTCCTGACTGTGTAGAGGAACAGTCACGATAAAAACTACTTTCACCCTTGCACAAGCTATTCCAAACTTCAAGTAAAATGAGCAATATGCTATATCAAATCATTCGTATTCATAGTAACCATTCGAAGAATCATTTTTTCAATGAACCCTTTGACTGTACCCCTACGGCAAAGAAAGGAAACCTCAAAATAGAGAAAGGAAACTTAGTAAAACCAGTCTATGCCACTGTTTGTGAGGGAAACTTAGTCACGATATCAAGTATCATCTCATCATGGTCTATTCACCATGTTTCAACACCCCATTCACTCTGATCTATTCAACTTACACCATTCTTCTTCTCCATGACTCAAAGGCTTGAAACAGTATATGTGGTAAAAATTCATGAAATACTAAAGAAGACCTGCTATTTGTCAGACAAATCTTCATTGTCCCCACAAAAAACTAAGTAATAACTACTCTACTCTTAATTTTTTTAACAATGCACCATATTAGATCAAGTAGGTTCTATCACACATGACACGAACTCTCTTCAAACTCACAATATGTTGCATGCGTAGTACAAAACTCATGAGATTCTAAAGAAGGCCTCACTCTTAATGAGTTATAAACATGCCATTATTTTAGTTTTGCTTGCGAGTTATGATAATTTTTGTAAACATGCCATTGGTTTAGTTTAGTGTATTCATTTTTGTCAGACAAATATTCATTGTCTTCTAATTGTCTTCTTTATATACTAGCATGTATTAATTGGCTGACAAATAAAGAAGCATTTAGACAATCAGAAGACAATGAAGATATTTTAAATGCATCTAACACAAATTTTTTTAACAAAACTGAACCAATGACATGTTTACAATAAAGAAATAGAGTGATAATAACATGCTGAAAATTGTATTCTGTTTAATGCATGCCAAAGGACCAGTCCCAACAATTCTTAAACATACTTTATCTGATATGATGAATTCTTAAACAATTAAGGTTGGAGTAGACATAGTTATCACACAGTTTTTTTGTGTGGTACAAGGAAGATTTGGCTGATTAAGAGTGAGGCCTTCTTTAGAATCTCATATAAATTTGGCTGATTAAGATGAGAAGAAAAACACAATTCATTAGTTAAATTTTTCAATTTCATATATTTTTTCTCCTATTTAGTAGGTGCATGAGTTGAAGGTTGAATGTAAGAGTCTTATAATGTTGTGTTACCTTTGGATCTCAAGTTTCTAATACTCCTATGATGATCTTTCTCAACAAGTATTTTATTCTATTGTTGTTTTTTAAATAACATATTGGGGAAATACAAAACTATGTACTTCTATAGGACAGTGAACACAAAATTGAAGCATCAAACAAGACTTGATCAAGTTGCAGGTGGAACGTGCACTCAAATAATAAGTAATGTAGAATAACAAAATAAGTAATATGTCGTGTCTACATTTTGTTATTTTTTGAGATTACATCCATGTTCTATATTCATAGAATGGTTCAAAATTGAAATTTACAATTTGATAAAAGTATTGACGGGTGTTGTTCCCTGCACCCTCAATCAACAACTTGCCTCCATTTGTGGTCTCAAGTTTCCTCCATTTGTTGTTCCCTGCACCCTTAAAAAGTGTTAGATGGGCATATTTTTCATTTTAAGATCAAAGATAAAGGCCCCCTTTTTTACGCGTGCACACACACATAACATATACAACATATACAACCTTCACCATAAAGATTTGCCTAATCACTAGTGGGACCTTATACCTTGCAACAAATGTATTATTTTGAAAATCATCACAAGTCCATTTGTTGCCGGGTCTAGCTCCCAGTAGTGCTTGGTCAAATTTGATGCATTGTGGGGATAATATTTTGTGTATAGTATATATGATATTTTACTTTGATTTACAAACTACTATATTATTTGAATATCTTTCTTTCTTGCCACAATAGGAAAGAGTTTGAGGTGGAAGACTACAATAACAAAAGTGTTTCAATTTGGTATACTATACTATAACATCATTTGATAACTAACTTTTCAATTTCTATATATAATTAGGTTATAGATAATCTAAGTGAAGAAGGATCATGTCAGACAATCCAAGTGAAGAAGGTAATGGGGATACAATCAATAGATTGTGGTCAAATTTGAAAAGAAAAGGTGATGGAAAATGTTATTGTCCCTGCAATATTTCTAAGGGCTTAAACACTAGAAGATTGCTAATCAAAACAACTAAGAGAAATTGTAGAGATAATGGTCACATTGAAGGAGGGTTTGATTATCATAAATTGGTAAGTTTTTCATTATATTTATTTAACAATTAATACATATATGAAATACACTTGATGATGAGATCATTATCATGGTTTATTTGTGTTCATCATTTTAATATAGGTCAACCTCCCCAGGGGAGTACGTGATATGGACCATAGAGGTGCGAATATGGAGAATATGGCTTTGGAAGTAGAGGATCATGGAGGTGTGAATATTGAAGCTAAAGATTATGATCCCATGGAAGATGATGATGATGCGCCAAATAATGGTACTAATACATTGATCCATGACATATTTGGTATTGGCACAACTAATGATGATGATCAAGATGATGTTGATGTCATCCATGATATACCTCTACTTGAGAAAGCAGTCACGCCCCTTTATGAAGGCTCCTAAACAACTCTTCTCTCTATTGTATTATTGTTGTTGAACTTCACGGTTATGAATGGTTTATCCAACACAACAATGTCACGTATGCTAAGGTATGTCATATATGTTATTATAGTAATTAAATGGTGAAACACATACCATAAATATTGTTAATATTAATAAATTATATTTTTTTCTATAGATTGATAGGTGAGTTTTTGTTACCATCATCAAATATTCTCCCTCACTCATACCAAGAATTATGTGCCACTATGAAAGATATTAGAATAGAGTATCAACCAATAGATGCTTGTCCCAATGATCATATTATTTATCATAAAGAACATGAATTTACAACAAAATTCCCTGAATGTCATATGAGTAGATATCGAACAGATCAAATAACAAAAAAGGTGGCTCACAAAGTTCTTCGTTACATCCTCATTATACCCCGTTTGCAAAGATTTTTCAGGTGCAATAGCTTGGCACAATTTATGGATTACCATGCACACAATAGCAGTCAAGATGACATTATTCAAATGCATGCGGATGGTTCTTTATTTAAGGACATAGAGGAAAAGTGGCCGCACTTTACTGAAGAATCTCAAAATCTCAAGGTTTCATTGACAATGGACGGTGTCAATCCATTTGGAGAGCTAAGATCTGTTTACTCTGTTTGGCCTATTTTTATCATCAATAATAACATTCCTCCATGGATGTCAATAAAGAGGGAGCACATTATGTTGGCAATGATTGTTCTAGGTATTTGATCATTTAATAGTTATTTGCATGTAATTATAAATCTTGCAGTTAAATGGTCACAACAATTATGTAATGTTGTTGTTCATTCAACTAGGTAAATACCAAGTTAAATATATGAATGTATATATTGAGCCTCTTATCGACGAGTTGGTGGATTTATGAAAAGGTGTCACTATGTATGACATCTCTAGACCAATAGGAGACAGGCAATTTCAATTCCATACAATGCTTGTATGGACAATACATGATGCCTCGGGGCTAACACATTTTTATGGTATGTTATGGTGAATTCAAGTTGCACATGATAATTCTAAAAATAAAAATTAACATATTTATGTTAGCTTGTGGTGACTAATCAGGAAAGTACTGTACACTTTTCCTCCTGACCTCGCCGGGGTTCGGGGCCGGGCCGGGCCCCGAGCGGGGGTTTGGAGGCGGCAGCCCCCAAGAGCAGGGGTTCGGGGGCATAGCCCCCGAGGAAAATTTTTTTGAGGCCGACTACTTTTTTTGATTATTTGGGCCGACTACTTATAACTCATTCTAACCCTAAAGTGGGAAAAATATTGTATAATATGGCTTAGGGTTAGGGATTTTCATGATGTATGATTTTAGTACTTGCAGCAGATTTGGGCTGTAAGGGATTACGGATTGTAATCAGGTTGTAATCACTGGATAATAATAATATTGGACTCACTGTTGGTGGACGTAGCCTAGGGATTGGGTGAACCATGTTAAATCTGTGTGTCTTGTGTTCTATTCTGTGTGGTTTATTATTTTCTGATATTAGTTATATTTGCACATAATTGTTATTTCTGCCTTGTTAATCCTAACAAGTGGTATCAGAGCGAGGTTATTTCATTCGTTCTTTCATCTATTCTCTAAAGCAGGTCTCACAAGTTAGTGGGAGAGTCTCTTGGTTAAGTGAGAAAAATGGCAGATGAGGGTAGGCTGAAGGTTGATAAGTTTAATGGGTAGAACTTCCAGTTATGGAAGATGCAAATGGAGGATTATCTCTATCAGAAGGATCTATGGCGGCCATTAGAGGGAGTAGCCAAGAAAGAGCAATCAATGTCTCAAGAGGATTGGGATATTTTGGATAGGAAGGCACTGGGGAGTATTCATCTATGCCTAGCACAATCGGTGGCATTCAATATTACTGAAGCAAAGACAGCTAAAGATCTGATGGAAACCCTAGCGAAGTTGTATGAAAAGCCTTCAGCTTCAAACAAGGTATTTCTTATGAAGCGTTTATTTAATATGAAAATGGTAGAAGGTGGATCAGTTACTGATCATTTGAATGAGTTTAATACAATTACAAGTCAATTAACCTCAGTTAAAATTACTTTTGATGAAGAGGTTAGGGCTCTCTTGATTTTGTGTTCTTTGCTAGAAAGCTGGAATGGCTTGGTAATGGCTGTTAGTAATTCTATTTCTGGTTCTAATACCCTAAAGTATGATGATGTTATTGGTGTTATATTGAGTGAGAAAATTCATAGGAAAAGCTCAGGGGCATCCACATCGGGTAGTGTATTGAACATAGAAAGCAGAGGTAGAACAAGAGATAGAGGAAACAACTCTAGAAATCATGGGAAATCAAGAGGAAAATCAAAGGGAAAGAGGTCTAAATCTAAAGGGCCAAATGATTGCTGGTACTATGGAAAACCAGGTCATAAGAAGAAAGATTGTTGGTCTCGGAAGAAAGATCAAGGAGATAAAAATGATGGAAACAAGGAGGCAAATGTGGTAAGTAACAAATCCGAGGAGGATGCTTTGCTCTTGTCCTTAGAAAGTATTGATGATTCATGGGTTTTAGATTCTGGGGCTTCATTTCATGCTACACCCCATAGAAGTTATTTTATTGATTATGTCCAAGGGGATTTTGGGCTAGTTTATTTGGGAGATAATGAACCCTGTCAGATTGTTGGAAAGGGAAAAATTAAGATTAAGTTGCAGAATGGGAATCATTGGCTACTACAAGAGGTAAGACATGTTCCAAGGCTGAGTAGGAATTTAATTTCAGCAGGGCAACTGGGTGATGAGGGTTGCACAGTTACTTTTAATGATAAAAATTGGAAGGTTTCAAAAGGTTCCTTAGTAGTAGCAAAAGGTGTGAAAGTAGGCACCTTATATCTTTGTACAGGTCATACTGTTCCTTCTACTTTAATTATTTCAGAAGATAATGAATGTTCAGGAATAGTGGCTGCAGTTGAGCAGGAAGAACATCAAACTGTTGCTGTAGATTCTGACACAGCACTGTGGCACAACAGACTCGGGCACATGAGTGAAAAAGGTATGAAATTACTTCATTCAAAGAAAGTTTTACCTGGTCTGAAATGTGTCAATATGGATTTCTATGAAAGTTGTGTTTATGGAAAATAAAAGAGAGTTAGTTTTGTGAAGAGTGGGAAGGAAAAGAAAAATGAGAGATTAGAGCTTGTGCATACAGATGTATGGGGACTAGCTCAGGTATCTTCCCTTGGTGGCTCTCTGTATTATGTTACATTTATAGATGATGCAACAAGAAAAGTATGGATTTATTTCCTTAGACAGAAATCTGATGTATTTCAAACTTTTAAGAAATGGAAATGCTTGGTTGAGAATGAGACTGGTAAAAAGTTAAAATGTCTCAGATCTGATAATGGTGGTGAGTATTGCAGCACAGAATTTGAAGAATATTATTCCTCTAATGGTATTCGTAGGTAGAAAAATGTACCAAGGACTCCACAAGAAAATGGAGTGGCTGAACGCATGAACAGGACAATAATGGAGCATGCAAGGAGTATGAGGTTGCATGCTAGGCTGCCCAAAAATATGTGGGCAGAGGCAGTGAACACTGCTATTTATTTAATCAATAGAAGCCCCTCTACTCCTTTGGACTGTGGTATTCCAGAGGAAGCATGGAGTGGTAAGAAGGTGAGTTATTCTTTTCTCAAAACCTTTGGTTGTGAAGCTTTTGCACTTATAGATTCTGAAAATAGAACCAAGCTGGAAGCTAAGTCAAAGAAATATGTATTTGTTGGGTATGGCATTGATGAATTTGGTTATAGGCTTTGAGATTTTGAAAATCATAAAATTGTAAGAAGCAGGGATGTCATATTCAATGAGAAAGTATTGTACAAAGATCTGTTGCTGCAGCATGAGAAGAAAGAAAATGACTATGTAGTACTGGATGATACTCCACAAGTTCATGTTCCAGTAGTTCCTTATGCTCCGCAACAATAGCAACAACAAATACCACACACCCCAGTGAGTGTTAGATGGTCAACAAGGCTAAGTAGACCTCCAGAAATATTTTCTCCATCTTTGTATTCTATTCTGTTAACAGATGCTGGTGAACCTGAATGTTATAATGAAGCTGTGCAAGTGGATACAAAGCTTCAGTGGGAGTCTGCAATGACAGATGAAATGGACTCTTTGCTGAAAAATCAGACATGGGATTTATGTAAGTTACCTGCAGGTAAAAGGGCTTTACAGAATAAATGGGTTTACAGGATAAAAGAAGAGGATGGAGGTATGAAAAGATTTAAAGCCAGATTAGTCGTAAAAGGATTTGCACAAAAATATGGTATTGATTTTGATGAGATATTTTCTCCAGTTGTTAAAATGACTTCTATTCGTACTGTTTTAAGTATTGTGGCTACTGAAGATTTGCATTTAGAGCAGCTTGATGTTAAAACAGCCTTTCTTCATGGTGATTTGGATGAAGAAATATATATGGTTCAGCCAAAAGGATTTGAGGGCAAGGGTAAGGAGAATTTGGTGTGCAGATTGCAGAAAAGTCTATATGGCTTGAAGCAAGCACCTCGGCAATGGTATATTAAATTTGACACTTTTATGAATAGGCATGGATATAGTCAGTGTCATTCTGACCATTGTGTTTATTTTAAGAGGTTGGATGATGACAGCTACATTATTTTATGTTTATATGTTGATGATATGCTTGTAGCTGGGTCTAACATGGATCACATTAAGGGGTTGAAACAACAGTTAGCAAAATCTTTTGCTATGAAGGATTTGGGGGCAGCAAAACAAATCCTTGGTATGAAAATTTGTAGAGATAGGAAAAATAAGAAATTGTCTCTATCTCAGGCTGATTATATTGAGAAGGTGTTGCAACGTTTCTCTATGGAAAATGCCAAAGCTGTCAGCACACCTTTGCCTAGTCATTTGAAATTGACTAAGGATATGTGTCCCAAGACACTAGAAGAAGAGACTAAAATGTCTAAGGTACCTTATGCTTCAGCTGTAGGGAGCTTAATGTATGCTATGGTATGTACTAGGCCATATATTGCACATGCAGTGGGAGTCGTTAGCTGTTATATGAGTAACCCTGGTATTGAGCATTGGAATGCAGTCAAATGGATTCTCAGATATTTGAGAGGCACATCCAGTAAGTGTTTACACTTTGGGGGTTCTACTACTACTGTACAAGGCTATGTTGACTCAGATTTGGCAGGAGATATAGATAGCAGGCGGAGTACTACAGGTTATATATTTACTGTTGGTGGGATAGCAGTGAGTTGGATTTCTCAACTACAAAAGGTGGTTTCTTTATCCACTACAGAGGCAGAGTATGTTGTTGCTACAGAGGCAGCCAAGGAGATGATATGGCTTCAATTCTTCATGGAAGAATTGGGACATCCACAAAAGGATAATTTTCTACATACAGATAGCCAAAGTGCCATTCATCTTGCAAAGAATTCTACTTTGCACTCAAAGACAAAACACATACAGTTGCGGTACCATTTCATTCGATCAGTTTTGGATGATGGACAGTTAAGGCTGGAAAAGATTCATACTGATGATAATCCAGCAGATATGTTTACAAAGGTAGTAACAAGGGAGAAGTTGAACTCATGTTCAGCTTCAGTTGGTCTTCTAGACTGAACAAAATACAGGAACAACTGAGTCCAAGGTGGTTCAATTCAGTGGGAGCCTCATGTGGGTAGCGGTATTGCTACAGGATCAGTCTCCAAGTGGGAGGTTTTTTAGTATAGTGTGGATACTGATCAGTCACCAAGTGGGAGATTGTTAGCTTGTGGTGACTAATCAGGAAAGTACTATCTAGGAAAGTACTGTACACTTTTCCTCCTGAACTCGCCGGGGTTTGGGGCCGGGCCGGGCCCCGAGCGGGGGTTTGGGGGCAGCAGCCCCCAAGAGTAGGGGTTTGGGGGCGCAGCCCCTGAGGAAAATTTTTTTGAGGCCAACTACTTTTTTCGGTTATTTGGGCCGACTACTTATAACTCATTCTAACCCTAAAGCGGGAAAAATATTGTATACTATGGCTTAGGGTTAGAGATTTTCATGATGTATGATTTTAGTACTTGCGGCAAATTTGGGCTGTAAGGGATTACAGATTGTAATCAGGTTGTAATCATTGGATAATAATAATATTGGACTCGTTGTTGGTGGATGTAGCCTAGGGATTGGGTGAACCACGTTAAATCTGTGTGTCTTGTGTTCTATTCTGTGTGGTTTATTATTTTCTGATATTAGTTATATTTGCACATAATTTTTATCTCTGCCTTGTTAATCCTAACAATTTAATCCAATTGTATCATTATCTTGTAGGTCTTCAAACAAAGGGAAAATTTGCATGTCCAATTTGTGGTCCAAAGATGAAATCTCGTCATTAAATTTTTTTAGTAAAGTAGGTGTTTGATGAGCATAGATACTTTCTCCACAAAAATCATAACTATCGAATTACTGAAAAACATCTTTTCAATGGGAAAGAAGAGACTACATCTAAGCCACGGAGAATGACACCTCGCCTATGGAAGTTGGAATATAATAGAATTAATCGTCAAGGTACTACCATTCTACCTAATGGTTTATGCTTGGGATTAGTATATTTTTATTGTGTTTTGTTTTCTAATTATGTGATTGATGATAATGAATGTCATCAAGGAAACACTACTGAGCACCTTTCAAACGGACTAAAAATTTATCCCAGACAATTTAGTAGGTTTCCCTACTATGAGTAGCTGCAAATTTCGCATTTGTTTGATACTATGCATATTGGAAAGAATGTAACAGAGACATTGTGGAAGATATTGGATGGAAGACGTGACAAAGAAAAAAATTTCAAAATTTGTAGTGACATTCATGAATCCAATCATGCAATGAAAAATTTCATTGAATCAAATATAAATGGAGAACAGATTAATATAAGTGTCCTTCCTTGGTTATTAACAGAACAACAAAGTGACGCCATAAAATAAGTCATACAAAAAATTTGATTTTCCACAGGATTTGTTGCAAACATAAGTAGTACCATACCAAAGAAAAGTGAATTTGGGCTAGGGTTGAAAATGCATGATTGGCATACCTTTATCAAGGTAAGTCAAGTTCTTTTGTATTTACAATATATTTGTAAACTACATGTACTTCTCATTGTATTATATGAGAAAAGAATGACATGATTATTTTTATAATTGTTGCAGTATGTGCTACCCCTATCTCTCCCAGAGAACTTTGACAATAACATCAAACAAGTGGTATATGATCTTGGAAAATACATGAGGTAAGCAATGATATCTATTCAATTTGTTGTATATATTGTAAAGTCTCATGTTTATATATTTTTGTGTCTTGAATGTCTTGTAGGTGGTTGCAATCTAAAGAAATCCATACAGAAGATATAAAATAATGGAAGAGAAGAATTCCTCATCTAATGTGTGAAATGCAAAAGTGTCTACCTTCAACCTTTTTCAATGCACAAGAACACTACCTCATACACCAAGTTGATGAGATTAAAATGTGTGGACCCATACACACTCGGTCAATGTGGATGGTTGAGAGACACCTAAAATTTTTTAAGGCTTTGGTTCAACAAAGAGCATGTCCTAAGGGTTCTATGGTGGAGGGATACATAGTATACCAGACTATGGTGTACATTACTGAATATCTTCCTAAGCTTGCAGCAAAGATCCATATAGATCATATTTGGGATCTCGACACAATTAGAAAATTCAAAGGGGAGTAATTGGTGGGGAAAGGTAGAATGAGGAAAGAGAGAGGTAATAAATTATAAGATGTTATTGTAGCTGTTAATTAATTCTTAATCTTTAAAATTAATCAGTTGTAAGTCGTCTATTTATTTTTTGTACAGCTGCTCGAGAGTGGGATGCAATACATTTGTATATTGCAAACAATCAAGAATGGATGATGAAATAGATTGAACGATATCACCATTTAGGTCACACATTAACGTGGGAAGCTATGTCTTCATTGGTTAATGAAGCTCATTGTAACAGAGATCCAAATGTTACACAAAGGGAAATAGATTTGGCACATGGTTTAAAAGATTTCTAGGTACGTATAAATTTTTTAATCACTCGTACGTTTATGAACTCTTGATGCATTAATTTATACATGTTTTACATATTTTTGCAGGTCAAACACCACAAGGCTATGTTTTGCAATGGTCATAAATTTTGCATCAAAAAGTTGGATGACACAAATAAAACTTGTGATTCTGAGATAAGTACAGTCTTTCAGGTGACTAATATTTCATCTAGAAATGACTTACATCCTCAAGAGTCTGAAAATCGATACTATGACATTTTGGATGATATAATTGAGTGAGACTTTAATTCTTTCATATTAGTTCTCTTCGTCGTCAGATGGTATAGGCTACGACTTAATCAAAATGATCCTGATAGAACTATTATTGAACATGACAATGGATTTCTAATGATTAATACAAGGTGGTTTGAGCCAGTTGGGGATGAACCCTATGTTCTTCCAAGCCAATGTGAGTAGGTATTTTACTCATAGGTTCCACATAAATCGGGTTGGTTGTTTGTTGTTAGACATGATCCAAGAGGAAGGCCGATGAGGTATAATGCAATGGAAGAAGATTACAAACAACTAGAAGATGATGTAGATGATGATCATGAACAACAGTTAGTCGATGATGTTCCTAATGAAAATTTTCTTGAAGAAGAAGATGATGATAATGATGATGCTACTGAAGATGATGATGATGATGATGATGACAATGATGATGCCGATGCTGATGATGATGATGACAATGAAGATGATGACAATGATGGTGGTGGTGATGATGTCGATGTCAATGATGATCACGGTGATTAGTTGGATGAAGAAGAAGATGAATGACATGAATGAAATGTACAGTTACGTGATCACTGCTTAATCTATTTAATATTGATTTCTTGATAGAAATATGTAGTTATGTAATCAATGCTTAATCTAATTAATTCATGATGTACTTAATATGGGATGCTTATGGTTTTTAATGTACTTACTATGTGGTTTTGAGTATATGTATCATGAATTTTTTAGCTAACATTAGATAATTAAATTACATATGTAGGTACCTGGATCCCTTCACAAGCATCCCACACAGTCTCATGGATCGATAGGTATAAGTCAATACACCCTATAGAGATTAATGTATTTCATAATTTGAAAAATATCTCACATTACTTGCTATCTCTCTCATTTGATGGAGTGCAGGTAGCAGCAAATAGGTATTTGTCAGATGTATCTTCCTCGAGAAAAGAAAGTGAGTCATTTAGTACGTCTGAATTAGGAAGATCAACTAGAGGTCAAAAGACTAGAAGGAAATTCAATAAACGCATAAAAATTTTCCTTGCTCAAGGGGGGTCATGTTCTTATGATGATGAGAGAAAAGGCAACATCAAGGTGCCCTCTAGGTACCAAAATCTACAAAAACAATGGGTCCCCAAGGAACTTCCTCCAATAAACATTAATTTTAGTGTTAAAGGCAAGATATATCGTATTGCACCATCGTCAATACATGGTTTGGGCCTATTTTCCATGGATGGCATAAAGGTCTCTTAAAAAAATGTTTTTGAATTGATGGAGTATGTTGGACCTTGTTACGATTACAAAAGTTAGATGCGAAATGTTCAATATAAAAAAAGTATGCGTAGGTATGCACTCTCAACAAATTATATTCAACAAAAAGACAATAAGAAAATTAAAAGAGTGGCTATATACATTGTCAGAAGGCCAAAAGCATAAGGGAATATTGTAGGTTTTATAAATAGCATGTGACCTCTGTCAACTATTAAGAAACCCAATTGCATATTTGAGGCGCGCGAGGGAAATAATGTATTTGTATGTGCGATAAAATCAATAAATGTAGGGGAAGAGTTGCTTATTGATTATAATTTGAATCGCATAGATACAAATGATGTCACTATCATTAGGGTGTAGGTACATACTATGTACCATTAAATAATTGAGTTTTTTTGCCAACTACATTTAGAGAGTCTCCTCACCATCCACCTCATCTCCATCATCATCTTCTAATGAAATTTATTAATGTAGTCCTTTCTAATTATTGGTTAACTTTAAATAATAACACAGGACCACAATATGGAGCAACCACGTAGAGGGGACAATGATGATCATGCATGCACTTCTTCCCAGCAGGTAAACCTCTTTGTTATTGTACTACAAATTAGATAGAAGCAAAATGTTAAATAAAGTTTTTTATTATATTCTTTTCATCACTGTTTCAGATTAATTCTAATAGTGTTAGTAATATTGTTGTCACAAATAGGTGGTTAGTAGAGAAAGGGAAAGGAACCCGCAGTCCCTGAAGAGGAGTCCTTTGATGAGGACCTAGTTGTTGATTTGGCTACTTGTGATGAGATGGCCTTTGCATTTAAAAAATGCCTCCACAAAATTGGAAAAAGATTGGCTGAATTGACATCTATGTTCCCTCTGACTCTTGAGTCACAAAAGAGGGCAACTAAACTAATGCACCTATCTCAAAATTACAGAGTAAGTATTAATGTAATTTTTAATTATAACAAAAGTTCAATAATAGTTTTTATGTTATAGTAGTCTTTTATGTCATTAAAAAATAAGTGGATATGTTGCTTTTACAACTTTTTTTGCTTAATTTTGATCCTCACGGCCATGATGAGGGTACTGTAGCTAGTTCAAGTAGATCACATGTTGGACTATATTTTTTTTTTACTCTCTAACAATATTGTCCATGCTAATCACTGGTTTTATTCTGCTCTAACAATCTTATTCTTCAGCACGTTTCAATGATCATTTACTATCACCACCTCATACGATGGTAGACTCAAATGTACTAAGTCCTGTAATGTCAGAAAAATGTAGCATGGCCACAGATGCCATGGCACCACCTACTCATACACATATTTTATTTTCTCTATCATTAGATATATGTTTATTTCCCTTGAAGTGTTCTTTCTTAAGGTCATTTCGTAATGGATTCAATTTATGCAATAGGGGATGCAACACTTGATGGTGATTTTCTTGGATGTACTAGTATTCCTAGTATGGGAACAGTGAAGGATTGCATATTTCTTGTGAGTGAAGAAGAAGGAGTTCCCATGAAAATAGCAAAACTTCTAGGTACTTTAAAGATTGGACCTTTCTTTTACTATACAATCTTATGTTGATTACACCTTGCATTCAATAGGAGAAGCTTACATCTATTGTATTCTTATTTTATACTATTATATCCTTTGACTAATGATCCCATGATTATTTTGTAGGGAATGATGTTTTTTATAGTAAACTTAATGACGAGTGTTTGCGAATATTCGGGCCCACCATCTGTACAGGGTGGAACATCATATCCGAACTAAAACCCCAATCCACTATTTTGATTTCATATCATTGCTAGGATAGTTATCATTACATCCATTTTTTAATCTAACACTGTTTTCTTTCTGAAAAGGTGGAAAACCCAAAATCAAAAGTTAAAGGATGATCTCGTAGAGAGTATGACAAACATTTTTGGACCTCGTGCATTTGAGAAGGGTAAGCTCCTTCAAAAATCTAGGTTATGTTTGAGGTATATTAGGGACCAGTACAGGTGTACATTAACCAAAAACCCAAATTACTAGCGCCCCCCTTGCATTCCTGATTTAGAGTGGAAATCTCTAATTTTGGATGCGAATGAGAAAACTAAAATAAAAAAAGGAAATACACCACTAGAGAACAGAAGAAGGTATGTGATACTGTTAAGAATGTAATTGTGTACTAAATACTCTTGATATTTATATGAACTAACATATTTCAATCTCTTCATAGATTGCCTGACACATCAAATGCAACAAAGGCAAGACTAAAAAAGCACGGGCAACACAAGCTAGGCTCTGGCAGTTATTCAAAACTTACTGCATGAGTTGTAAGTGTTAATATTGTCAGAATTGAATGAGGAAAAATATAATCTGTAGATGGCTTTTAACATTGAAAATAATTCTTTGATCTTTATAATATTTATTTATAATTTGAAATCTTTTTTTGTTTTGATGAAACAATAAAATAAAATTTGATGATACCAAGCAAAAATGTAGGGTGCGGAGTTCAATGTAAGACTCACAGAAGAGGACAAGAGAATTGGCTTCCAACAAGGCTATAAAGTCATGGTAGAAAGAATAAGAAGTGCACAAGGTTATACTGAAGGATCCATCATGGTAAGTAAGCTAAATAGATGATATTTCAAATTTAATTATTTACCAATTAGTTTATTTGATGTTAAGTTCCAACATAAAGTGAGTAAATTTGTTTTAAGTAAGAAAATAATGATAACATGAATGCGTATGAAATTGAAATGCAACCTGTTGATTCTTTCTGTACACAACCTGTGTGTGTTGATGACAATGAGGATGTGTATCATAGTAATACAAGTAAACATATTAAATTGATTGGTGTAGTAATACAAATTTAATTGCAATTGGTGTTTGGATTAATGTAACAATTTGTATTGCAGTTGTAGAGAGTGTAGAGGCCGGTGTTAATGAGCAGGTTGAGGTTGAGGCCGAGGCCAAACAAACTAACCTCGATGTTGATGATGTGACTAGATCAGGTAAAGAGCTATACAATTATGGCCTATAAAGTACTGAAATACTTTAAAATGTTTTCAATGTTTTTAATTTAACCCTTTTATATGTTATTGCAGATGACCCCCCTTTGCATCAACAGAGAACTAGGCATGCATTGAGATCTAATGAGAGGGTAGATGATCATCATGATGATATCGATCCTCCTCTTAATGATTACTTCTTAAAAACTAGAAATCAAAAGAAAAAAAAGAAATGATTGTCATCTATGCACCTTAATTGATAATGACTAATTTTTATATGCCAATGAATTTAATTATGTGGTATTGAATGTTCATAAATTTTATAATGTGTTAATGATTGTTATTGTGTGATAATTAATGAATGTCACATTTTATTAATGTGTGAATGAATGTTATCGTGTGATAATTAATGAATGTTACATTTTATTAATGGATGAAATAATCAATGAATGTTAGATGTTAATGGGGAATTTAGAGTGATGTTAAGGGGGGTGGGGTCAAATGAGCTTCCACCTTCACATGGTTGGCCCTGTTTAGTACAGAATATAAAACTATTCTTGAAACAAAGTGAAGCTCAATAAGATTGTTCCTTATATAGGGTCTCAAGTGTAGCCTTTATCCCACTCTCAACATTGCAAGGCTTCAAGTGGTGTTCTAAGATTGGTTTCTCCATCTCCAACTGACATCTTGTCTTTCTCCTAAGAACTCTCACCGAGCTCTGATACATGGATGAGAAGAAGATGTCCCTTATAGGCTACACATATATAATATGGTGGATCTAGGGAACAAATATACTACAGCATAGAATGAGTCAACTTGAATCTATAGTTTCTTCTTTCACAATGAAAATTCAAATTACAAGCCATATTTTAGATTTAATATTCATATTCATCTTCATCATGATCATAGCCATCATGATAAGCATTTGGTTCAACTTCATTTGAACCACACTCCATGTTGAGTACCATTATAAGGCATGGAGTGTGGTCATACCCATGTTACCATAATAATGAGTTAGCCTATAAAATTATGAATAAAATACCTCGTGTATCATATTTATAATACTACAGGTGCATCTGGGATTGGCCCGGGCACCCAAGCTCCTACCAAAGGAACCCAAGTCGAACCCAGAGGAGAACAAAAGTAGAACTAGAACCCAGCCTCAAACAAAGAACTAGATAACTTGGCTTTTTTCTAATTCAAGTTTATTTCTGAATTCTTCTCCAATTCCAACCTAATTATTCTATATTTTGTTTTCCAATTTTCCTTCTTCCTCACTCCAAATTATGTTATGTTGTTATTTCCTTTTACTAATGGTGTTATTTCAAGGATCACCACCCATCACTTGGTTAAGATGATGAATGTTGTCAATGCCTTTATTACCAAGGAATCACTACCCGCCATTAATGAATATTAATGATCATTGTTTCCTAAGGGTAATCATTGTTTGTGTATGCTGATCACCCAAGTCTTTGGCTGTGATTTGCATGTTATGAGGTTTGTCAGAAGTGGGGGTATGACATGCTGGTTGGATTATAACATATTGACACTTACACCATGAAGAAGACAAATGATTAAATAGAAAGAGAGGACCAACTAAACCATCTTGTGGTCAGTCTATATCACATTGAGAAACAACGTCAAGACTTAAGAATCAAAACAATCAAAGGTTTCTTCAAGACCATGAATGATCAACAATATTCCATCAGAAAACAAAACACTAATCTATATTATCATTAAGCCATAAATATGTCTTTAAAGTTTAGAAGCATCACAAAAACTTTCAAGAAACATAGTACTATCCAAAACAAATACCCTCCAAATGATTATGATTATGTTGATGTTGATGTCTATAATTTATGTCTAATGATTATGATGATGTTGATGTTGATGTCTATAATTTATTTCACTTACTAATGCTTGCCTAGATTGAATTTTGAATTTCTAGGCTGGAGAACGCTTTCAAAGTTTAGGGTCTATTCTACATGATACTCTTAGTTACAACTCAAATTCAACTCAACATATTTTTGATGCTAGGCAACCCAATGCAGAAAATCATCCCTAGGTGAAATTTAATGTTGTGAATCTTGGCATTGTTAATGTTATTACTTTTCCTCATGTTTCATATTTGTGAAAATGTTTCTTGGCACTATCTTCTTTTTCAATTCCTATATTTGCATCTTTTTAGATCATTAACTTAAGCATTACATGTCTTTGTTCAAAGTTTATTCTAACACTATATTATATCTTATTCTTATTACAATGTTCTTTGTTGTGGGGCAGGAGGTCAATCTTCAATGTCTTCATTGTGGGGGACAGCAAAGATTTCTCTAACAAATAGCAGGTCTTCTTTAGTATCTTATAATAACATGCTAAATTGATAAAGGTGTTATGGGCATTTAATCTGCAATTACTAATAGATTAATCATATTATTACTATGCTTAATGTTCCATTTAAATGTATTTAACAAAAAAAAACAAATTTACAAAATTGAACCAATGGCGTGTTTACAACAAAGATGTGTTGAGGAGTTTGCTCCTTGTTTAATGTTAACTGTTCCTGCACAATCCACTCATACAATAGTGAAATTCTATGTGGAATAGATGGTTGATAGTGTTCCTTGAGGTAAGGGGGATTGTGAAAGACTTTTTATCATTGTATTGTGTATTTCCAATATGTTTGGATGCAGGGTAGACTAGGAGAATAAAGGATCACTCACTGATTGCATGATAACCCAGTTTTGAAGGGTCACTGGAGGTTGAGGGGATAGTCAAGGTTCGGATGATTGGGCCATTGGAGGACCCTATTTCTTTGTATTAATTTATATTCAAATTGGATGCATGGATTTCTTGTGAATTATCAGCTACTATGTATCCTGTAACTACATCTATAAATCTACATATACTTCTCTAGGGTTGTAAGCCACTTAGAGATCAAAATAGAGAAACTAAATCAAAATCATTCTTTATCCTATTTCCTTTTAAGAAAGTCTCAACTATCAATGATACAATACATTTGATGCCCTAAGCTATCAATACAAATGACGCTAGCTAGAAGCTCGTAGGTTGTCCATTTGATAACCACAGTCAACATTTCAAAAAAATGGATATCCTTGAGAACAAGCACCAATAACATCAAATAATGGATTTAAAGCAAGGGCTAGGGCATGACACCAGTAGAATGCAATCATTTCAGTGAGCATCTCAGCAATATACAATGGCATCATTAAACGTGCCAGTAATATCAACAAACGTGAATCCAAACATTTGAAAACCAATGGCACGTTTACAAAAAAGGTCTAATAGAACTCCCAACAATTCTTAAACATACTTTATCTAATATGATGAATTCTTAAACAATTAATTTTGGAGTAGACATAGTTATCACACTTTTTTTGTGTGGTACAAGGAAGATTTGGCTAGGTCAAGTCTTCCTTCGTGCTAGCACAGAATTAGACCTTTATTAACAATTGATCATATTAGATAACTAGTATGTTTAAGAATTATTGGGACTGGTCCTTTGGCATGTATTAAATAGAATAGAATTTTCAGCATATTATTATCATTCTATTTCTTTGTTGTAAACATGTCATTGGTTCAATTTTGTAACTTCACTGTTGTATGAGTGGATTGTGCAGGAACAATTAACATTAAACAAGGAGAAATTCCCAACACATCTTGGAAACCATTGAATTCAATAATAAATGAAACCTAACACAAACATTATTCCTTCCATTCACTTCTATGCCAAGAATAAAGCATTTAATCCATTCAACATTACATATAATCATTAGACAGTTACATTTCCTGACTATGTAGAGGAATAGTCATGACCAAACTAATCAAAACTACTTTCACCCTTGCACAAGCTATACCAAAATTCAAGTAAAATGAGCAATATGCTATATCAAATCATTCATATTCATAGTAACCATTCAAAGGATCATTTTTTCAATGAACCCACTGACTGTACCCCTGCGGTAGAGAAAGGAAACCTCAAAATAGAGACAGGAAACTTAGTAAAACCAGTCTATGCCGCTATTTGTGAGGGTACAGTCATGATAAGTGCCTCTCAAACCTCTCCAAACATGTAAGATTGTCTTTAAATACTTTATTGATCTCTTCTAAACATTAACCAAATCAAACCTACATTTGAATCCACACACAATAACCCCAAAATGAAGGGTTTTGTATCCTTTAATGAATCTCAGTCACTGGTAACAGATGGATAGTCAAACCAGTAGTCTCCAAAGCATTCAGTAAATGACTAGATTGTATTTAATACATGCCAAAGGACCAGTTGTATGAAATTATCAATCACATAGCATTTCACTATTGTATGAGTGGATTGTGTAGGAATAGCTAACATTAAACAAGGAGAAAACTCCTCAACACATCTTGGAAACCATTGAATTCAATAATAAATGAAACCTAACACCAACACTATTCCTTCCATTCACTTCTACCAAGAATAAAGCATTTAATCCATTCAATATTACATATAATCATTAGATAGTTACATTTCCTGACAGTGTACTAGAGGAACAGTCACAACCAAAATGATCCAAACATTTGAAAATAATGAATCGATATCCTTGATCACAAGAACCAATAACATCAAATAATGGAGATAAAGCACGGGCTAGGTCACGACACCAGTAGAATGTAGTCATTTCAGAGAGCATTCATGATCAAATAAAATGCAATGCATTTGAAATTTGCTGTCGAATATGATGTCAGATGCTCGAAAGATGAAGAAATCACATACCTTATGTCACGCTTAGCTTTCACTCATTTTCTCCCACTCCTTCTCTATCCAATTGAAATAAAAATGATGAGGCCGTTTCACTTTTTTTTTTCATAGCCAAATCTTCCTTGTACCACACGAAGAACATGCCATTGGTTCAGTTTTGTAAATTTGTTTTTTGTGTAATTAGTAATTGGCAAATTAAATACAGATAACACCTTTATCAGTTTAATTAGCATGTTATTATCATATCAGATAAAGTATGTTTAAGAATTGTTGGGACTAGTCCTTTTGTGTGTATTAAACATAATAGAATTTTTAGCATATTATTATCATTCTATTTCTTTATTCTAAACATGCCATTGGTTCAGTTTTGTAGATTTCTTTTTTGTGTTAAATGCATTTTTCGTGAGGAGGGGTCTTCTTCTGAGGAGATTGATGAAGATTGTGCACCTCAAAAAGCAATTCATAAGGTACCAATCATGTTTCCTATTCGCTTATATTTTTGGATTGGTAAATCTCCTTATAAGTTTCATGTCCTTTCTTTTGATTACTATGGATGAGATATATATCTTACATTTAACATTCAACTTCTTTACATTTTAGAACATGTAGTGTGTTTTTTGAGGATTTTACCAAATCAAATTTTAACATAAAATGAAAACACCAAACTGATATCTTTCCCTTTCAACTTGACAGAATATTTGCATTTGACCAATAACTGCAAGCAACTGAATGATAAATCCACATACCTGTATCTTTGTAAAATACCTGGAACATCAAAAAGATGGCTCTTTGTAAAATACCTGGAACATCAAAAAGATGGCTAAGTGGCTGCTGCCATGATTTTTATCTACTGAATATGGGAAAAAAAAGCACCAAAAAGAATTGAATAGAAAACATGATTGGTCATTTTAGAGAGCATTCATGATCAAATAAAATGCAATGCCTTCTCTCGTGCTCAATCAACTTTCACCCACTCATTTTCTCCCACTCCTTTTCTCTACAATCGAAATAAAAATGATTTGGCCCTTTCAAAATAGTGAATTGATATCCTTGAGCACAATCACCAATAACATCAACTATTTTGATCTATGGGTACCCTAATGTTGGCAAGAGTTCTTTTATTAATAAGATTACTCTGTAAGCTTGAAGAAGCGGTATATTTTGGCAAATGATGAGTGGAAAGATGATGATATTCTTGAGATCATGGATGGACACAATGTTGCAGACAAAATGGGAAGACATCTTTCTAGCCTGGCTCTGGATCCTTTGATAATTGGGGTAGGATCTAGACCCAGGCTAAAAAGATGTCTTCCTTTCTGTGATGGAATATAGGCTCTACTATTGCAACAACTATAGACTGCGATGTAGATATCACAACAGCTGAGAAACATAAATGTAGGCATCATGGTCACAATTTTTTGGAGACACAACATAATTTTTTGTAGATATCATGCTTTGTATCATCTGGGAATGCCACTCAATTATGTTTTGTCTCCAAAAAATTGTGACCATGATGCCTACATTTATGTTTCTCAACTGTTGTGTCTCAGGACCCCTTATGACCCTTTATGACCCTTTATGATCCCTAAGAATACATCTTAGAGGTCTTAAAATGTTGTAAAGGGTCATAAGAGGCTCCTAGGAGGGACCAGATGAGCTTCCACATTCACTTGGTTGGCCCTGTTAAGTAGAGAATGTTAAACTATTCTTGAAACAAAGAGAAGCTCAATGATTTAAGGTCTCAGTCCACGGAGATGCTGAAAAAATGACAGAAATCAATGATGGAGAGTTTTTAGATTCTGAGAAGACATATGTGGAGTGGAGAACAGATTGAGTACTAGTGTAGAGATGATGATTCAGTAACCTACGTCTATAAAACCTTCACAATTATCCCTTCTTTAGCCTCCACTCATTCCTCTTCTCAAAAATGGTTATCTAGATACTTTGGATACTGTTTCTCATCCATGCACAAAATGTGCTAGTGATTGTATAAAATTACTTTAGGCCTCTAGTATTGATGAGCTGCACAAGTGTAAAATGTTTTTGCAAGAATGGGATCAATTATATTGGATACTATGTAGTGTACATAAATGCAAGGCGGTGATTATTCTCGACGATCGACAGGTATAAGTCTTCCAGGCCTTACCTAGTAGCTAGGACTAAAGATAATATAGCTCAAGAGACCATCATAGTTGGTCTCTTTCTTTGGTCTATATTATTGACAAAATGTTTTACCTTTCATTAGCTCATCAAATTTGGGGATTTGAAAGAATTTAATATAATATTTTCATGTATAACGTACATTATTTAAGTTTGACGCTGAACAAATTTATATACTTTGCACAATTGTATACTACGAGGATGGCCATAAAGAAGCATCCCCTCCCGTGGCTTGATTAATGTAGGCCATTGGAGGAGATGCTTCTTTATCGCCGTCCTCATAGTCTACAAGTGCGTGAAGTAGATAAATTCATGCAACATCAACTTAAATAATATACGTTGTCATGAAAATAATCTATTTAATTATTTCAAATCCTCAGATTTGATGAGCTAATGAAAGGTAAAACATTCTGTCAATAATATAGACCGAAGAAAGAGACAACCTATGATGGTCTCTTGAACTTTCTTATTTTTAATGTGCAGATCCGTCACTTTTTTGACACTTTATAGTTTATTCTGATGGTAGTGTTATACATCTGATGGCATTTCCCATCAGACAAAATGCCCACCCATCACCTCTCTGACAATTACTATGACATGAATGTTATATCTCTGGCAGGGCTACCTGTTGGCAATATACTACCATACTGTTGCTCTTTCAATAGTCCCAATGTCAGAGATATGTACTTTTTGATAGACTTTAGCGATAGTAATACTATAGCACTAACAATTTTATCTGTCGAACATTGGTTGTGGATCTATCGCTATTCCAACAGTTATAATGTTGGAAAGTAATTCTTTTCAATAAGTAATTGCGATAGCCATGCTATATTTTTGATAGGTCTTCTTATCAGATTTCTGATAGATGGATAGTAGGAAATGTCATAACAAAGCTGGTATTCATGGGCAAGTTTTTGATGGAATGGGGTGTCAAAAAACTAAGGGTTACCTCTTCCATCACAATTTCCAATGCAAAAATGGTGATGGACACATATGTCAAAATATCGAAAAATGGGCATTGCAAATCTGACAAATGGTCATCAAAATTTGACCTCAAATGTACTAGTGCCATTAGGGATCAAGTCTTGTTGAGTACAAGGCTTGGACATCTAAAATAGATGAGATAAATAGAAATATCTAAACATTTTAGATTTAGTAATAAATTATAAAACCAAACTTGACATAAAACGTAGACACTTGAAACATCTACTCGATTGAATATATAAACAACTATGGTTTTAGACATTCAAGGAAAATTTGAGATGTTACATCTTTATATGTGAATGAGTGAGTACACAATTTTAAACTCTTAGGGTGTGAGATAGGAAATTCATACATGAGATTTGATTTAATTTTGATCTCTACAGACTCTTGTGTTTCCAAGAGACTTGAAATTGTAAAATTTACTGATAGGTATTACACATCAATGTGACACAAAGGGGTCCCCTATACCTCAATAAATTTAGAAGTGGTTGAATGAAAACTAGATAAATGGAGATAACCAAAAGGGATCTCTCTATTCAGATTCTATACATTTTTTAATGCAAGAAATGTTGAAAACATTGAACATGCTATCTGAATATTGGGAGGGGGGATGAATCAATATTAAATTAAGCTCAATCACTTTAATTGACACTTCCAATTCAAATTAGATCTACCAAAGATGAGCACTGAAAGATAAACATACTAAGATAAGAATCACTTTAAAATGAGAGTGGAAAATAAATTAAATTTCTAAGATCAGATAGAGGAGGTGAATATATGCTAAATAATTTCATTGATTATTGTCAGAATCATAGAATCAAGAGACAGCTTACTGCTCATTTTACTCCACAACAAAATGGAGTAGCTGAAAGGAAGAATCACACCATTATGAACATGGCTCAAAGTATGCTGAAGGATAAGCATCTATCAAATGAATACTGGGGAGAAACCATTATTTGTTCAATCTATATCCTAAATAGGAGTCTCACTAAGAGTGTAAAGCACCATGTTCCTCAAGAAGCTTGGAGTGGTAAGAATTGCAACATATCTCATTTGAGGATTTTTGGGTGTGTGGTTTATGCACATGTACTCAAAGAGATGAGAAGGAAGTTAGATGAAAGGAGTGAGAAGTGTATTTTTATTGGATAAAGTGAGGATTCTAAGGCATATAGACTCTATAATCCCATCACCAAGAAGTATATTATCAGTAGAGTTGTTGAGTTCATGTAAAAGGAGTCTTCAGACGGAAGCATAGATAAATCTATTGAAGAGGGAGTTGTTTTATCTCATGGAGATGATGATGAAAATGAGAAAGTCATACAAGATGGACAAATGATTCCATAAGGACATACACCTCCAGTAAGTACTCCAGAAAGACAATCTCCAAGTGTTGGCCCATTGCAGTTCAAAATGCCCAGAAATCAAGAGCGTGGTGAACCATCCAGTCATGGTGGACAAAAAAAAATAGAATCAGAGGTTAGTAATGAATCAAATCCCACATTAGCTTCATTAAGAAATAGAATCAAAGGTCAGAAGACTAGAATTTTAAGAGAGCTATATGATCAAAATGAAGAATTAGATCAAGTTTCAATTTTTTTATTGATTGCATATGATCCTGTCAACTTTGATGAAGCTATCAAAGAAGAGGTTTGGATAAAAGCCATGAATGAAGAGATTGATTCCATAGAGAGAAATAACACATGGAATCTTGTATATTTACTTGAACGTAAAAATAGTATAGGTGTTAAATGGATTTATAAGACTAAGTTAAATGTTGAAGGTGAGGTTGAGAAAAATAAAGCAAGACTTGTATCTCAGGGATTTAGTTAGCACCCTGGTATTGATTATAATGAAAATTTTGCACCTGTAGCTAGACTTGACATGGTGAGAATGGTGTTGGCTATTACAACACAAAATAAATAGAAAATACATGAGATGGATGTAAAGTTTGTATTTTTAAATGGATTTTTAGAAGAAGAGGTTTATCCTAAAAAACCTCTTCATGGATATGAGATTGAAGAACAAGAAGATAAGGTCTACAAGTTAAATAAGGCATTATATGGATTGAAACAAGCTCGCGGAGTGTGGTATACCATGATTGATGAATACTTGAATAGCAAAGGATTCAACAGGAATCCAAGTGAGCCAACCTTGTATACAATGGTAAATCAAGAAGGAAAAAATTTGATAGTTTTCTTGTATGTTGATGATTTAATTTTTTCCAGAGAACTCTCTATAGATGACTTTAAGAATTCCATGAAAAAAAATTTTGATATGACTGATTTAGGAGAATTTTCTTGGTATTGAAGTTACTCAATTTAAAGATGGTATTTTTATATGTCAAACTAAGTATGCTAAATATGTTTTGAGAAGGTTTAGCATGTTGAACTATAAGCCAACTACAACACCAATGGTAACTGGTACATAAATTAGTAAGAAAGATCAGGGGTCAAATGTTGATCTGACTTTATATAAGAGATTGGTTGGAAGTCTCATGTATTTGACAACATCAAGGCCTGATATAATGTTTTCTTTTAAGTTTAATATCTAGGTTTATGGAGTCTCCTATGAGTACCCACTGGAAGGATGGAAAAAGAATCTTAAGATATATTGTTGGAACAAAAAATTTTGGTATTTTGTATGCATCAGTTTCAGATTTTAAATTAACTAGATATTTTGATAGTGATTTTGTAAATAGTGTTGATGACAAGAAAAGCACATCTGGGTATGTGTTTAGTTTTGAATCGGGTGCAGTATAATGTACATCAAAGAAGTAGCCTACTGTGACTTTATCGTCGGCTAAGGCATAACATGTTGCAGTGACAGTAGCATTTTGTCAGACTATTTGGATGAGGAGGATTTTGACTGAGTTACTACATGAATAAGAAGAACTGACTCAGATTCATTATGACAACAAATATGCCATTGCATTAGCAAAGAATCATATTTTTCATAAGAAAAGTAAGCATATTGATACTAGGTATCATTTCATTCGACAATTGGTAAATGAAAATCAAATTTGTATATCTAGTTCTATAGATCAGAAGATCAATATGCAGATACATTTACAAAACCATTAGCAAAGGATTTGTTTGAAATTCACAGAGAAAATATTGGAGTTTGTATGATGTTACAATAGTTTTACTGAAGAATATGTGATCGAAATTAAAGGGGAGTATTGGAACTAAATCTAATTTCTTCTACCATCATTTAAAGACTAACTTTAAGAAAATCTTATCTATATTTATCCTAACTACAGAAAATCTAATTTATATTTATCATGAGTTGTTGTCAAGGAAATCTGATTTTTATATTTCCTTGTAGTACAAACTTTGTAACTGCCTTCCTCAAAGTTTCTAAAAACTTCTTACCATGTGCCAACTGTCTACCACCATTTGATGAGTTGGATCCCTATCTAGTTTTTTTCACTGAATGTTATCAGATTTATAACTTAACTTGTACTCCAAGTTAATTGCCTATTGTAAAACTATAAAAACAAAGAAGGTCAGTGTGATTTGTAGAGGATGAGATATCAGAATAGATACTGAATATCTCTGCAGAGCATTCTATCTGTGTTGTTTATTTAATTTGATGTGTGTAATCTACGATCATAGGAGAACTTTATAGAGTTCCCCTAATGACTGTATTTGCATATTATGAGTTAATATAATTCCTTTGTAGAAGATTTGATGATTGCTTCCAATTATTTCAGTGCACTTTGTTCTAGTTATTTTGTTGTGCTTTTTTTATTTTAACACTCTGTACTCTCCTCCATCCTTCTATTTTTTTCCCTACCACTGAAAGGCTTCTGAGGGAGAAATAATTTCCTACAGAAGCTGAAAGAATACTTCCTTTTTTATTGTGCCCTGAGAGATAAAACAAGGAGAGCTCAAGCCACCTGCCCTACAATTTCACGTCTCCACTTAATAAATCATTTTTATTCATACCAAGTTCTTTCAGAGGAGGCAATCTGGAGAGAGTAAGTAGGAATTGTCCTATTAGACTACAATTATAAAAACTAGGCAAAACTAAACTAGTCACATTTCCCACTAATGAAGGAAGTGGGGAAGAAAAATTGTTGTTGTGAAAGTCAAGATTTACAATAGATGTGACATTGAGGATAGAAGTAGGAACCTGGTCTAAAAATTTGCAATTACTCATGTCAATGAAGTGTATTTATGAAGATTAGAAATGAATTTTCCCATCCCTTCAAATTTTTTTGTCAGCTCCACATATTTCACTGACAAATTTTGTACCCTCAGTAGGTTTCATGCCCACTCTAAAGTTTAAACTTGACAACCAGTTGAATGCATTCTTCTCAATCATGGCAATATTCAAGTAATGGAACTTTGTGAGATTCCCTAGTTGTGATGGAATCTCACCTACAAAATAATTGTCGCCCATGTCCAGATGCTTGAGTTCTTCGAGTATAGATATACCTAGATCCAAAGCATCAAGGAAATACATGCAATAATCACAATTGGTTGGAAGTTTGTTCACATCAATTTCTTAAAGTTTGACCAATCATCAGAAGGTAAATATATATATGAATTTAAATTGTAACTGGATTTTTTTTTTATCAGCATTTGTTCAAAACGGAAGTTTATTATAGCAAAAACAACATTATGACAGCCTGTCTCAATCTATTAACACTTAAATTTAAATAATTTGTAACTTATTTATTTTTAATGTGTTAGCCTCAAATGTTGATGTTAGTGCTTGAATATTTGATGTTTCTTAACTCTCCATCTCTCATAAATAGTATGTATTGGTATTTACATGGTTCACTTTTATAAAAATAGTATTTTAATTAGAACCACTTTCTCAAACTAATTACTAAACTAATAGCATCTAGGAGTATATGAGGAAGATAGGTAGGAGCTAGCTTAGATTCTAGAGTCTTGGGAGTGCACTACCTTGTCTCATAATGATTTTATTTATGTTGGGAGAGAAATGATTTGTCTGGGAGGTTTTATGTTTCTATAGGTTATGTTGAGCTGGTGCAGAAAACTTTTGGGTACATTCAGTTTCCTTGATGGAAACATGTTTGGTACA
Organism: Chamaecyparis obtusa; assembly: GCA_027943335.1. NCBI lineage: Eukaryota > Viridiplantae > Streptophyta > Pinopsida > Cupressales > Cupressaceae > Chamaecyparis > Chamaecyparis obtusa. Next base: position 207,239 of record BSBK01007145.1, on the reverse strand, counting down.
AGTTCTCATGGCCCAAGTGCAATTTTTTCATGTGGTTGGTGGTCCAAAACCGATGTCTTACTTCGGATAATTTAATAATTGTAGCTTTCAGGGCCCTTTGATGTGTGTGTTGTGTCATAAAAGTGAAAAAAGTGTCTCTCATCTCTTTTTACAATGTCCCTTCACTAAACATATTTCACACATTCGGTGGCATGTGTGAAATCAAGCTTGTTGGCATATCTCTTCCTTCGATAAGATTTTTTTTGATGGGGCAAGGCCCGTGTGAAAAATTCTTATTTTTTTCAATTTGCTTGGAATCTTGGCCTTATTTTATTATTTGGAATATTTGGTTGGAGAGGAATCATTGGATCTTTCAATATGTGTTGTTGGGGGCTCACCATGCGTGGTGTAAAATTATTCTATTGCTGGTTATCGGGTTATATGGCTTTATTGGCTTGGCTTAGTAGATGGCTTCAACAAAATGTGACTTGATGGAGGTTGGGCCTTGATCAATCTTAATCTTCCCTAAAGATAGCCACATCTTTAACTTCTTGATAAAGGTCACCAATGACCACATTCTTGTCACTAGTAGTCCAAGTTTCCTTAGAAAATTCAAACATCATGCTATCCTTTCCCGTGCCATTGGTCCCAAGAATTTCTAGCTTACTTGAAAGGGACCTTTCCTTGATGTTGATTTCCTTGACCTCATGGAATACCTATCGAATAATATTGTATAAATACACAACACCCTCCTTGGTAGTTTGTAGCACATCTATGGAGGATTCTCTATTATACAGATCCAACTCACTAAAATATGCACCATCTATAGTTTCCTCATCTTCCTCATAACATTGCTCAAAGCTAGCAGGGATAATAGGAACATCCTCTATAAAGAACAAATTTTTATGTTTACTTTCAACAAGGGGGGTCTTTCCATCTCTTTTGGAAGCAGAAGAGGGTGAAGGGGTAGTGGAATTTCTCTTTCCCTTACCGATTTGATGAAAAGGGGAATCTCCACTACCCTTGATATTTTCATGGGGGGAGAGAACTCCTCATAAATTTCTCATCCCTCCCCATCACCTTCCTCTTCTTTAGGAACATCCTCCTCCTCAACAATCTTCCTCTTACTATCTTTTCCACCCTTTTTGTGAGAGGAGGTAGGGACAGGGGAAAAGCCTTTTCCCTTACCCTCCTTTTTAGGTTTCTTCACAGGAGTAGAAGTGTCATGCCCATAATTTTACACATGAAAACACACCAATTTTTTTTTTTAAAGGTTACAAGTTTAAGTTTATGGTTAACAATTGACTAAAGTTTGCCCGGTTAAACCTGGTGGAGAGCTGGTTAACTTTACTAACCAAGTAAAAATGATTCCCTATTATTTAACTTAATTTTTTGAGGTAAACTAATCATACTAATGAAAGTAACATAATGATCAAATTAATGTCCAAATTTAAACTTTAACTAAACAATTTATTTCAATCTAGACGCCAATTCATAAATGAATTTATCCTTACTAATAGCATTAATTTAAGTCAAATGACTACATCATAAATACATTATTATATATTGAAATGATTCCCATTAACTAAATAATAACCTAACAAATCTATTAATCATAATATTGAATTACATTTAATTTATAATTTACTATAAATTAAACTATAATATCCATTCATTAAAAACATACTAACAACCCCTTATTAATTTAAATAAATTTAAATAAAACATAATTTATAAAATAATAATTATATTAATTAATAGTATTAATAATTAATATAATTATTAAATAATAAAATATATAAATTAATTGTTAAATAATAATTATATTAATTAATAATATTTATTAGTTAATATAATTAGTAAATAACAAAATAAATAAATAAATTATTAAATAATAATTATATTAATTAATAGTATTTATTAATTAATATAATTATTAACTAACAAAATAAATAAATAAATTATTAAATAATATTTATATTAATTAATAATATTTATTAATTAACATAATTATTAAATAAATAAATTATTAAATATTAATTATGTTAATTAATATTATTTATTAATTAATATAATTAATAAATAATATAAAATAAAAAATGAGTTTTAAAAAAAATATCAAGCGCTTGTTTTATGGCCTCGGCCATTTTAAGTCCCTGAGGGGACTGCACCGCGAGGCCCGCGCTAACAATGCGGTACCCCCGCGTGCAGGGTCATCCTGCCTTAGCAGGGCGGTACCCTGCACTCGGCAGGGTTGTCCTGCTATGGCAGGGCAGCACCCTGCACTCGGCAGGGTTGTCCTACTACAGCAGGGCGGTACCGGCGTGCAGGGCCTGCTGGCACCGAATGCTGAGAAGGGAGGGGGTGTGGGGCCCACCCCCCAATATATATATATATATATATATATATATATATATATATATATATATATATATATATATATATATATATATATATATATATATATATATATATATATATATATATATATATATATATATATATATATATATATATATATTTAAAAAAATTGTTTTAAAGAAACTTTGTTTCTTATTTAGCAAGGGCACTTTATTTTTTTCTAAATTTCTTTTAATCCGTTTCTCTTATTCTTTTATGAAGTAATATATATTTTCTTTTAAAAGGCCTTTTTATAAGGTAACTTTCGATTTGACAAGTGGGGCTTTATTATATTTTTTTTTTTTATGAAACTATATATATATATATATATATATATATATATATATATATATATATATATATATATATATATATATAGATATATATATCTATATATAGATATATATATATATATATAGATATATATATCTATATATATATATATATATATATATATATTTGAGTGCCTTTTTGGGGTGACCACCCAGGTGGGTCCCCCAAGTTGACTTGGCTTCCACTTGGCCAAGGAAAAGAATAAAATATTCTATGTGGTATTGGAAAATGTATGGAAAATTTTTCCATACATTTTCCAGAGACCTGTAGGTCTGAATTTTGACATTTTCATTGATTCTTGGTTTGTTTTTTTTTGCTAGCATTTGTTTCTCTTCTCTTTTTTTTTCTAAAAGTCTAAGAGATTTATTAGATGTTGTCTTATTTTAGTAAACATAGGATAGTATGGATTCCTCCTACAAATCTATATATTCAACAATGAATTTATCATAAGATTGTTATCACAAGAACAACTAAACTTTTGAAATTTTAAACTTCTTTTTCCTTTCACATATTTAACATGATTAACCATTTTTCATATTGATATTCAAATTGCTAAGGAGGTTGCTTTAATCAAATTTGAAAACTCATCTATACATTTTTCAAGCAAGCATTTTACAAATGTTCCATTTCTTATCATTGAATTCTTTTCACAATATCAATAACATTTTCACAATGACTATTTCAAAGAGAAACTCAAGAGAACTAAAATACATTATTATAATTTTTATGCCTTAAAATTCTATCAAAATATCAACATAATACATTAGCATCTACCTTTGAGCTTCATACATTATTTTCATAAGAACATGAATCTATCAAAAGGAAAACCATACATTTCTTCATGACTTTGATACACAACACTTAGATACAGACACAAGTTTTGGAGTGTTAAATCCATTACAAAAATACATTTAGCTCAAGGGATCCTTAAGATTCCCTTACAATAACATCTATCAAAACAAAGGTGGTCCATATCAAATCTGAATACATCCTCAACCTTCTTCAAGAATACAACTTCAAACAAGAAGTCTTCAATGGCTTCCAATCCTGCAATAAAATATATATATAGGTCATGGAGTACTCACCTCCCAACCTAGGATTCTATGAAGCCACCCCTGAGCTTTGGAAACCATCACATAAACAAGGATTAACAATCAAGCAAACCAAAATCACAATAACACATTAAGCACATTTAAACTCCCATCCAAGGCAATGAACAAAGAGTCTCAAAATGACTCAAAATTTGGGGTGAAGGTGGAACTAAATCTCAAGGGGAGATAGCACATTTCAAAATAAGATACAAGCCCTCACTTGGCTTTCTCATCACACATCTTACCACAATATCATAACCCAACAAAACTCCTTATGACCCCCAAGGCTACAAGCCATACAATCCCTTATGACCCCCAAAATACAAAAAATAAATGGCTACATGGAGCCCATACATCTATGTTTCTTCCTTCTCCATTCCAAGGAGAGACTCTACACCCATGGTTGTCCCATTAATCTCTTCACCGCCAAGGCTACTCTTCCCTCCCAAGGGTGAGTGTGGCCTTGAGAAACTCCCTTAATACAATACAAAATAAGGAATCACAAGAACAACAATTTTTCACATTTGCAAAATAAAAATACTTGCACAACATCGAGCACAAGATTTTCATATTCATCTACTACACAAAATAACAAGATCCTCAACTCATAAGCACATGAAGAACACAATATCTAATTTCTAACATACAAGAATGAAAATATACATGAGAACTCTTTCCACATGAAACATCAACAAGTAAAATGAGAGATGCCACCAACCTAGATCCAAGCTTATGGAAGTTATTTGATGAAGAGCCTCCTCTTTTTCCTAAGTCTCCTTTCTCCAAATTAGCAATGTCTCTAAGTTAGAGAGTGGGTGTTCAAACTCTTCCAAAAGAAGAGTCCCCTCTAAAAAGGCCTACACACATAATCCTAGGGATAAGATTGCATTCTCATTAGGTGGTCTTCCCCAAGTTCCTTACATGGTTTCCAAATATGGGCTTCTAAAAGGGTTGGCCAAAAAGGTGGGCAAAGGACTTGCATCCTAATGGATGGAGCTCTAACCAAGACCTTCCTTCAAAAGTTGATTTTCGGCCATTTTGAAAATCCAACTTTTGGAGGGGTCTTTGGGTCAACTATGGGTTGTCCTATGGTTAAAAATGCCCCTTACCCATAGGTATATCAAGTGGGCTTACTAAAAATGGCCTAAACACTCCTAGGCACCTTTTAAGCCCTCCAAAAATTCATGTAAAGCTCAAATTCGAAATTCATTGATAAGACACTACCTCAAGCTCCCTATCCAAGGGATTTATCATGGGGATCCTCGTGGTACTATCCTAGGTTAATGGGCATCCAATCCCTAAGTGGACATGTCATGGCCACAAGTACACACACAATTGTCAAGTGACACAACAAGAATGACACATCACAAGCCATGTGGCATATCCACTTGGGCATACTCACAAATAAATAACTTAAAAAATTTAACATAAAAATTAAATACATTCATGCATATTACTTTCATGAATAAAATATGATACACCGAGGTTTTTGCCTCTCATTAGAAGCAACCTTAGCTTGAACTGATTTTCACATAGGTCTATGCTTTGGTTCCCCAAATTTACCATGGTCTAATTCCCTGCACACTAAAGTCCAACATCGGTAGTCGAAAGAAATATATACATGTAAATTCATAACATTAATGACCAAGATAATTCATCTAAAATATCATAATTCACATGGCATAATCATTTATCTATAACATACATACAACTCATCATGAAATATTCAATTCATCACTAAATTAAGCTTGTAGCATAATCATTGTATATATAATTCAATTGCAATTAAATGTCATCACAACATCATAATCGTTCATAAAACTGAATTAATCGTACAATTAAAATTTTATCAAGACATCCTAACATTTGTAAGAAAACATATTAACCATAATGTTGAATTATAAGGATGTCACAGTAATCATCATAATAACATAACATAATGTACATCTAGCCACTATGAAGATATAGAAATCCATCACATATTTTGTCTATAAACCAAAATGCATCAACATGTAGTATCAAGTAGGTCTATCTCAAATGCAGAAATGGAAAGACTATGATGGGCTCAGGGTGAGGCCTCACATCCTCCCCCCTAGGCATGAACTTCCTCCTAGAGTTCATCAAAAAGATGGGGGTACTATGCTCTCATCTGCATTGCATCCTCCCATGATGTCTTAACCTCATCATAGCAATCCCACTGGACCCTAACCTGGTCTAGCTCTCAGCCTCGAAGAGCTAGCATCTGGCACGCCAAAATGTGGATGGGCTCCAAAGCCAACTGGTCGTCTGACTCCACTTGCAAGGCATCCCAATCTATGATATGAGTCTCATAAAAAATATAATTCCTCAACATTGACACATGAAAAACATCGTGGATGCGTGACAGGCTTCGTGGCAAAGCAGGATGATAGATGACATGACCTATCTGCTCAAGAATCTCAAAAGGACCAACAAATTTGGGTGCAAGCTTAGAGCCCTTTCCAAATCAAATTGGACTATTATGTGGTCACACTCTCAGAAATACTTTATCCCCAACATGATAACTATGATCTTACCTCTTAGCATATGCATACTTTTTATGTCTATCATGTACCTCCTTCAGATGATGTCTAATCAAAGTCACCTACTACTCTGAATCTCGCACTAAATCAGGACCTAAAGAAACTCTATCATCAATGTGGTCCCAATTCAATGGTGTCCTACATGGTCTACTATATAATTCCTGATAGGGAGGCATACCTAGAGAAGAGTAATACAATTTATTGTAGGCAAACTCAACCAAATGAAGGTACTCCTCCCACCTAGTCTGGTGATCCATGACATACATGTGGAGCATATCCTCCAACACCTGATTAACCCTTTATGTCTAACCATTGGTCTTTGGGTGATAAGCGGTGCTAAAATTGAGCTTAGTGCCCAAAGTTGTCTGTAATCCTCTCCAGAAGGATGATGTGAAGAGAGAATCTCGATCATAAATAATCTTACAAGGTATGCCATGAAGCCTGACAATATCCTGCAAGAAAACTTGTGCTACTACTGGGGTTTTAAAAGTGGTCTGAATAGGTGAGAAGTGGACTACTTTGGTCAGCTTGTCAACTGTCACCATGATGGCATCATGGCGTTGAGATGACATAGGGAGACCAATGATGAAGTCCATGGAAATAGCATCCCACTTCCACTCTGGTATCTCATGAGGCTCAAGAAAACCACCAGGATGATGATGCTCTACCTTAACCCTCTAACACTCAAGACATCATGCCACTATCTTAGCTATGTTCTATCTCATCCCTGGCCAATGATATAACTGCCTCAAATCAGCATGCATCTTCTTGACTCTGGGATGCGCTGCATAAGGGGCTCTATGAGCCTCTAACATGATGAAGACTCAAAAATCTCTGGAGGATGGGACTAAAAGCCTCCTCTATGGCGTAAAATCCCATCAAAATCTAGGGAATATCCTAAATACTTACCCTCAAGGGTACTCTAAGACTAAATAATCTTACTAACCTTTGCATACCAAACATCATCATGCAAGTGATGTAATATCCAATCTCTCAATTTTGTACATGTAGTCATAGAGTAGGCCCCATGACGTCTCCTACTCAAAGCATCATAAAAAAAAATTTCTTACCCTTGATGTAGTGGACATCAAAATCATACTCACATAGGAATTCCATCCACCTACACTGACGTGCATTCAGATTCAGCTGAGTGAAGATATATTGTAAAATCTGATGATCAGAATGAATCTCAAACCGATTACCCAAAAGGAAATGTCACCATCTCACTAATGCATGAACCACTACAGCTAACTCAAGGTCATGAGTGGGGTAATTAAGTTCATGAGTCTTACTTTTCCTAGACTCATATGCAATGGCTCAACTGTTTTGCATAAGAACTACTCCCAAACCATCTAAGGAAGCATTTGTGCATACAACAAAATCCGTTGAAGGATCAAGCACTGCTAGAATAGGAGCATTGGTAAGTGCCTTCTTGAGTTCTTGAAAGGCCCTCTCACACTTCTTGGTCCACTCAAACTTCTTTCCCTTACACTGAAGAGAAGTGATGGGATGTGCCACTCTACAAAAACCCTCTACAAAATGCTTGTAGTATCCTGCCAATCCCATAAAACTCCTAACCTCAGTCAGAGAAGTAGGTGCAAGCCAATCCATGATGGCTCTAATCTTAGATGGATCTACTAATATTCCATCTCCTGAAATAACATACCCAAGGTAATGAATTTTTGTCCTATAAAAAGCACATTTGGACAAACTGCCATACAACTAATTGTCTCTAAGACACTGCAATACCTGTCTCAAGTGTTCTTCATGCTCCTCTTCATCCCATGAATAAATCAAGATATCATCAAGGAACACATGTACAAACTTATCAAGGAAGGTGTGGAATACCCCATTCATAAGGCTCATGAAAATTGTTGGAGCATTGGTGAGTCCAATTTGTACAATTGTGAACTCATAATGCCCATATCTGGTATGGAATGCAGTCTTAGGGATATTGCTGTCAACAATCCATAACTAGTGGTATCCTGACTTATGATCAATCTTGGAAAAAACTTTAGCACACTTAAGCTGATCAAATAAATCATCAATCCTAGGGAGTGGATACCGATTCTTGATGGTAAGCTTATTAAGCTATCGGTAGTTCATACATAACCGCAAGGATCTATCCTTCTTCTTAACGAATATAACAAGTGTGCCCCAAGGTGAAACACTAGGATGAATGTGACCCTTCTCCAAAAGTTCCTCTAACTAGATCTTGAGCTCATTGAGCTCATTAGTGGTCATCCTGTAAGGTTCACTCAAAACTGGAGTAGCTCTTGGCACAAGGTCTATATGGAAATCTACTACTCTATGAGGAGGTATGCCTAGAAGCTCAGTAGGAAACACATCTGCAAACTCCTAAAGTATAGGATAATCATCAAGAGATGGTTCCCTTTCCTCCTCATCCTCTCTATCATTGATAGTAATAGCAAAAATCTCACATCCCTTCTGCATGCTCTGCTTAAGCTACATGGATGAGATCATATGAAGAGAGATCCCTCTCTGAATCCTGTAAATCACAATAGGTGTACCATGATCATTAAGGCACTCAATCCTCTTTTTTTGACAATCTAAATTACCTTTGTGGGCATAAAGCCAATCCATGCCAAGTACTATCATAAGAACCAAGAGGTGTGATATGAAGGTCCACAGTAGTGATCATGTCACCAATCTGCACCTAGCTATCCTTCACTAAAGAGTTGACTGACACTCTAGACCTTGATGCTAACTCCACTTCCCAACTAAGTTCCTATCTAGCTACCACCAGCCCGCAAGGTTCCATAAAAAATGGAGATATAAAAGAATTAGTAGCACCAAAATCAAATAATATGGTAACACTAATACTACTGATCATACCTATAGCCTCTATCACTGTGGCTTGGTGCTCAGCTTGGCAGTTATCAACCACTGCAAAAACCCTATGAGACTTTCCAAAGTCTCCAATTGTAGGCTCCAATGTTTCCATACAATAACTGCCTATCATCTGACCCTAAGGAAAATCATGAGCTAAGTGCCCCATGGCACCACATGTATAGCAAGGACCGCATGTGTGAGTCTGAACTCCATATGGCCTAGAGAACTGATGTCCTCTGGTCCTACTAGAACTGTTGAAACTACCTCAAGAGGACTGTTGAGTTTGTGCTGGGGGTGCATCTGTATAATGCTATTGCTGATCCTTCCTCGGTCCCTATGTCTGCCACTGTTTGGGCTTTGAGCCCTGCTGACCTTGTGATGGTTTTTATTTTTTATTTTGTTGGGTCTGCTATTGTGGGTTCTTATTAAAAGACCCTAAAGAATACCTATTGTTACTCTTCCAGTGACTCTTCTGGTGCCCCTATGATTGAGATGCAGAGTTATAGTTTTGAGACCTGTAATGAGCATCTCTAGACTTACCCCGAATCTCTTCTACAACCAAAGCCATCTCTACTACCTCACGAAGGGTTTCTGGGGAGGTCACGCGAACCTGTCCTGATATCCAATCATTGAGTCCCTTAACAAAATGGTTGACTCGTAGCTTTTCATCCTTCATGTAGTCTACATAAGGTAACAACTCAAGGAAACGGGTCTCATACTATAGTACTGTGAGTCCCCTCTGCTGGAGCTCATGGAACTCATTTATATACTACTGCATATAGTGCTTTGATAGGTATCTATCTCTGAACCTCTCTAGGAAGGTCTCCCAAGTCCTAGTGTCCATAGTAGTGTTGTTCTTAAATTCTTTCTATTTCCACCATGTGGAAGCACCTCCTCTCAAAAGGTGTACTGCAAAATGGGCTTTAACATTTCTATCATACTAACGTAACCTAAAGCACCTATCTAAGCTCAATAGCCATGTCTCAGCATCTGTGCCCTATGTAGAACCATAATACAAAGGTGGTTGTAACCGTAGGAGATATCTAATATGGTCCCCAACATCACGGGGTGCCCTCTAAACAAATCCAGGTGGTGGTTTCGGGATGTGAACTGATTCCACCTCATGTGCCCCCTTCCCTTCCTCACAATCTCATGGAGGGCTCCTAGTCCTCTCTCTGGCCTCTGATCTATTTCCTCCAGAAAACTGGTGCTCTGAATGAGGAATAATTGGAGGTAACCTTTCCTATATAACCCTGATGAGGTTTTGTAAGGCTAACAAGACCTCTTGATTAGGGTTTGGTGGTGGTGGTGGCTAATTAATTGCTGATATCTCAGCCCTATGCTCATCTTGCACATGAACTGAGGGGGCTCACCTAGTTCCTTGTCCTCTATTACGTCTTCAAGCTTGATGCGTAAGGGGAGGCATCCTAACAATTTTCAAAAGGGTTAAAGTTAGATAAGAAACTGTTAGAGTAAAGTATTAATTATATTAATTAACTTTACTCCCTTCTTAAGATGTCAACACTTTTATTTTTAGTTGTTTATATTTAAACACACATGCACTAGCTGATTTAAACTTATGCACTAGTTGTTTTAAATATAAACTTGCATGCATTAATCTTGTAATAATTTAGCTAATTATTACATGCACTAGGGTTTGCCTTTCAAGGCTTTTGATCTCCTTTATAAGGATGATCTATTGTATATTTAATTTATTCATTATTTGAGGATATTTTCTTCTTCATATTTTTGAGTCAAACCCTTGCCCTCTTCTTGTCTCTACTTCCTGTAATAGGTTTTTGTATGTACATGATCTTTGGGTTTTGTGAATTCGTATTGTTCGAATCCTACATGGTATCAGAGCCTAATCTACTACAGCTTGTTTGCATTTGAAGGATTCAGATTAGGGCTTTTTTGGTTATTTTTTATTGAAATTAGGGGGTCCCTAAATTTTGGTACACTTTGAGCTCAAACAGACCTCACCGTTGAGCTCGCAGCACCCAAAAACCCCTATTTTGATATAAGGCACGTCCAATTTGGACAACTTTGTATTTTGGGGCATTTTTTTGGTACCAGACAACTTGACATGCTTTCTAATGCAGCATTTGTACGAACTTGCACATTTCCCGAGGCAAAATTCTCTATATTTGACATGCAAATCGATGCAAAAATTTTGTTATTTAGCACACAAATTAAGATAAAAAAAATTGGGACGTAAATCAAGGCAAAATCTAAAAATCCCCAGCACAAATCCCAAGGCAAACATGAGATTTTGAAAATAAAAAAATAAAAAAATTTCCATTTTGGGCGGCGACGGCCATTTGGCCGTCAAATTTAAGCTAGTGCATGCAATTTTAGCCCCTGGTCATATGGTGCCCAGGGCCTTAGAATTTTAGCCCAAAGGGGCTTGCATGCTATGACAGCCATTTGGCCGTCAATTTTAAGCTCGTGAAGTGCTGATGTCAGCACATTTAGACACCATTTGGGCCCTCCAGTGTAGCAGTTGGTATTTTGTTCATAACTTGAGCATACAGTGTCAAAATTGGGCAAATGAGATATCGTCGGAAAGCTGGTTCCAAGCTCTATCCAGATCTAGAGGTTTGAATTTCTGATTTTTCTTCTTTGATGGTGTGTTTTACTATCAAAGCCATATGTTCAGTTTTGCACTCCGAAAGCTCTATATTGTGCATCTAGACTCCATTTTGGGAAAGCAAGATATCATTGGAAAGCTTGTTCTGAGAGCTTTCTAGTGCTATGAGTCATTTTCCTAGATTCTTCTTCAAGTATATTTTATTCATTTTTTTGCATTTCTACTCTCTGGTGGATATCTTAGATGTTACAGGTCCTGAGATCTCTTCCCTTTAAGGGATGACTTTTCTTAGGTTGTTCTTTTGTTTCAGAAACCTTCACTCTTCTTTGAGTAGTGTATACTTCACTTTTGTAGTATTTTTTTATGCACACGCACTGAGATAAACTGTCATTCTATTGCATGTATGAGATCTTGCACATGTTCATGCTCTTTGTACTCACAGTCCATTATAAAGTGCCATGGGGGGTTTGATTTTTGCCTTTGTTTGCCATCTACCTTTGTCAAGTTAGTGTTCCTTCCATGACATTATCCTTAGGGTATCTTTATTTGTGTTTGTATTCACCTTCCATGTTCCTGGTTCTTCACAATGCAGTTCTTATTGGCACTCTTTTAAATGTACCTATTATTACTCCCTTGTCAGCAGTATGGGGGGGTTTCTATTGTTGGTTCTACTGCTTCTTTGGTTTGATAGTGTGAGCTATGTATTCAGTATTTGATTCTATGTACTAGGCAGTTGTAGTGGCTGGGTACCTATGCATTCCGATGAGATGGATCATTTACCATATGGACACTCTTTTCTTTCCTATTTTTTGGATGCACTCTACCATCTTTGATTGATCAGCTCTTTAGGCTTTTGGTGTTTATGCCATTTGTATCTTTGAGTTTAGGTGTTTGCCTTTGTTTGCCTCCTGATTCGAGTAGTGTTATTTAAGGGCACTCATGCAGATTACAGTCTTCTCTACCTGGTCATATTTCTATGGAGGATCTTCAGATCAGCAGTTACTTCTTGACAGAGTTTGCATCTTCTTGCTTTAGTGATGTTCTACATGTTCATTCTTGTTCCTATTTTTTGGAACATTCCTAGTTTTGGAGGCTTCTTCAGTCCTTCAGATTAGTTTGTGTCTCTTTTTGGAGTAGAGTTTTTCCCATGTGGTTTTCTCTATTTCTCCTCTTTATAGAGACTTTTTTTTGTACATAGGTACCTCATCAGTCCATGTTGCCAGGACCCATTTTCTGCTTTCAGCACTGTAGTTTCCTTTGTTTTCTTCTTGTATTGTTTGTAGCTGCATTGTTTCTCATCTTAAGGGGGGGTGTTAGAGTAAAGTATTAATTATATTAATTAACTTTACTCTCTTCTTAAGATGTCAACACTTTTATTTTTAGTTGTTTATATTTAAACACACATGCACTAGTTGATTTAAACTTATGCACTAGTTGTTTTAAATATAAACTTACATGCATTAGTGTTGTAATAATTTAACTAATTATTACATGCACTAGGGTTTGCCTTCAAGGCTTTTGATCTCCTTTATAAGGATGATCCATTGTACATTCAATTTATTCACTATTTGAGGATATTTTGTTCTTCATATTTTTGAATCAAACCCTTGCCCTCTTCTTGTCTCTACTTCCTTGTAACAAGTTTTTGTATGCAGGTGATCTTTGAGTTTTGTAGATTTGTATTGTTTGAATCCTACAGAAACGTAATGGGTTTAGGTTCCAATGTTGAATCCTAGGCTTTGATACCAAGTGTCATGCCCATAATTTTACACATGAAAACACACCAATTTTTTTTATTTTTTTAAAGGTTACAAGTTTAAGTTTATGGTTAACAGTTGACTAAAGTTTTCTCAATTAAACCTAGTGGAGAGCTGGTTAACTTTACTGACCAAGTAAAAGGATTCCCTATTATTTAACTTAATTGTTTGAGGTAAACTAATCACATTAATGAAAGTAACATAATGATCAAATTAATGTCCAAATTTAAAATTTAACTAAACAATTTATTTCAATCTAGATGCCAATTCATAAATAAATTTATCCTTACTAATAGCATTAATTTAAGTCAAATGACTACATCATAAATACATTATTATATATTGAAATGATTCCCATTAACTAAACACTAACCTAACAAATCTATTAATCATAATATTGAATTATATTTAATTTATAATTTACTATAAATTAAACTATAATATCCATTCATTAAAAACATACTAACAACCCCTTATTAATTTAAATAAATTTAAATAAAACATAATTTATTAAATAATAATTATATTAATTAATAGTATTTATTAATTAATATAATTATTAAATAATAAAATTAATTAATTAATTATTAAATAATAATTATATTAATTAATAATATTTATTAATTAACATAATTATTAAATAACAAAATAAATTAATTATTAAATATTAATTATATTAATTATATTAATTAATATTATTTATTAATTAATATAATTAATAAATAATATAAAATAAAAATGAGTTTTAAAAAAATTATCAAGCGCTTGTTTTATAACCTCAACCCTTTTAAGTCCCTGAGGGGACTGCACTATGGGGCCTGCACTGTCAGTGCAGTACCCCCACGTGCAGGGTTGTCCTACCTTAGCAGGGTGGTACCCTGCACTCGGCAGGGCCGTCCTGCTACGACAGGATGGTACCTGCATACAGGGCCCACCGGTACCGAGTGCTAAGAAGGGAGGGGGTGTGGGGCCCGTGACCCCCCCAATATATATATTTTTTTATAAAAAAAAAATTGTTTTAAAGAAACTTTGTTTCTTATTTAGCAAAGGCACTTTATTTTTTTTTAAATTTCTTTTAATCCGTTTCTCTTTTTTTTTTATGGAGTAATATATACTTTCTTTTAAAAAGCCTTTTTATAGGGCAACTTGCAATTTGACAAGTGGGGCTTTATTATATATATTTTTTAATGAAACTATATATATATATATATATATATATATATATATATATATATATATATATATATATATATATATATATATATATATATATATATATATATATATATATATATATATATATTTGTAAGGGGCATTTGAGTGCCTTTTTGGGGTGACCACCCAAGTGGGTCCCCCAAGTTGACTTGGCTTCCACTTGGCCAACGAAAATAATAAAATATTCTCTATGGTATTGGAAAATGTATGGAAAAAATTTTCATACATTTTCTAGAGACATGTAGGTCTCAATTTTGACATTTTCATTGATTCTTGGCTTGTTTCTTTTTGCTAGCATTTGTTTCTCTTCTCTTTTTTTTTCTAAAAGTCTAAGAGATTTATTAGATGTTGTCTTATTTTAGTAAACATAGGATAGTATGGATTCCTCCTACAAATCTATATATTCAACAATGAATTTATCATAAGATTGTTATCACAAGAACAACTAAACTTTTGAAATTTTAAACTTCTTTTTCCTTTCACCTATTTAACATGATTAACTATTTTTCATACTGTTATTCAAATTGCTAAGGAGGTTTCTTTAATAAAATTTGAAAACTCATCTATACATTTTCAAGCAAGCATTTTACAAATGTTCCATTTCTTAACATTGAATTCTTTTCACAATATTAATAACATTTTCACAATGACTATTTCAAAGAGAAACTCAAGAGAACTAAAATATATTATTACAATTTGCATGCCTTGAAATGCTATCAAAATATCAACATAATACATTAGCATCTACCTTTGAGCTTCATACATTATTTTCATAAGAACATGAATCTATCAAAAGGAAAACCGTACATTTCTTCATGATTTGATACACAACACTTAGATACAAACACAAGTTTTGGAGTGTTAACTCCATTACAAAAATACATTGACCTCAAGGTATCTTTAAGATTCCCTTACAATAACATCTATCGAAACAAAGGTGGTCCATATCAAATCTAAATGTATCCTCAACCTTCTTCAAGAATACAACTTCAAACAAGAAGTCTTCAATGGCTTCCAATCCTAAAATAAAATATATATATAGGCCATGGAGTGCTCACCTCCCAACCTAGGCTTCTATGAAGCCACCTCCGAGCTTGGGGAACCACCACATAGACAAGAATTCACAATCAATCAAACCAAAATCACAATAACACATTAAGCACATTTAAACTCCCATCCAAGGCAATGAACAAAGAGTCTCAAAATGACTCAAAATTTGGGGTGAAGGTGGAACTAAATCTCAAGGGGAGATATCACATTTCAAAACAAGATACAAGCCCTCACTTGGCTTTCTCATCACACATCTTACCACAATATCACAACCCAACAAAGCTCCTTATGACCTCCAAGGCTACAAGCCATACAGTCCCTTATGACCCCAAAATATTAAAAAAAAATAGCTACATCAAGCCCATACATCCATGTTTCTTCCTTCTCCACTCCAAGGAGAGACTCTACACCCATGACTATCCCATTAATACCTTCACCCCAAGGCTACTCTTCCCTCCCAAGGGTGAGTGTGGCCTTGAGAAACTCCCTTAATACAATACAAAATAAGGAATCACAAGAACAACAATTCTTCACATTTACAAAATAAAAAGACTTGCACAACATCAAGCACAAGATTTTCATATTCATCTACTACACAAAATAACAAGATCCTCAACTCATAAGCACATGAAGAACACAATATTTAATTTCTAACATACAAGAATGAAAATATACATAAGAACTCTTTCCACATGAAACATCAACAAGTAAAATGAGAGATGTCACCAACCTAGATCCAAGCTTATGGAAGTTATTTGATGAAGAGCCTCCTCTTTTTCCTAAGTCTCCTTTCTCCAAATTAGCAATGTCTCTAAGTTAGAGAGTGGGTGTTCAAACTCTTCCAAAAGAAGAGTCCCCTCTAAAAAAGCCTCCACACATACTCTTAGGGATAAGATTTCATTCTCATTGGGTGGTCTTCCCTAAGTTTCCTACATGGTTTTCAAATATGGGCTTCTAAAAAGGTTGGCCAAAAAGGTGGACAAAGGACTTGCATCCTAATGGATAAAGCTCTAACCAAGACCTTCCTTCAAAAGTTGATTTTCGGCCATTTTGAAAATCCAACTTTTGAAAGGGTTTTTTGGTCAACTATGGGTTGTGCTATAGTTAAAAATGCCCCTTACCCATAGGTATATCAAGTGGGCTTACTAAAAATGGCCTAAACACACCCCTAAGCACCTTTTAAGCCCCCCAAAAACCTATGTAAAGCTCAAATTCAAAATTCATTGATAAGACACTACCTCGAGCTCCCTAACCAAGGGATTTATCATGGGGATCCTCATGGTACTATCCTAGGTTGATGGGCATCCAATCTCCAAGTGGACATGTCATGGCCACAAGTACACACACAAGTGTCAAGTGACACAACAAGAATGACACATCACAAGCCATGTGGCATATCCACTTGGGCATACCCACAAATAAATAACTTTAACAATTTAACATAAAAATTAAATATATTCATTCACATTACTTTCATGAATAAAATATGATACAATGAGGTTTTTGCCTCTCATTAGAAGCAACCTTGGCTCGAACTGATTTTCACATAAATCTATGATTTGGTTCCCCAAATTTACCATGGTCTAATTCCCTACACACTAAAGTCCAACATTAGTAGTCCAAGGAAATATATACATGTAAATTCATAACATTAATGACCAAGATAATTCATCTGAAATATCATAATTCACATGGCATAATCATTTATCTATAACATACATACAACTCATCATGAAATATTCAATTCATCACTAAATTAAGCTTGTAGCATAATCATTGCATATATAATTCAGTTGTAATTAAATGTCATCACAACATCATAGTTGTTCATAAAACCGAATTAATCACACAATTAAATTTTTATCAAGACATCCTAACATTCATAAGAAAATATATTAACCATAATGCTGAATTATAAGGATGTCACAGTAATCATCATAATAACATAAAATAATGTGCATCTAGCCACTATGAAGATAAAGAAATCCATCACATAAAATGTCTATAAACCAAAATGCATCAACATGTAGTATCAAGTAGGTCTATCTCAAATGCAGAAATGGAAAGACTATGATGGGCTCGGGGTGAGGCCTCACAAGAAGACTAAGGAATCTCTTCAATGTCAGTATCCTAACCCTCCTCTTCACCATCCCCATCTTCATTAATCTCTTCCTCCAATTTAAAATTACCAAGAATGTGATGATTGACAATAGTGACATTATCCTAATCAAATATTAAAAGCGTAAGACCCTCATGGAGAGAAGGGTCTCCCCAAGGGTTAGCCCTAAAATCCTTGATGCTAGCATTAAAAAAATAGAGCATGTAAAATAGAAAGGACACCTTGATACCATGCCTTAAATGTTTCAAAATAAAAAAATTGCAGTCATAAACTCTAGTGAATCTACCATCAAGATTTATATACTACATAATAGAAAAGATAACTTGCCTCCAAATCGGATTAATAACCTTCAATGCATAGTAGGTCTTATTAATTTTAACAAGACTATTATTTTCATCATCCTCCTTAGGGAACTATCTAATCACCGAGTTAGTGAGCTTCATATCCATGTAGAAATTCCTCCCTTATAGAGGTAGCCCCATGATTTTAGCAATAACTACTTCATCAACCTTCATTGTCCTATTGCCAATAAAAATTTTATTGTCACGCCATTTTTTTGGAAGTGTTTTGTCACAATAGGCTTTCTCCCATGGAGTCTCTGCATAAAATTAGTAATATTTATCCTACTAAGGAGGAACCACACCATAGGCTTGGTCTTCCATTCATCATAGTCCAATGACTCCAGTCTCTTCCTATCACCGCCCATAATCCCCTTCACAACTTTATGTGAAAACACCTAGAAAATGGCTCTCTGCAAAATATGAAATAAAATGGCATTCCAAAGATTAATATTCATAATCCAAATAATGGCTCTCAACACCCATAAAACATGTGAGGCCTTATCATAATTAAATCTATCCTACCGATCACACAACTGCCACCACTTACCATAATTGCTTTATCAGTTCGTTCCTTCATTGGAATCAGTAGAGATTTTTCTCATCCTCCGTGGATTCGATCATAATTCAATAATGCCTTCACATCATTACTAAAATCCTCTTCATACCTCCACATGAGTAATGAGTCATCTTTAAACCCCACATTGGCAAGCCAGATAACCATGCCATTAACTTCCTGATAAGCATGGGATGTGTAGCAATAATCGAAGAAATTTATAATATTTTTTGAAGAGGTATTATATTATTTATAGTCCATGACACCTTGCTTAGACCCTTCAAGCATATTATAATTTTTTTAAATCACCTTCAATCCAAACTTTACAATAATTAAGCTATTCAGAAAGGATTAGATCTTGGTAGGCACCCATTGCTTGAGAAAGGTTAGTGTTGAATCCGAGTATAATAAGCCTTTCCTTAGGAAAAACTTAAATATTATTGCAGTTACAACATATGAAAGTCATTTTGTAGCTCATAAAAATAATTACCCATATCCATGTAATGGTGTGTTTCTCCATCCTAGCAATTTCAAATTACTTAGTCCAATAAAATTTGACAAATGGAATGATATAATAAAAAATGGCATGTCGGAAGCTAAATAATACCTGCAATTGAAGGACCGAAAATATTTTGTGCATCTAGAAACACTAGGAAATGAGAGTATATATATTATGTGTAACAACTAATAAAAATGAATGTAGAGGTATGTTTGTAACACAATTCATATACTCCATCAAGTTTGGAAGGCCACTCTCTCTCACACATTCATACACCATGGTTCCACTAAAATTAAGAGATTTTCCAAACAAATTGTAGTAGTTGGCCAAGCCATGTTACAAGGTCAAGACTACTCCCTAGGACCATATAACATTCCAAGGATCTTAGACAAAAAAGAAACTTTGATCTGTTAGAGTAATAAAGTGTTTTCTTATTAATTGAATCATATTGATTTAATTATTAAGTCACTTATTGTGTGCTAAAATGTTGTCACACTTCTATGAGTCATTAAATCCAAGATTGCTCAAGAATAAGGTCTCAAATGGTGACTCATAGCTCTCTATTCATGGAGTGAAAGGGTTTGTAATGGAGGCCCTCAAATTAGACCTAGTTTGTACCCATGCAAGTACACCATAAAATAAGAGATTCAAAGAGGAAAAGAAAGAATGCTAGTCTCCATGATCATCAAGTATGCATGCAAATGAAAATGGAAGATATTCTATATGATAAAAATGCATGAAAGAAAACTAATCTATGAAAGGAAATTCTTATGCAAGATTATTCTATGAAAGGAAATATGAATCTAATCTAATAATGCAAGTGCAAAATTAATCTAAATGGATTTTCATGGGGCATGAGAGAAGAAGACAAGAAAAGAGAAGTTGCAATATCCAAGCTCAAGTGCTCAAGAATCTTCTCCAAATTTGTTCTCCAAACCTGTAGCATAACAATACAAAATCTTCTATTCTCTAAAATGAGAAGGAGAGGGCTCCTTATAAAGAAAAGTAGACGGTCAAGATTAAGAGGCAAAAAGAAATGAGCAATGCTAGAGATTAAATCTTGGTTGATCCATGTACTCAAGATTATTTAAGAGGCAAAAAGATGAAAAAGGCCCACCACTTAAAAGCATGTGCATTCAAAGTGGAGAGAAAAAGGGATTTTTATTTATTTTATTTCCTTTTTCAACACAAAGAGATATTTAAGTGGGGATTTTTATTAAAAGAGGAATTTTTATTTTAATAAGATGATTTATTTAATTAAAAGAGAATTTTTCTTTTAATTAAATGAGGCTTAGAATAAAATGATCAAACCTTGGGAAATATTAAAATAATTAAATTAATTACGATTTGATCAAGAAAATTGATTTGAATTGAAAATATTGCAAGACATTGATTCAGGAAATTGATAAATTGATGAATGGGGGCCCAAAATCTAGGCGACTATTTTAGGGTGCATACATTTTCCCCTCTTTGACTAATGTGTGATTTTCATGGGAACACATGTAGTCAAAGAATGAAGTTGAAGTGTGAGATCGATTTGGGATCACAAAATAACCTAGACGTGTGATCGACGGATGAGAACACATCAGGACAAAGATAAGTTGATTGAAAATGAAAAAGCTAACACCAATGTAAATAGGTAATTATCAAGTCTCAAGCAAGGTTGCCCCAAGCAAAGTAATTGATAGGATTGATAAAATTGAATCAAGGATTGAAGTTTGATAGGTACTGCCCCTCGTGATCAAAATTGAAATAAGATAGAGGAGAAATAGAAAATTGATAAATTTGATCAAATCAAACTAAAGATAAGGTTCTTAATGTAAGATGAAAGATATAAGCATCACAGAACTAAGGTAGATCATCAAAAAAGATTATGCCCCAAGGTTGAATTAGAAGAAAAGAAGTGGGGTGAAAGC
The DNA here is from genome assembly GCA_027943335.1 of Chamaecyparis obtusa. NCBI lineage: Eukaryota > Viridiplantae > Streptophyta > Pinopsida > Cupressales > Cupressaceae > Chamaecyparis > Chamaecyparis obtusa. The sequence goes on along the minus strand of BSBK01007145.1, from coordinate 185,982 downwards.
GAATGGGAGATAGACGTTGGAAGAGGTGGAAAGAAAGAGAATTTGCCTCAAGAAAGAGGATGCCTCAAAATCAATCAACTATTTAAGATAGGAAATTTCGATTGAGATCACGAAAGAAGATAAGGAAATGAAGATTAAAACATGACCACCGTTGATAAAAAGTCCAAAAGAAAGATGAAGGAAAAACCCTCTCAAACTCTTAATGCAGCCTAAAAATACAAATTAACATGAAGTCTAACAATGCACGCTACATGAAAATGCAAAGGTGTACTTGCAATAGAGAAACTATAACATAGGATTTTATGTCCATCATTCATTAGAGAATGTTAAGGAACTTATTTTCATCATTGGGCCATTATTAACGGACATCAAAAAATCACACAATCATCAGCAGTCACAAGCGTAACTATGAAAATATGAATTTGATTTATATCGGATTGGAATGTGAAAAGATTCTAACATAAGCATCAAAGACATAAAGGTCAAGATGACTTCAACGTTAACTTACCCAATTTAATGTAGCAAAACCACTCTCGCATCAAGGCACAAATGTCAGGATGACTACAAGAATGGTTGTGCAAAAAAAGTCAAGGATGATGCCTAAAATCTCTTAAGTGTTTCAAGGGAACAACAAGAGACACTCAAGAGGTTCAAGACCACACCCACAAGTAGAAAGAAAATAAAAACATGCCTCATGCCCCAAGTCCTCTAGCTATGCATCCTGGAGAGACTTATAAGACAAGCACACTCAACAAAAATTAATAACAATCAACACACAAAGAAAAGATCAAGACATAGCTCAAGCATTAAGTGTTGCATTTAAAAATTTAAGTGTGTTAACTGATACTGAGTTCTGAGGATAAGGATCGAATGCTTGCAAGTAGGTAAGATCACATGACAAAACTGGTTAAGGCCAAACTGAGAAGTGTTGAAAAACACTTGATGTCAGGGGTTGTGTTGAAAAAAATAGTTGGGGTGGTGTTGGAAAACACTATTTGCGAGGTGTCTTAAAGACTAACACATCCAAGAGACCAAAGCTAACACAGTTATGCCCCCTAGACAAAGACAAAGACAAAAACCAATTCCAAACCAAGGCAATAAGGACAAGGCATGATGGAGAAATGCTAAGTGTCGAGGATGCATGCTAAGAAACAGGGGTGCAAAAGCCTCAAGTAGCACCCATTTCAAGTTTTCACCACTTGGATTTTATTGCAATTTTTTTTTTCAGGACTTTTTATAAAAAAATTTGTATTTTTACTACCAAGGCGCCTATTTCCAAGTTTTCACCAAGGCACTTTTTCTTTTTCTTTTTTGAATTTTTGAATTTTTGAATTTTTTGGTATTTTTAGAATATATAATTTCTTTGGAGATTCATCAAAGTGCCTATTGCTAGGTTTTCACTAAGATGATCATTTTTTCAGGACATTTTCAGATTTTTAGAATTATTGACAATATATCATTTTTTGGGGATTTTTTCAAGATCAATTAGTATGTACAAAGGATACCTCCAAAAAGAATGGGCATCATGGATAGAACTTCTTCAGGTGCAAGACACTGATAGGATCAAGGAGCTACTCTCCCTCTTTAGTAGATAATAAATAAGCACTTGTCCCAAAAGTTGTTATAATAATGTAAGGTCCAAGCCAATTAGGTTCAAATTTTCCCTTTTGATCTCTATGCTATTGATTCTTAGGATTTTCACGTAGGACAAGATCTCCCACTTGGAATTCCCTAGGGTGAACCTTTTTGTTGAAGGCTTTTGACATGCACTTTTGATAAACCCTCATGTGGTCAACTAATGCTTGACATTTCTCATCTAGAAGTTCTAACTCTTGAAGTCTCATGGCGTGGTACTCTTCATTTGTAACTAGACCTTTGAGGGAAACTCTAAGTGAAGGAATCTCAACCTCTAAAGGTAACACTACGTCAACACCATATGTAAGGGCAAAAGGAGTAGCCCCAGTAGGAGTATGAATACTCGTTCTATAAGCCCACAAAGCCAGATTTATTTGTAAATGCCAATCTCTACCGTTCTAATGAACTATTCTATGTAGGATTTTAAGAATGGTTTTGTTTGATGCCTCTGCTTGACCATTTCCTTACGGGAAGTAAATGGAGGACCAATGTTGTTTAATCTTGAATTTCTTGCACAGTTGCTTAAGGTCCTCATTTTTTAACTGACCTCCATTGTCAATGATAATCTCAAAAGGCACTTCATATCGACAGATGATATGATTCATAATGAATAGAGAGACCATCTTTCTCGAGGCAATAGAAAGTGGGACAACTTCTACCCATTTAGTAAATTAATCAATAGCAGTGATAATAAACTTGTCTCCACCTAATGAGTTGGGATGAATCTGCCTAACAAGATCAAAGGCCCAGTGCTGAAATGGCCAATGAGATATAGAAGGAATGAGCTCCCTTCTTAGAGCATGTATCAGGTTACCATGTTTTTAACACTTTTCACATGACTTTGCAAAAGCTACTGCATCATAGGCCAATAGTACCCTGCCCTAAGCAACCTTCGGGCCATGGCAAGACCATTGGAATGTCCCCATAGATGCCCTCATGAATTTTAACTAACGCTTGGTTGGATTCTTCCTTTTCTAAGCATCTAAGAAGTGTTCCATCTAAACCCCTCCTATACAAATCACCAGAGATAAGGGTATGACGAGAGGCATTTTAGGTAAGTTTTCTACGTTCAGATCGGTTAAAGGTTTCAGGAATGATGCCATCATGAAGGTATGAGTAAATGGCACCATAACAAGCTGACTCACGACTGACAAGGGTACAAATAACATGGCTTTCTTGGGAGTCATAGATAGGGTGATGTAGCTCTTCCACCAGGAATTCAAATCTGGACTCATGTTTCTCTAACAGAAGGAGTGAAGCAAGTGTATCCATAGCATCAACTGCTTGGTTTTCTGCTCTAGGGATTTGTTGAAATGTGACAAATGTGAAGTATCATTTCAAGGAATCAACCATTTTCTTATAAGGTACCAGTTTCTCATCTTTTGTTTGATATTTTTCATTGACTTGGTTGATTATCAGCTATGAATCCCCATAGATGTGTAGCTCTATGATTCTCCATTCTATGGCCATTTTAAGTCCATTTGTTAAAGCTTCATACTCAACAATGTTGTTTGTACATGGGAATAATAACTTGTAAGACTTAGGAATTGTGTACCCATGAGGAGAAATAAACAATACACTAGCTCCTGAACCATTTTGCATAAAGGATCCATCAAAGAACATCCTCAATGTTCTTTCAGTCATATACATGAGATGCTCATCTGGGAAGTCAACATGGATAGGTGCATTATCTTGGATTTAGAAATCATCCAATTAATCTGATATGGCTTGTCCTTTGATTGCTTTACGCTCAATGTACTCTATGTCAAATTCTAAAAGGATCATCATCCATTTAGCAAGTCTACCTGTGAGGGCAGCCTTACTGAGTAGATACTTGAGTGGACCAATTTCTGCTATGAGGTGTATTGTGTGTGCAAGTATCTAATGTCGCAACTTTTGGGAAGAAAACACAACTACATGTCAAGCTTTCTCAATGCTGGTGCAGTTAACCTCATATGAAACAAGAGTACAACTAATGTAGTATATTGCTCTTTCTTTCCCATTGTCATCAAGTTGAGCTAGTAATGCCCCCAAGGAAGATTCTATCGCTGAAATGTATAGAATAAGTGGTTTTCTTGGGATAGGAGGCATTCAAATAGGAGGATTTTCTAAGTATTTCTTGATTTGGTCTATGCTCTTTTGACAATCCTCATTCCAAACACATTTGACTCCTTTGTGTAAGTTCTTTTTTAAAAGGTTGAGCTCTATCTTGCAATTGTGAAATGAACCTCCTTATGGATTGAAGGCATCCCTAAAGACTCCTCATTTGACTAATATTTCTAGGAGGTGGCATATCTATGATTGCTTGGACTTTTTCAGGGTCTACCTCTATTCCTTTTGCTGCAATAATGAATCCTGGTAGTTTTCCAGAGGTGACACCAAATGCACACTTTTTAGGATTTAACCTTAGTTGAAATTTTTCCATGCGATCTAGAATGACTTCTAAATCATCTAAGTGTGTGTTTCTTTTCTTAGACTTGGCCAAAGTGTCATCCACATAATCTTCCATGTTTTTATGCATCATGTCATAAAAATGGTTGTCATAGCTCATTGATAGGTGGCTCCTGCATTTTTTAATCCAAAGGGCATAACGTTCCAACAATAGGTACCCCATGCACAAGTGAATGCAGTATTTTCTTGATCTTCAGGAGCTATCTTAATCTGATTGTATCCAAAAAGACCATCCATCAAGGAATAAATTTCATAACCCGCAGTCATGTCCACTATCATGTCTATGTTGGGAAGTGGAAAATCATCCTTTGGGCATGCTTTATTGCCATCTCTAAAATCTGTGCAAATTCAAATGGATTTGTCATGTTTGGAAACTAGTACAATGTTTGATATCCATTCAGCATAGTCAATAGCTCTTATGAATGCTGCACCAAGGAGTTTCTCTAATTTTGCTTTGACTAGAAGAGCTATGTGTGGATGCATCTTTCTCAAATTTTTTTTGACTAGTTTTACACCTAGAGCTATGGACAAGTGATGCATGATAAGATTAGTGTCCAACCCTGGCATATCTGAGTAAGTTCAAGCAAAATTGATCTTCTTTTTCTGTAAGAACTTGGTGTACACTTCTCTTTCTTGTGGTAACAAGGACTGAGCCAAGTGTACTATCTATGGAGCCTCATATGTACCCAAATTGACTAGTTGTATTGGCTCAACAAGCATCAAAGATCTGTCTTGAAAGTAACTAGGGAGATGACCAAGTACCTCATCCTTAGGCACCTCAGAGAGGTTTTCACCCTTGGATACATCATTTATTTTTACTTTTTTTGGTTCTGACACTGCCACATAGTGGTTTTCACCATCAAAACTCCTATTCTTTTTATTTTATTTTCTTTTTATTTTGTGACTAAGGTACTTGATATTTGGCTCTATCATGTTGGTTGGTGGCTCACTAGTGGAAGAGACTATAGGTTCAATGGCATTCAAGTAACAGGTTATCTCATAGTCATTTTGGAATGTTAAGAGCTCTAGTTCTTGATAGTGTTGGGACCAATCAATGAGGTTAGGATGAGCAAGAGTTAAGTGAATGGCTGGTTCAAGGTTATGGATATGAATGATATCATCTCTGGTGACTGAAGAGTTGGAGTCCATCAAGTATCCTTCTAAGCTAACCAAATTAGGATTCAACAAGTGAAGAATCATCCAATAAGGCAACATGTGGGTTCAAATCCTCTAATCCTACACATGACTCATCAGCTACCTTGGGTTGAGAACTATAAGTATGGATGAAATCAACATTCATGTCAACCATAGAAGGCTCTAAGAGAGAGTCCCACTCATAGTCATGTGAATCTATTTCTGAATCTCGACTAGGATGTTTACACCCTGAAGGTTTGGGACATCTTGATGTGGAAGCTCTAATATCATCAAGGGTAACATCTCTCTCCATCAAATGAATAATGTTCTTTCATTGACATTCTCTGATGGGGTCTTCTCTATCTGATTCTTCTTGTTCTAAAGTCACAACTGTCACGTGAGAAACTAGAATATTTGAATCTCCCTAAAGGAGATTGGTGGAAGGGACCCAATCTTCACACATATCTTGCTGGTTTGTCAAATTAGGTATGCATTCTAGTTTATCTTCACTATCTGACTCATCAAGGATAGGAGCAATGTTCTTGTTATTATTCACAAATCCTAGGCCAACCATCTTCTTAGACCTGCATCCAAAAAGAGCATGATTAAGAGGTTCAGCTCTAGCATCCAATCTTTGACTAAGAGGGCCATGTCTAGGATAACCCATATGTTTGACAAAAGTATACCCTGTTCCATAAGCCTTAGGAGAGGGAGAGAAGTTCCCATTGTGCATGTATTTATCTTCTCTATAAATCCAGTCTTTAACAACCACCTCTTCTTTCTCATCTTGAATAGGCACTAAGGACTCTACAAATGTGCCAAATAAAGTCATAGCTAAAGAGAAAGGTCTCATTTCTTGTGAAGGTTTTCCATAAGACCTAGGTGAAACTAGAAGCTTTGTAAAAGAGTAAAGTTAATACCCTCCTACACCAAGGTCTACCGACTTGAACTTCTCTTTGCATTATGTTAAGATTGCATTGAAATCTTTTGCTTCTCTATTGAGGGGAAAATGAATATTTGCTGAAATTGAGTTAACAAATAATGTGTCATCCCCAGGTATACAAATTTCTACTCCATTGTAGGGGAACTTAACACACTGATGGTAGGTAGATGGCACTACTTGCATATCATGAATCCATGGTCTACCCAGTAATATATTGTATGTCAAAGGTCTAGCATCAACAATTTGAAACAACATATCCTTCTCAACAGGGCCAATCCTAACAGGAAGGATGGCCAACCCTTTGGAACTTCTTTCCGCCTCATCGTAGGCTTTGATTATGATCTTCTTTCTAGTATCCATGACTTGTTCAAAATAACCTAATATCTTCAAAAGACTCAAGGAACAAATATTGAGCCCAACACCCCCATCTATCAACACATGCCTGACATGGGTTTTTTGGATCATGACTTCAATATGAAGGGCGAGATTTTGTGGGTGGCTTAAAGCTTTATCATCATCCTCTAAAAAAGTAAGGTAATGAGGGCTAGCAATATGCTTAACCATGTTATGGAATTGGTCAATGTCTAAATTGTTAGGGACATGTGTTGTGCGCAAGGAATCCTCAAGGACTTACTTGTGTCTTGGGGACAACTCTAAGAGCTCAAAGATTGAAATCTGAGTTGGGGTTGTCTACAACTGATCAACAAGATTATAGCTCAATTTAGGATTCACAACTGGTTTTGTGGTGACATTGTTGGATGCCACTTACTTTGGTTTATTGGGTTGACTTGAGTTGGGTCTTCTAATGACAATAGGGCCTTGACTTTGCGTGACAACATTAAGAGCTTGGGATGACATTCTAGAGTTAGGACCCCTTAGCACCACAACAGGTTCATCATCAAAGATAGGAGGAGAGTCCATGTCTAGATCATAACCATAGGGATCTTTATTTCTCATCATGTTGACATTTTCCTCTACAACTTCAAGCATTTTGACAACATTCTCTGTAGCTGTGTAAGTGTAATTGATCTCAGCCTTGCCATTCTTAGGTTTAGAGGTTTCCCCCTTCTCATACTTGGGCAAAGGCTCTTTGAAAGCCTTATGATCAACATTGGTGTTCAATCCATCTATCTTAATTTTTCCATTCTCAATAACATCTTGGATGATATGCTTAAGTTTCCAATAGTTTTCAATATTATGTCCAATGCCATTATGAAACTTGCAAAAGGCTTTCTCATCCCACCAATGTGGCTTAACATCAGGTATATGATGCTTTGTTGGATCTTGAGGATGCACAAGGTTATTGGCAATGATTTTTTTGAAGACATCCTCATATGAATCACCAAGCTTTGAAAACTATCGTCTCTCTTTCTTGGGCTTATCTTGATATCTTGGCTTATACTCTTGTTGGTTAGATGAGTTGAGCTTCATAGCTTGAACAACACTAGACAAGTGAAGAACAACTTGATCTTTGGGTTGAGAGGAGTCCACCACTCCATCATTGACCACTTGTTTTTTCCTATTCCAATGTGAGTTCTTTCCTTTATCTTTGTTAGAGTTGTTGTTATTTTGACCATTGTTGTTGTTTTTGTTGTTGGCCAAAATTCCTTGTTCTTTCAAAACATCCTCAATCCTACATGTAGTTTCAACCATGGTGTCAAAGGAATCAAATACCATTTTCCTAACTTCATACCACATCTCAGGAACCAAGTTGCTAATAAGGATGTCAATCTTCTCATCTTCATGAATGGTCCTAGAGTAGCAAGAGCATTGTCATCTCCACCTTTGCAAGAAAGTGACAAAGGATTCCCCTTGATGTTGCTTTAAGTTGCATAAGTCCAACATGGTGATAGATCTTAAAAGATTGTATGCAAAGTGTTGGACAAATCTATGGACAAGCTCTTTGAAAGTCTTGATAGGGGGAGTTATGTTGGTAAACTATTCCATCGCTTGACCCTTAAGACTCCTTGGGAACAATCTCATAAAGTATGAGTCAACTTAATGGAACTCAAAACTCATAATATAAAACTGACGCACATGATCATGTGGATCTCCATTATCATCATACTTGTCATATTGGGGGATCTCAACTTTTCTAGGAAAATATTTCATACTCACACTCTTGTCAAAAGGATTGGGACAAATTAAATCAAGATTGAATGAGCTCTTGGGTGCCAGCATCTTTTCCATCATACTCTGAAGTTGTTTTATCTTCTCATCCTGCGATGGACCTTGCTTCTTGATCTTTCTATCCACATCAAAGTTGTAAGGGACTTTTTCACCTTTGTTGATTAAACTCTCTAGGAACTTGTCTTTGTATTTCTCCAAGTATCTCTCCACATACTATTGGAAGAGTGGTTCTTGTTGTATCTTCATGAAATCTTGGGAGTCAAGGTCAAGACTTGAGCTACTTCCCCCATATTGTGAACCATGTTGAGCATGTTGAGAAGGTTGTTTTAAGTTCCTAGGAGGTGTTTGTCTCCTATAATGCTCTTGTTGTGAAGCCCTTCTTCCTCTAGGGCTAGGAGATCATGAAGGTGATCTTGAATACCTTCTACTTCATGGGGTCTTAGGAGGAGTGGATGGAGAAGAGTTATTTCCACCACCAACACACATATTTTTGTATTAATCATTGAGTTGTTGAGCCAAGAGTCTATCTTTCTCTTCTTGTGCGGCTCTCCTTTCTATTTCCAATAAGGCTTGTCTTTCTAACTCTAGGAGTCTAAACTTCTCTTCCTTTGTAGGTTGTTCATCTAGGAAGGCTTTCTTTTCATGCTCAATCCTTTTGAGTCTTTCACTTGTGTATCTTGAAGTTGTTTGGAGTGGTGAACTTGGTCTTGAATGTTTAAACAAGTCATTGGTATATGTTGCATTCACATGAGTATCATAAGGTTCATCATCTTGACTGCCATGTTGTGATTGCTCTTCTTGAGATACTTTCCTCTTATCTCTCTCAACCCTTTGATGTGCATCCAAATATCTAGTAGAAATAAGAGATGAGACTAGTTGGTTTTCATGAGATGAACTGCCAAATAGAATGTTATCTCTATGTCTTTCCAATATGTTGTCAAGACTTTTATCCCTTTCTTCCCTCTCCCTTCGAGTCATTGTGTAACTCATATCCATATCTTAATGAGAAGGTTCTAAGGGTGTGCTCAACTCGCTAAGATGACTCTTGGGATCAAACCAAGTTTCTGAGGTATTCCTACTAGATTGATCAAAGACATGCTCTTTTCCCTTACGTTTTTTGTGATTTTGAACTAAGGGTAATTGGTCAAATACTACTTGAGGTTGTTTTCCTTGATTTAATTGATATCTTTTTGTAACCAACATGAAAGAAAAGATCCTAGGTGATAAGATGACCCTAAGAAATGTTGGTACCAAACTGCGATAGTAAAAGCATTCAATTGTCCAAAAGAGAGGTGATAAGATAGAATTTTTGCAAAAGGCATAAACCAACACTACCACAGAGGTGCTAATCAGCAGATAAGTATCCTAACACATATGAATCAGGAGGATGATTTACCCAAATTATATTTGATTGAATTTGATTTTGGATGGAAATGAATTTAGACAAGAGATTACTAAAACTCTCCAACTGAGTTATCAAAGAATCCAAATGTTTACTTTCTCAACAAGGATGATCTCCAACTAACTGATTCCAAGAAAGGTCACTTGTGAATTCAAAGAATACTAATCCAAGAGGTCAAGACATAGGAACCCAAGGTGCAAATAGGCTTCCAACAATGAGGTAAGTGATCTACTGTAATCCGGATCAACCAAGGAAAATTGAAAAGGACAAGAATCAGTTCAGTGTTTTGATAGACTAGGGGACAGTTTCACGTGAGGGAATGCAGTTTCGCATGAAGAAATGCTAGGGATCATGCAAGAAAGTGAAATCTCATGTGAGAAAATTCCATGCTCATGCGAGAATGTGCACAAAGCCAAGTGACAAAATAGGATCAGGCTGCTTGACAACAAGTTGTAAACTCAGGAACTCAATTTTTTTATTCGTTTTAAAAGATCAACTAGATGTATCAATAGATTTTTTTCATCAATCAAACATGCAAGAAAACAATCAAGGAGTTCAAGAAAACAATGTCTTCAAACAATGGGCAAAGGACAAAGCAACCTTGCACATGAACAAGAATAGTGACTTAGTATGCTACTCCTTAAGATTCTACTTGTGTATGTTCTCAAAATGTTTTTCCAATCACACACATAGTCCTAGAAAGAGAAATTTTGGTTGCACTATGGTTCTTAGTAATGTTTTGACTCTACAACTTTTGCAATCTCAAGAGGGTGAACTCCAATCTAGGCACACCATGGTTTTGAAATATTTCAAGAATTTAATCAATCGGAGATGCTAAGGAGATCTGACAGCCCAACAAGAAACTACACCCATGGAGATTTATTCCATAAGGACATTTGGATAGCGGTTGTTGCTACCATGGAAAAAATGGCTATTACTGCTTGAGGTTCCATCCATGTGTTTTACCCAATAAAGGGAGTGTCCACTATAGTTAACCCTCTCTAACAAGGTGACTCACAAAAAGGACCACATGGGGACTTGGTTTAGATTCAAGGATCTGAGTTTCTAGTACTACCCAAAAAGGGAGTAGAGCATAATCCTCTAGCCTCTTCACTTCATGAAAACATAGCAAGCAAGTTCATTAACATGCTAAGATTGAAACCACCTCACCAAGGTTCATGGTGTCAACAACAATGTCTACCGAGCTCTCTAAGTGGGATCAAGAGATAATTTACCGATCAATGTTGAAGATTAAACCAAGTAAGACCGTGAGATAGTAACAATATCCTCCCTACCTTCAAGGGGTTTTATCATCAAGAAGAGCTTCGCAAGAAACCCACTCTCTCAGGAATGTCACAAATAGTGTTCATAGGGCCTAATTACCATGTGAAACACATATGCAAGAAAGTGAATCTATGTTCTTTTTAGAGCCTAAAATTGAAGTGTGATCTATGAAAGTAATAAACACTCAAGCTAGACACATGAGAGATTCATTTTATGCCCAAAATCTAAATGTTATAGAGATTATAGCAACTCACCTTAGGTCCAAAGATCTGCAATCCAATGTTATGCTGCCTCAGCAATCAGAATCAGGGCAACAATCACAACAAGCATTAAATGTCAGAAAATATCAACTAAAAAGTAAATCTGCAATTTTAGGTCTCTACTGTCAGAAAGTTTTCATGAGACAGTACATAGGGCCACATGAGAAAGTACATAGGATCACGTGAGAAAGTTCACAGGGCCACTCGAGAAAGTACACAGACCCGCACGAGAAACTACATAAGCCTGCCAAGAAAATGCATTTGTCACGCGCATAAATGCTAATACCAACAAAACTTCATGTGATACAGTGAGAAACTTCACATGAGGATCTGTAACAAAGATGCATGGAAGTACAAACAATGCACGAAAATCATAAATAAAATAATATGAGATGAGAAATGTAATTTTTTGCCCCATGGTGGGTGCCAAAAATGTGTGCTAAAATGTTGTCACACTTCTATAAGTCATTAAATCCAAGATTGCTCAAGTATGAGGTCTCAAATGGCAACTCATAGCTCTCTAGTCATGGAGTGCAAGGGTTTGTAATGGAGGCCCTCAGATTAGACCTAGTTTGTGACCATGCAAGTACACCATAAAATGAGAGATTCAAAGAGGAAAAGAAAGAATGCTAGTCTCCATGATCATCAAGTATGCATGCAAATGAAAATAGAAGTTATTCTATATGATAACAATGCATGAAAGCAAACTAATCTATGAAAGGAAATGCATATGCAAGATTATTCTATGAAAGGAAATATGAATCTAATCTAATAATGCAAGTGCAAAATTAATCTAAATGGATTGCCATGGGGCATGAGAGAAGAAGACAAGAAAAGAGAGGTTGTAATATCCAAACTCAAGTGCTCAAGAATCTTCTCCAAAGTTGTTATGCAAACCTGCAACATAACAATACAAAATCTTCTATTCTCTAAAATGAGAAGGAGATGGCTCCATATAAAGGAAAGCGGACAGTCAAGATTAAGAGGCAAAAAGAAATGAGCAATGCTAGAGATTAAATCTTGGTTGATCCATGTGCTCAAGATTCTTTAAGAGGCAAAAAAATGAAAATAGCCCACCACTTAAAAGCATGTGCATTCAAAGTGGAGAGAAAATGGGATTTTTTATTTATTTTTTATTTATTTTATTTCTTTTTTCAACACAAAGAGATATTTAAGTGGGGATTTTATTAAAAGAAGAATTTTTGTTTTAATAAGATGATTTATTTAATTAAAAGGGAAGTTTTATTTTAATTAAATGAGGCTTAGAATAAAATGATCAAACCTTAGGAAATATTAAAATAATTGAATTAATTACGATTTGATCAAGGAAATTCATTTGAATTGAAAATATTGCAAGACATTGATTCAGGAAATTGATAAATTGATGAATGGGGGCCCAAAGTTTAGGCGAATATTAATTGAATCGTATTGATTTAATTATTAAGTCACTTATTACCTCTTTTTACTCAAGCTAAATTTTAAGCGTATAATAATTAATTGTTTTATTAATTATTATTATGCAACCTAGGTTTTACCTTTTTAGGTTTTCTGATCTCCTTTTATAAATATTGATCTCATAACACATGTGACCTTTTTCTGATATTTCATTATTGATTGCAAATTTTTTTTTGCACATCAAAGATTTCTCCTCTCTCATGGATCCATACGTTTAGGTCTCCATAGTTGTTTGCTTCTCTCTCTTTATATGATAGGTGTTTGCGTGCAGGTGTTCTTGGGAGTTCTGGGTTGTTTTTCATCAACTCCAACATGGTATTAGAGCTTCAGATCTACTTGCCCATGTCCTCTACCTGAGAGATTCAACTATGTTTGTCAAATCTAAGCTTTTCAAAGGGTTTCCTATCAAATCTAGGGGGACCTATTTTTCTAGTCATCTTGGTTTCAAACGGACCTCACGGTTGCATTCAGAGCATCCAAGAACCCCAAGATCCATATAAAGTTTATGCAATTTGGACAAAATTGGAATCTGTGAGAATTTTTTTTTGCAATCAGCCCCAACATGGATCCTGAGGTGATCACTATTTTTTGGAGCACTTCTAGCCCGAATGGACCTCATGATTGTGTCCGAAAGGCTCGAGATAGTCAAAATTCATATAAAACTTGTCATTTTTGGACAAGTTGGCTTCTGAGGCAAATTTTTTTGCCCACCAAGTCATATGGCCAAGCACGCACTCTGAGGTAGCATAGTACGATGATTTCAAAAAAAAATTGGGCAGCGCAACCACTTGGGCGTCACCGCCGGCCCACAGTCACAGCCGGTGTTACCGCCAACGGCCCACAGTAATCACCGCGGTCACCGCTGACGTGACCAACAGTTAACCTATTCTCCAGCAGTTACCCTAACCGCCATGAAATTTTTTTTTGTCTTTTGCATGATTTTTGAGGCTATTTAGACTTCAGTTTCCGGCAGGCAAGTGATTTTTTGGGCATAACTCATGCATCCGGGATCGAAATTGGGTGAATGAGATATTGACGGAAAGGTACTTTTGAGGTGGACATGTTTTTGCTGGAGTAGTTACCTGATTTCCCCATTTATGCTGCATTTATTGCAATCAAAGGAAGAGGTTGTTTAGTTCTCTTGTATCTCAGCCCTCCTGTGCTGTTTTGGGCATATCTCAAGCATACGGTATCATTTTTTGGAAAACAAGATACCATTGGAAAGATGGTTTAGAGAGCATCTTTTTGACATTTCAGATTTTGGATTTTTTTGTTTTCTCTAATTTTCATACCAGTCATTCAAAGTCAGGGCTTCTATTTTTCCTTCCCTTCGGCACTGCCTGTTCATTATTGGCTTCTATCTTTCTCATCTGGGCTCCGTTTTATTCAAGCGATATACCGTCGGAAAGATATTTCTGAGCTTGATCCAAATGTTTTGGTATGGTTTTGTGATTTTTCCATTTTGATGCTCTTTTTTGTTGTCAAAGTTAGATGTTCTTTGCGATCTTCGCATTTCAGAGCTCCTGCATTCTGGGGTTCGTTTCTCTTGCATCCAGGCTCCATTTTCCACAAATGAAATATTGTCAGAAAGCTCTTTCTAATATTTTATCAAATTTGATGGTTTCATGAGTGATTCTATCCTTTTTCTGATTTCACCCATCTCCAGATCCTTACAGACACCTTCTTTGGGCCCTCCAGCGCAATTGTTGGTTTTTTCCTCATATCTTGAGCATCCGGTGTCAAAATTTGGCAAACGAGATATCATCGAAAAGTTGATTCTGAGATATTTTCAGATCTGGAGGTTATATTTTCTAGTTTTATTTTTTTGATGGTGTTTTTCTCTATCAAATTTAGATCTTCAGTTCTGCACTCCAAGAGCTCTATCTTGCGTATTTGGACTCCATTTTTAGAAAATGATATATCATTGAAAATCTTGTTCAGAGAGTTTTTTAATGTTGTGAGTCATTTTTCTAGATTCTACTCCAAGTTCATTTTATTTAGATTCTTGCATTTTTGCAGTCTAGTGGATATCTTGGTTGTTACAAGTCCTAGGATCTCTTCCCTTTGAGGGATGGCTCATCTTAGGCTATTCTTTTGTTTTAGAAGCCTTTACTCTTCTTTGAGCAGTGTATACTTCATTTTTGTAGCATTCTTTTATGCACACGCACTGAGATAAAGTGCCATTCTATTGCATGTATGGGATCTTGCACATGTTTGTGCTTTATGTACTCGCACTCCATTATAAAGTGCCAAGGGGGTTTGATGTTTTCCTTTATTTTTCATCTTATTTTTTCATGTGAGCATTCCTCCAATGACATCAACCTCTGGTATTTTTATTTGTGTTTGTACTCTCTCTGCACATTCGATGTTTTATATTCATCTTCATCATGTAGTTCATACTGGATGATCTTTTTAGTGTACCTATCATTACTCCCTTGTCAACAGTATGGGGGGTTTCTATTGTTGGTTCTACTACTTCCTTGGTTTGATAGTGTGAGCTATGTATTCAGTATTTGATTCTATGTACTAGGCGGTTGCAGAGGTTGGGTACCTATGCATTCCGGTGAGATGGATCATTTACCATATGGACACTCTTTTATTTCCTAGATGACTCTTTTGGTGTTTATGCCATTTATATCTTCGAGTTCAGGTGTTTTCCTTTTTTTGCCTCCTGATTCAAGTAGTGTTATTTGAGGGCACTCATGCAGATTATAGTATTCTCTACCTGGTCATATTTTTGTGGAGGATCTTCAGATCATCATTTTCTTCTTGACAAAGTTTGCAGTTTCATGCTTCAGTGATATTGTACATGTTCGCCTTTGTTCCTATTTTGTGGAACATTCCTAGTTTTGGACCCTTCTTCAGTCGTTTAGACTAGTCCTTGTCTCTTTTTGGAGTAGAGTTTTTCCCATGTGTTTTTCTCTATTTCTTTGCTTTGTAGAGACTCTCTTTTGTACTTGGGTACCTGATCAGGCCTTTTGTTGCCAGGACCCATTTTCTTTCAGTTATTGTTTCTAGGTTTTTAGCTTGTCCCAAAGTTCATCTTAAGGGGGGGCCGTTAGAGTAATAAAGTGTTTTCTTATTAATAGAATCATATTGATTTAATTATTAAGTAACTTATTACCTCTTTCTACCTAAGCTAAACTTTAGGCATATAATAATTAATTATTTTATTAATTATTATTATCCAACCTAGTTTTTACCTTTTTAGGTTTTCTGATCTCCTTTTATAAGGATTGATCTCATAACACATGTAACCTTTTTCTGACATTTCATTATTGATTGCAACTTTTGTTTTTGCACGTCAAGGATTTCTCATCTCTCGTGGATCCATACGTTTAGGTCTCCATAGCTGTTTGCTTCTCTCTCTTTCTGTGATAGGTGTTTGTGTGCATGTGTTCTTGGGAGTTGTGAGTTATTTTTCATTAACTCCAACATGATCTATGCTTGAAATCATGAACACTTCCTTCACAAATTAGTTTATTAGCTTATATCCCTACATTGCTTCTCAATTAGGTATTACTCCTCACATATCCCTAATAGTGTCCTACTCCACTGATTGTACATATATAAACCCATAATAGTCTTTAGATTCCTTCTTATTGGATTCATTATTATACTCAAAAAAATCATCTACTCTTACATTATCACTTTCCACTATCTTATTTGTTCTCTTGTTCAAGAACTTGTAGGCTTTTATCTTTGTGGAATAGCCTAAGAATATTCCCTCATCACTTCTTGGGTCAAACCTTCCTTAATTTTTATCTCTTTTTATGTAACATTTTCTTTCAAAAACTTTGAAATAACTTACACTAGGAGATTGACCATGCCACAACTCATAAGGAGTTTTGTTTGTACCTTTCTTTAAATGAACTATGTTCAATGTGTAAACAATAGTTCTCACCACTTCTCTCAAAAATATTTGTGCAACACCTTTCTAAATCATTAATGTCCTAGTACAATCAATTATAGACCCATTTCTTCTTTCAACAACACCATTCTGCTGAGGTGTCCTGGGAGCTAACATCTACCTTTTGATTCCCTATTCCTCACAATATGAAACAAACTCATGTGAAGTGAACTCACCTCCTCTATTAGATCTAAGACATTTTAGGGTATTACTGGTCTCCTTCTCCATTCTAGCTTTGTATATCTTAAACATGTGAAAAGCTTCTGATTTTTCTTTTAGAAACATAACCCACATCATTCTAGAACAATCATCAACAAGCAAAATGAAATATCTATCACCATAGTAACTCTGAGTTTTCATTGGACCACATAGGTTGGTATGAACCAGATCTAAAATACTTTCAAAAAAGTAATTTTTACGGATAAAAATAGAACTACTTAACTTCCCAATTTAACATTATTTACAAATTACATTGTCTAGCTTCAATAGGTTAGGAAAACCTCTCACTATCTTCATCTTGCTCACTTTGACTAGGTTATCAAAATTTGCATGACAAAACCTCTTATGCCATAACCAAAAATCTTCTACCTTAGCAATCAAACAACTCTTAATTGTAGAATTTAGATGGAACAAGTTACCTTTAGTTTGTTCACTGGTAGCAATCAATTCTCCTAATTTTCCAATAATCTTGCATATACCTTCATTAAACTCCAATCTATATCCTTTTTTATTCAACTAAGAAACACTTAACAAGTTGTATTTTAGACCATCAACCTAGTAAACATCATCACAATTTTTTTTATCATTTAAAGCAATAGATCCTTTACCTTTTATCAAATTGGGAGCATCATTCCCAAATCTTACTGAACCTCCATCACATTCATCCATCTTAATAAATTTTCTTTTATCACTGGTCATGTGATGAGTGCACCCACTATCAATAATCTAGTTACCACTGTGATTCATGTTAGAAACTAAAGCTTTCTCACCTTCTTATAAGGTTTATTCCTTTAACGCAACAAAGACAATTTCTTCTTCATCTCTTTCATCAGTAACACCTTCTTCAACTAGATAACATGCCTTCTTTCTCTTATCCTTGAATCTCCTTGGCTTCTCCTTCCTATCATTGTCAGGGCATCTAGAGGAAATATGTCCAATATTATTACATGAAAAGAACTTCAAAGAAAACTTACCCTTATATTTGTCTTTCCTTCTAGGAAGCCTTTTAGCAAATAGAGCTTCCAATTCCTCATGTTTTCTTTCTTCAGACAAGACATAATCATAATTATTAAAATCATATGTTGAAGATTTGTTAGATATCTCCTTTCCTTTCCTAAATGGTGTAAGAGTCAATGATGACTTGAAATCAACTTCAACTTTTGGCATACTATTATCATAATTACTTTACTCAAATGTAGTTAATTTCCCTATTAATGCATCAATAGTAATATTAAAAGTTCCTAGAGATCTAAGCTCCTTTATAGCTGAAACCCTAATAGCATATTGAGGTAATAATTTTCTCAACACTTTTCTTACCACATCCTCCTCAGGAAGATTACCACCAACACCTCGAATAGAAACAATAACCTCTTTGATTCTCTAACTATATTTCTTAATGTTCTCATTTTCTTACATCTTCATGTCATCATACTTTCCTCTCAAACTATCAATCTTTTCCTTTTGCACATGTGGATCTCCACCATATATGGTCATAAACTTCTCCCACATCTCATAAGCAGTATCCAAGTCTTTTACATCAATAAATTTTGCATCAAAAAGATTACTAGAAATAGCTTCCCTAGTAGCAGTGTGTTCTTTCATGGTCTCCAATTGGTCTACAATCAGGGTTCTTGAAGGGACAATATACTTACTAACCACATGATCCCAATACTGATCGCCCATTTTTTTAAGATAGAGCTTCATCCGACCACACCATATTAAGTAGTTCTCTCTTGTGAATTTAGGACCTTCCTTTCTTATCATCTTCATATCTTTTGTCTCAAGTTGTTAAGCTTCACCACAATAGAGGACCAAGGCTCTAATACCAATTGTTAGTCCAAACATTGAATTACTGAGAGGGGGGGTGAAGACTAGTAATCTACTAATTGTGCAACTTTTAAACCTTTTAATCTTTACAACAACATTCACAATATTATCTTTAATAGAAAAAAATGAAATAAATAATCATAAGCACATCCACATAACAAATAAACACTTGACACAAAGATTTATCTTGTGGAAACCCAAATCGAGAAAAACCCACGGTCGGAATTAGTACCCACTAAATGATGTACTCATTTGAAGTACACCTTGTGAGGAGCTTAACCCTATTAGGATTTTACAAAAGAATTGTTAAGTGCTACCTGGTTAAGGGATTTACCTTAGGCCTATTAGGACATTTACTCTGTTAGGATTAGCCTTGTTAAAGATGACTTTAAAACACAAGCTAATGTATCACCCTGTTAAAGGATTTACAGTAGGACATGTTAGGATCTACCCGATTAAGGGATTTTTACTTATGTAATTGTTAGGAAACAATAGAAAGAATATTTTGTAGAACATCACTACCTCTTCTTGATCATATCCACCGAAGCATACAATCTCTTCTCAACACACTTAACTCTTCCATGGCTTGATTGCAACTTGCACTTTACACCACAATTTCCCAACACATGATCAACACTAAAAACTTTCAACTTCATCACATAAATATTGTTTATCAAGCCCTAGAGTCTTCTACCACCTTAGGCTTACCCTAAATGACTTACAATTTAACTTTCAAACTTTCCCCTCGAATATAACATGCCACAAAAAAAAATCAATGTACACAACAATTTTCCAAGACCGCGTTGGCCAATACAATGATTTACATATAATTTTGTTTCATGGGGTCAAACACATTTTGACCAAACACTAGCTCCCTCTAGAATCTTCTCTACACACTAGCATCAAACAATGTAATATCAGATCATCACTTCCAATCATGAGGAAACATCATCAAATCATGACTGGCTCAACATAATTTACCACAACCTATACACTGATCACCAATCAAAGATTCATCAACTGTCGCTTAAGAGCACAAACAATTAAACTTGTAACAACTCTGTCTCTACTTATCAATCACCTATCCTTTACACTGGTCACTCAAATTAGTTGCAAATGTAACCATATCTTCTATACACTATTGTTCACCATATCCTGTAACCACACCATAAGATGCTACAAAGATTTGACAAATGAATCAAATCATCTATCGACTATCACTAACTATTCTAGTAGTTGCATTGTCAACCTTCATCCGATCATAACTTTCTTATCAGTCTACATCAACAACAACGGTCATACATTTTACATTCAGAGACATCCACAAGTCTCTCATAATAATCGCTACAACTAAAACTCACTACAACACCTTGATCATCATACTTATGCTTAACAACATACTAGGAACACTAGGTCAATACTTGACATCAATGAAAACCCAATAACTAATCATCATGCAATCAAACAGAAATCACTTACCATCAGTGCATTAGTTATACCAAAAGATTCATCTAGCATAGCTTTAATTTCTCATTTTAGAGCTATTTCTAATGGATGACAAGCTGAGAGAATTTCTCTAGCATCTTTAGATAGATAGATAGAGAGAGAGAGAGAGAGAGAGAGATACGACAATTTTGAGAGTATTTTCTTGAATTGGTTGATCATTTAGCTTTATCTTTCATAATTTAAGTATATTTATCATTATAATATTTCATGAACGTATTTTTTATATACAAAATGATGCCCACTATGGGGAATTGTCCTCATTGTAACTTGGTTTGACGATTTGTATAGATTTTTGGTGAAATTGTGTATAGTAGCGTGTTTGATAGAAGAAGTAGCGTGTATACAAAAAAATTTAACACCTTTACACAAAGAAATAGCACATATATAACAAAAATTGACACCTTTACACTAAGTTTTGACATGTACAATATTTCTTCTATTTTCCATCTATTATTCTTTCAACATGTTTTAGGGACCTTTATGATGCATTTACATTCTATTTTGACACGTACTAATTGTCTATTATTTAAATAGGACGTGCCAATGGTAGAATACCGTGTTTAAGATTTTCTATTACATGTAGTATAAACATAATAGCATGTATGCTTAACTCTATAGCATGTATGCTTAAATTTTTAGCGTGCAACTCTATTTTATTGTAAATCTTAATTTCTTTCATGGTAATGATTTTAATTCTCTAGTTTTCTGTTGACTGAAAAAAAAAAGTACAAAAACCTAAAATTAGAGTTCAAAGGAAGGAAAGACAAGACATGAAGAAGTTGAGGTATGAAAATCAAATTCATTTGAATAATATTTTGGAAAGTTTGACGCAAGAAATTGAAGCATATGAAAGATCTTTGAAAGCAATTGAAGCTTATAAATCAAAATATTTATCTCTCAATTGGATTTTTATTCCTTAATTAGTAAATCTTTGATAATTTTGAAAAAGGAGTTTTAAATGTGTTGATTTTATTCATGTTTTCCTTGCTTGTGATTGACTAACATTTGTGAAAGGGGATGCTTAGGAGATGGAACTCTATCCACTAGGTGAGTAAAATGCAAAAGAATGAAATAAAAAATGCACCTAGCCTTTGCTAGCTTTGAATAAGGTAATCCCAAGACCTTATGCAATTGCTTAAATTGTGGCATTTCAATTCTAAAATATAGTTTAATTAGAAGAAAATTTAAGTCCTAAGTGAGGCTTTAGGGATATGCTCTTCACTTTTATTGTGAATCAAACTCCTAAAAGTGCCAAAATTGAGAGGAAAATGAGCTAAAGAATGAACAAACACATAAAATAAGCATCCTTATTTATGAAGGAAAGCATAAGGCCTATGCTCTTCACTTTTATAGTGAATAAAAATGCCAAACATTTTCAAATTTCATTAGATTAAAAGGCTTGGGAAATAATATTTTTAATTAATTGTGTTTGGAAGTGAAAAGGTAGTATATCAAATGCATGGACTTGTAGGGCTATAGGCCTCAATCATGCATGTACGACTACATGTTCCTTGTATGATTCATTTGATATTTTTGTTTGGAACCTGAACTAAAATTCCAAATTAATATAAAAACCCCTACCTTTAAAGCCATGTTAAATGCCAAATTTTATCTTAGGTAGATTGCATGAAGTGGCTTATTGTGAAAGACTCATGTATTCATTATCAAACATGAACATTTGAGTTTAGAGGTTAAGGGTAAGAGACAATTTCATGTCTACATGTTACAAGAAGGAAACATCCATTCAAATCTAATAATATATTTTAATCCTTATTCAAAATAAATTTCATCAAAGGGTAAATAAATTCAATACACCAAACTCTTGTTAATGTTAGTTTTTGCTAGATCCCATAGCATTAAGATATATTTTCAAGAATATGGAACGTGCCTTAGACAAGATATCCCCTATGAAGATGAAAGTTTCCAATTTCCATTTGACGAAGAACTAGAAAAAGAGGATAGAATTCCCAATCTATTTGAAGAAAGAATCAATCCTATGGATGAAAATAGAAATAATCGTGATCAAGACCAAAATCAAAATTATGTGAATCAAGATTACGATTGTTGTAGAGATTGAAGGAATGAAGAAGCAACTGAAGAAAGGGTTACTGAGGCAGCCCAAGATCCCTTGTTCTTCAAATTTATGGATAAATTTTTTAAAAGGGATAAAGAAAGACACCTTCTAAACTTAGCTCGATTAGGAGTTTCATGAAATATCAAAGAAAGTTACTTTATGAATGAAAATGTAATTCACTTGGATAGTAAAGTTGATCAACACTTAAGAAATTTGTTTTTAGAAAAATAAGACTAATTAGATAAAATAATAGATACCTATAGGGTTTAAGAGTATGGTATCAAGTTACCAACCATATGAATATCATTGCTTGATGACAAGTGATAGGAAGTAGGGCACAATTACTTCATAGGGAATTACTACAATACAATGGCAAAATCAAGCCAATGAATGTGAAAACACTTATCAAGAGATATTACCAAAACCATGCAAGGATTGGATTAGAAATGTGATCTATAAAAAAATTCCCTTGTACATTGTAATATAGTAATGAATTAAGAAGAAAAATGTAAATGTTAGCTAATGAGCCTACTTTGTGGTTGTAATTTTATTTATTTATTTCTTTTGAAAGTAATTGGAACTAAGTAATGTAATCAGGGACAACCCATGATAAATTTAATGAGTACAATAAAATCAATGGAGATAGTATACATAAGAACGAGCATGAATATTTTGGTACTATTTAGTAGAACTTTGTCCACATGATTGTAAATATGGGAACTGAAAATGGGTTGATTTTCTTAGCAAATTTTACTTATGTGTATCTTTTTATGACATAAAATTAATAGGAATTAGGTTGCAAAATCTTGATTTTAATAGGTGTAAAAGGATTCACTTCAAGGATATAGAGATTCAAGTCATGGGTGTGTAAAGGTAAATGGGTTGTAAAATATCTATTTTATTAAGAGTTTAAGCAATAATTGAATTTTTATTTTATTTTTTAAAATGAGTAGATATGGAAAACTACCATAGAAATAGAGAATTTCTCATGCAAGGATGTAGAAAATGTAGAGTGGGAATGCATTTATTTAGTGCAAATGTAACATACCAAACCTAGTCAATTGAAGAAATCAATTCCAATCATGTACATAAAATAATATATTTCATATAAAATTGATAAATGCAAAAATGGAAAGCATTGACATACATGAGTAATGGAAAAAATCTAGTACAAAGAAAAAGAGAAACTCATACTTATATGTGTTTATACCATGTGTAAGCTGTAAACACCCCTTCTTGTGATGTAATGTGGTATGATGTGTGAAGTAAATTGTAGGTGGGATTATTGTGGACACCATAAAAATATATGTGCAATGACATGTGAAGTAAACCAACAAATTTGTTGATGTGATTAGATGTGATGTGTCTCATGCTAGTTACCTTTTCCACCTAACTTGGGGAAAGGGTATGGTGGATGTAAAAAAAAAATTTAAAAAAAATGTGAAAGTTTTATGTATGTTCTAAATGAGGATATGATGGTATGATTATTTGATATTGTTGTTAATAGATGTTCTCAAGATGCTATTGTGATGGTAGTCTTGTTTCTTTGTATTACTATGTTGTTCACAAAAGAATTACTTGTAAATATTGTAGTAGTTTTATTCTTATGCATTATTGTGTCATGTGCAGTCATATGCATTGCTCCTTTTATGTTGCGAAAATGTGTTGATGTGTTTAATAATTTTTTGGGGATTGTGAAGGCCAAGTTCACATTGGGAGAGAATATAAACCTTGAGGGTGAGAGAGGAGTGATCCACTTTGAGGTGAGAAATCCTCTCAAGGAGAGGAAGAATTTAAAAGGGTGTGATTACCCTCATAGTGCACAATATTGGAGTATGATATATGGTTACATTGTTGGGTATGAGTACCCTTATTTATTTATATGGGTGTGTAGAGATGGTGTTATTTCATGGAGGTATAAAGAGATGTTGTGGGTATGAGTAGCCTTATTTATTGATGCGATAATGTGGAGGTGATGTTGTTGCAGAGAGGTATAAGGAGATCTTGTGGGTATGAGTACCCTTGAAGTGATGTTTGGAGGTAGTAGAAGAGTTGTATGGAGTATATATATTTTTTATATCTACACTTGTCTCCCTATTGTGTGTGTCCACCTCTCACCCCAAAAAAGGGTTTCATGAGAAAACCCATAGTGCTTTAGTCCTGAGAAGGGTGTATTTGATTTTTTTTCCATATTATTGTGTTATGTGTATGCCAAGTTATCCTTCTCCCTCTAAGTGGCCTTAATAAGGTCACATGGTGCTATTAATGATTATTGGTAGAATGTGGATCACTAATTTGGTTCTTTTATTGAGAATTTGTATTCTTTTATTCACATTGCCAATAAAAAAAGTGTTGGGCTATTTAGCCAAATTACATTTTGATGGTCCTATTTTCCTCAAGGACATGTCTTTACTTATTTTAAATTAAGTTTTTACAAATGTGGCCACTTCTAAATTTTACTTTATTGAATCATTTCTTTCAAGCTTTTATAACTTGGATTTCATGTTTATTTGTTGAGGCTCTTATTGTTGAAATTTATTGGCAAAATATGCTCTTTGTAAGTTGTATGGGGGAGAAGATATATTGGGGAGTCAATTTTTTTGTGTGGATGGGGAGATTCTTAGAGAATGTCCTCGTCAAATCATCCTTTCCAAATACACTAGTATTATGGATAACCATACTTGTAGCCCCTATGTGGGTGTTGTATTGTGTTAATGTATTTTAAAACCATTGCATGATCTTATTACATATAGACATTATGATGTTATCAACAAATATGACACAAAATAAGTATAAAGTATGACTTAGCAAAGGTAACACATGTTATCTAGCTTAATCTTGAACCAATAAATAATGATGATGAAATTTCAAAGGTACCAACATCATGAATGATGTTTGGGGCACAATTGAGTTATATTTGTACAAGGAAAAGGTCCACATATCAATACACTCTCATATGACCTTATTTCACATATTGATATTTTGGATGTATTATGTTGCATGATCATGTTACTAATTGAAGGATTATGTTAATGATGAAAACATAAGCTATATTGTGAATGTTTAAATAAATTATTCCATTGTATGAGGTTTTATACCTAGATTCTTAAGTCCCTAAATCAAGAAAAGTATATCTTTAATATGTAATATTGTTCAAGTTCTACATTCCATAAAATTAAGGAAAACATGTTTCTAACAAATTTATATATGTACATACAATTATAAATTTAATTTTTCCTGTCAATTAGATTAAATATTAAAATATTCAATGATTTAAGTACCAAGTTGGGATGAGGATTATGGTGACTTCTAGGAGGAAGTCAAAGACAAGGGGAGGGGGATATAAGAACCCACATAATTAAGTACTAATACAACCCTAATTGTTGAATACACATTGTAGTAATTAAATTAAAATGGTAATATAGTGGTGGTAAGACTATTTCATCGGATGAGTTCTTATATTTACATGTTTGCATTTTATTTGACAATGATAGATGTAATGTCTAATTTCCTCATATATGTTTTGTTGACAAATATCAACCAATGATCATATATGCACACCTAAAATATTGATATAATTTAGATCTAAAATTGTGTAAAGTTGATGAATAAATAACTCATAACTATAATTATTAGAATTTAGATAACAACTATTATGACTTATATTATGATGATCTAATTATACTTGTAGGTTTGTAATGCATGAAAAATGGTGTAGAAAATAAAGTGAAGGGAGACAACAATACCTAATCAAATACTTCATGAAGTTGCAAAAGTAATATATTTTCTATAGACGACAATGAAGAAATATGCTTCTCATACTAAGGGTTCAATTTATGTGTGCTAAGAGTATATAGCTTTAAGCCATAGAGGGGTTGGGGTTTGGAAACCCTTGGGTTAGGTTAACACTCGTATAGATCTTTGTATGGCTCATTAAATGGTGTTGTTAGGTCAATTTCAAGGATCCTTGTGAAAAAATAGGTCCCTAGGGTCAATACCTTAGGGTTGGGAACCTTTACAACATGTGACATTGTCCTTAGGACTTGACATGACCCTTCAAAAACCCACTTTTATGAAGGTGACGAGATAGGGCCTTTGGGAAAGTGTTTTATGGTGGATATTTCTATACATTTTGGGAAGATTAAAGAGAAGGTTGTTACCCAATTCTCCTTATGGAGAACTTATGGCTTGTGGAAGAAGATGAGATAGTGGGAGGAGAAGAATAGAGGATCTTGCATATGGATGTGGAGGTCAAGATAATGCTCATAGAGAGATAATTTATTTCTCCCTTCACGTGCTTGTTTCTAGCATAGATTTCTTGTTCCTCAAGGTTGTATGTTTAGAGAGAATTCTATAAAGAATATTGTTATATGAGTAAATGTGATATGGAAAAATAAGCTCTCATCATGAATCATAATGATGCACCATATCTCTACTTGCTCGGGGGTTGGCTAGGACCCTTGAGGTCTCATGATGCCATTTGGATGGGAGGAGAGAAAGCCTTGTTTCTATATTTTTTGTATTATCGTTTTAGATTGTTTTTGAGACAATAATGGAGAAATATTTCAATGTGTCTAGTTAAAGAGTGTTATTGTGTATTGAAAGAGCAATTTATTTGTTGTTATTTCTCCTTATGTAAATTCCTATGACAAACAAATGTTTATGTTGACATTAATAGCTTATGACAAACTTCACCATGGTTTGGAGTAAAATTTCATTGTGTATATTAAAGAAAACCCTTATTAATGTATTATATCTTGTGATATTTGTGAAGATGAGTAAATGGTGTTTTGAGTATAAAAAAAAAATAAAGATAGTGTAAATTTTTATATTTGTATCTTTAGAGTAAGCTAGGTAAGTCTATATTTTGTGTTAAAAAAAAAAGAAGTAATATATCAATTTTATATAAAAGAGAAATATTTATAAGCTCTATATATGAACTATGAAAAGGCTATGTGAAGAAGTAAGTTGTGTAACCTTCTATAATTTGTATTAAGAGAAAATTACCTAAATTTTTATATTTTAATTTTTTGTGCTGGCATATTATTCAAAATGTTTTTATTTTTTTCATTTATCTTGGTGTCTTGGGATCTAACTTATACTCCCTTATTTAGTTCATAGGCTTGACAATTAGACACATGATGTTTCAGGAGCTACATCTAAATATCTCATTAATTGGTGTTAGGAAGAAAAAAATGCATTTTATTTTATTTCATTCTTATGGATGAGTGAAGGGTCCAATATCTACATGGATTAACCTACACATGCTTCATTAGTGATGGAGTCATGATACATATAACTTTTCTTTATAAATATTAAGCATAAACTTTAAAAATTTTGCCATTATTGATCTTCAAGTAATCATCCTTGGATTAAGTAAATGTATGGAACATTAAAATAAGAAGCGATAAAAAAAATGACAGATCAAAGAAGGGACATAGGTATTCCAGTCTTGAAAGTTCCTAATAGTCAGAACGTTCACATAGACCTCTCTCAGCTATTGCATCAAAATCTTACAAACAACATATGAACAATTGTTAAAATTATATACAAAATACATGTAATTAAGCAATAATGAAATACTATTTCAAGTGTAGATGGAGGTGCTAACAAAGGGAAAGGCTCTACGATAGGGTAAGCATATATTAGACCTTATTTGTCTTTTCTCTACAAATTATTTGTCCCCTCCATACCCTCGGTTATTGCAAAGGTCATTAGAACACCATGGTACATCTCCACTATATATATATATATATATATATATATATATATATATATATATATATATGTATGTATGTATGTATGTATGTATGTATGTGTCAATGCACAAAAAGCACTTGTTGACAAGAGCATCAAAGGTGATATATATATATATATATATATATATATATATATATATATATATATATATATATATATATATATATATATATATATATTCACCTTTGATGCTCTTGTCAACAAGTGCTTTTTGTGCATTGACACACACACACACACACACATATATATATATATATGTGTGTGTATGTGTGTGTGTGTGTGTGTGTCAATGCACAAAAAGCACTTGTTGACAAGAGCATCAAAGGTATATATGTCAATGCACAAAAAGCACTTGTTGACAAGAGCATCAAAGGTGAATGAATATATATATATATATATATATATATATATATATATATACACACACACCTTTGATGCTCTTGTCAACAAGTGCTTTTTGTGCATTGACGGAAAAGCAAATGTCACTTAGCTATATGTGAGTTGTACCCCAAGACACAACATCAAAGGTGTGTGTATATATATATATATATATATACACCTTTGATGCTCTTGTCAACAAGTGCTTTTTGTGCATTGACGAAAAAGCAAATGTCACTTAGCTATATGTGAGTTGTACCCCAAGACACAGAACATCACGTATCCCTAGTGAGCTTAAATGAAAAATTGGTATCAAAACTATGAGTGTCCAAGTAGATTGTTTGCTCATCTCTTATACAAGCATGTAAGTAAATTTAAACCACAACACCCATATGGCTTAAGTATAAAATATTAAATTGTGCAAATTATCATTTGTCTTTATTCGAGGGTCAATGTATTGTATGAAAAATTTGCTGAGCTCAATATATATAAGATAGTCAATTGTTGGGATTCATGGGATAGCTATTGTTCCCATAATATAATACAATATAAATCAAAGCTATTGTTCCCATAATATAATACAATATAAATCAAAGCATGTGTTTACATTTATTAACGTAGTTACTAAAACAAAATATGGGCAAAAGCATAAGAACACTAACGTAGAAAATGCTCTTTCCTTAGTCCTCCTTTATTTACTCTTCCCATTAATAAAACCCCTTACTTAAAATGGAGCACCAAAAACAAGATAAAATAAATAACATTTTAAAGCAAAAGTGGGGCCCTAAGTGGGGACAAATCAAGCTTATCAAAACACATCTTAATAATGATCCTTTCATTATACTAGCCTCTTTACTTTAAACTTCACTTAAAACAAAGTAATTAACTTATTTATTTATAGTAGGAAGTTGTCTCTTTATTAAACATGACATAAAATATGATGAGTTTATGTGTG
Source organism: Chamaecyparis obtusa (assembly GCA_027943335.1). Classification (NCBI taxonomy): domain Eukaryota; kingdom Viridiplantae; phylum Streptophyta; class Pinopsida; order Cupressales; family Cupressaceae; genus Chamaecyparis; species Chamaecyparis obtusa. Next base: position 156,659 of record BSBK01007145.1, on the reverse strand, counting down.
AATTATTTTACTTTATAAGAAATGATTGGAATGTTACTATAACCCTGTATGTATGTGTGTATATGTACTTTAAAAATGTTTAGAATTTGTATATGATCAATTATTTAGTAAAAATATTATGTTGTGTGAGAAAAATTGAAATATTATTATAAAGACATGTTAATATACAAGGGTAGATAAATTAGTTACAATATATAATGTTATATAAGGAAAACTAATTAGTCATGCAATAATTTGTTAAAGGTTTGTGACACAACAAACTGGTAAATAAACCCCCTCATCAAAGTATTTGAAGGATTCCCTTTAGAAAAAATGATTCCTTTTAGGCGCATGTCCAACATATGTAAGAGGGTAAGTCATTGATGTGGCAGGAAGGCTAGAGTATGATATTTTATTAGTAGATGAGGGTTTGATTTTAACAAAGTTTTTAGGTGCAGAATAACTCATACATAAAATCTATTAAAAAAAATGTAATTAGGGTTCCTTGTTGAAAATGGTGTTTGTTTAAAATCTAAAATTTTAGGCGTTACATCATCCTGTGAGGTAGAGCCATATGTCAACCATGTCTTAAAATATTATTCCTTCCTCACTCTTACAATCAAGTCAATAAATAAATTACATGTGAAATATCTTAAGTGTTCTATTACGAGTTAACTATGATAAGTGTTAATAACTAGCACTTGCACTGAAAGAAGGTGCAAGGGATACGCCGATAGGTCTTTGATGTGAAAGCATAATTGAAACTTTATATAATAAAAGGAAATGTATTAAAGTGTTGTTCTACAAACATGTTTGATTATAGTAGGAAGTCGTGTACGCAACATCCACTATGGATGAATTAAATATAGAAGATGTTACCAAGATACAACAATGAATGGTAACCTCATATATAGATGAATTTATTCCCTTGTAGAAAACCATTAATATAGATCCAACCAAGTCAATCTATTGTTATTTATCCAGGGGCCGCTACGTACATGTATAGTTGATTGATCTTTTCTATTCTATTCTATGATTTTCTATTGTTACATTGATGTAATTTACTTTCTTAAGTATTAAAGAGAGCATATCTACATCTACAATGAAGAAAATGCATTGGAATGAAGACGAACAAGTTCTAACTTCTCAGATATATCAAATGTATCTCAAATTTGGGATCCTATTTGAGCAGAAAATGGGCTTTTCAGTTGAGTAGCTAGAGAGATGTGGATGAAACATAATAAAAAAACATATTTCAACTACAATATATTCTTTCAAGCTATGATAAAGAGTAATATATTGGATTTACAAAGGCCTTGTGATCTGGTTAAGAAATGTCATGGATGCCACACATGAAATAGATTACAGTCAACTAATATTAGATGACAAATATTTCAGAAAATTTGTACCAACATTGAAATGTGACAGTGAAAACACCATCTAGCAAGCCGAGAATCCAATCCATTCTTAGTTCATGCAATTGTAACCTAGGTTCATGAGATTTTTTGGCTGGTTTAAAAACCTATGGGCTATGCATAATGTCCAGCCATCCCTTCAACAATCAAGGGACTTCAGGGACATCCCTGGCTATCCAAGTTGTCCTACCCCCTCCTGAATATATCTAAAACATTTTTGGTCTGCCTAGGTGGTGAGGGAGAGTCCTAGGGACATTTATGAGGCATGCCCCATTTCCCAATACATGATGAAATGGGGACACCCATAAAATAATCAAGGACACATATTTGTATACACTGATATTATAAATGGAAAAATTTAAGAGTTGAATCCCAAATAACAATTCACAATCTGCACTAAAAGTATAGATTGTGAATATATATGTTATCACAATATGTGTAAAGTTGCACTGCCATTATAACAAAGAAATCAACCACACAAATAAATAAACTTTAAAAAAATAGAATAAGGGGCAACATATTGAATATAAATTGGTTCATTGTAAATTGCATGCATTGCAGTTTCTAGAATTGAAAAGGAGATTATAGAGTACTAAAATTACACTACAACCATTACATGAACGTATTGTCACATTCTAAGAGTACATAATTTTTACTTTTACAATCCATGCACTACTTCTGCACTCCAATTCTATATGAATTGTTGAGTGTGATCCAAAATGTTGAGCATATAAATTACATACACAACTTGAATCAAAAGATCACACATCTACCCAATAAACTGGGGAAAATTCATACCAACTACTTTAACAATCATCATGTTTAGGTTTAAAAATTTCTTTGGAGGAACCTCAAGGTACACCCATGCACACACCTAAAGAATAAGATATCAAATACATGAGCATCTCTTCTGCTGTTGTGGTCTTTATTTTTTAGATTTTAGCAATGTATCAGGTAGATTTTGGTGTAATTATCTTGTTTATTGGTTTTGTGAGTGGATTTTGGTGGCATTCACCTGCCTCTCCTGAGAGCATGTAGTGGTTGATTATTTTGTGCTCTCAAATATTGCAAAGGATACTATCATAGGTAGGTATCACAATTCCTACCATTGAAGAAAGGTGTCTGGTCACCAGATGTGCAAATTATTTCACTGCACTAATGACATTTCCCTGAATTTAGTCAATGGATTGTTAGACCAGAAAGTGTGGTAGATAGTTGCTTTCTTTATCATGAGAATCAATTGTAGGAGTATTTTGGGGGTGAGTAGAGCCAAAAATTCTATCAGGCAAGGTGCATAAGTGGGAGTAAGACATAGAGACCATATGTCTACACACGAGAGAACCTTTCCTCTAAATGTCCACATCTCCTTTGAGTGTGATTAATTTCTTCTCAAGTGCTCAACAACATACCAACCAAACATGAATACACCAAGTGCATTAGCATAATATTACTCCCCTTTCTCCTTGAAGGGAAAAATTTGATGCCAAGCCCCCTCTTTTCTTTAGGGACATAAATACACCAAGTCCCATCTTTTCCTTAGGGATACAAATAGCGTGTGTCTTAAGTAATAAATCATTCCTAAGAAAGAAGGTAGCTTGGGATGATAGGTGTCCTCCTACCTCTATTGCCTCCAACCTCTATTCAATTTCTTCATTCATATTTGTTCTATTTTGTCTGTATCACTTTTTTTTGTAATTGATTAAACACATTTAATTTGTTATTTTAAAATATCTTCATTTATAGAATATTTTGTGATGGACTTGGATATAGAGTGAGCCCTAGCCTAATGCAAATTGTTAATTGCTACATCACTTTGTGAAAGGGAATTTAGAACTTTCATAACTTCTTAACATTACATTACATTACACTTTTTACTTAATAATTTCATTTTATGATTTATTTAAAATAAATCTAAATCTTAGCTTAATTTGACATCATGTATGGTGGTGCTCAGCTTAGTTCCGCCGTTGCCTTGAATCAAATTCAACCTTAGTTGCTCCGAATCAATGGGCAACCTCTTTCCATTTATCTGAATGCTATTAACATTAAGGTATTATTCTCTGGGGTACCTGGGAGTGAGAATAAAAGTGTAAGCTTAATGAGTGGGAGATAAGGTGGGGTGCCCAAGAAGACGGCTCCTGGAGCACTGCCGGCCAAAATGAAGAGACCGGATTTCCTTTCTAATTCGAGGGCCTCACTGATCTGAAAAGGGTAGTAATATAAAGGTTGTTCTCCTATTGTGGAAGTAGGGTAGTAATATATTTGAAAAGTAATACAATGGCACATGATTAATCACATGGAGCAATTGGATATATTGTAAGCTCCAATTCTAGAAACAACTATTTTGACCCAGATAGGATAAAGATCACTATCACCTACTTTATTCTCTAGTTTGAATTGACTGGGAGTCATCCGAGCACCGAGAGAGGATAATCAAATGCATTTGGAAAAAGAGGAAATGACAGTAATTTAAAAATGGTATAGAGAGTTCATGCCAATAAATTCTTGCGCGTTTGAAAGGTCACTCATACTGATCCATCCAATTATGATTTCTTCCACCTGTGCCCAATGTAGACAATTTTAATTGTCAAAAAATAATTAATAATGGAAACTTATACAGATCTACATCTTTGTAACATTCAAATATCCATCATCCTTTTAATAAAATTATAAAAGAGAGCAAATAAATAAATGAAAGCTCTACGATGGTATCTTCCTAGAATACCCTGCTAAATCCAATTAATATCATGCCTGCTCCATCATGTTGCTCCACACTCCTACCCATTTCTTCTTATCATCACTTATAGTTTTGGAAGCCAGCAACAACATGTCGGTGTAGTTACCTTTCATCCTTATGTTGTTCTTGGCTTCATTCTATGCTTCATTCTTAGATGGAGCAACATCATCTAAATGGCCAAGTGGTATTGTGTTGAAAGTCACTCGGGACTCCAAAACTCTGGTATATACGACTGAAATCAAACAAGGGGCACCACTGTAGAAGAAACATGTGGTGGTAGATCTTGGAGGAGATCAAATTTGGGTGCAATGTGGAGGTGGCTCCTACAACTCCTCCACCTTCTGACCTGTTGGTTGTGACTTAGCGGTTTTCTCAGGTGTAGGAGGTGGGTGTGTTGATTTCTTATTTCGGCCTCATGAAATTGGGTGTAATAATCACACATGTGGCATAACCCCCTTCAATAGCCTCACAAATGGTGGACTACCTAGTTAGGTGGGGAAAGATGTGCTGGCCCTCTCTTCCACCATCAGAGTGCCCCGATTCACCTTCACCTGTGCTCCATCTGATCTTCTCTATGGAGTGCATCCCCCACCTATCATTAGTATGGAAAGACTAGGCAAAGCTCGAGTGGCTCTACCCTCTCTCCTGTCCAATGCCTTCTCTTTCCCTCGCACATTCACCATTTGTCTCCCCTCTGCCACCGCACTAGGTGTCATCTTGTTTGGCAAGTTGCCCTACATTTTTCTTCCTGGGCTAGATGTTTCACAGCACCTCACTTACACTCCTCTACTCAAAAGCCCTGCCAATTTTCCAAGCCAGTATTTTATTTTTGTTACAGGTATCTGAGTGGGTGAAAATAATGTCACTCTCAACTCCACCAAATTGAAGATCAATGGTTAGGGTTTCGACGGCATGAAACCGAGCACCACGGTTAAGTACACAACTGTTGAAAGATCTATGTATATTGCCATTTGAGATGCTTTTATGAAGGAAGAAGATATTGCCGCATGGCTATTGTGATACCATTTGATGCTTTCTTTGATGCAACCTACGTAAGATCAACCAATGTTGGACCGGGTGTACCATCCATTGACCTCATGTTGCATAATAGTAAGATGATCCAGAGAATTATGGAAGTGAATTCCATGGTGTGGGTGAGTGAGCGAGTTTTGTGTTTTGGAATCATTGAAGTGGAGGAGTTGTGTGCCTCTACCATGATGAACGGAGTATATTAGATGCAAGATAATCTCCTAGACTTTGATTTGGCCACTTCTTGTCTTGGAGCCTCCAACACCTTGCTTGGTGTGCAGACCACCTACTCCAACTTTAACTTTACTTCCACCACTTGAAGCCCACATGGTTTCTGTTTCTTTCAATAAATAAATGTGCCTACATACTGGTTGTCTCAGTCGAGATGGATTCTTGTCTCATGAACTATCCTCGATAGTGTGTATGCCCTCAAAATGATCCAGCCAAAACTACCACTATTATTTTTCAAAACTGGAGAAATGATGGTTTCAACCGTGAGATGTGTATTGGTAGCAGTCGTATGCAAGCAACCTTGCAGGTAAAGCCTATCGGCTAAATACATATAATAAAAAAGAAAAACATATTACATGTACTTTTATCATATATTTTAGGTATTACAAATGGGAAGCGAAGAAGGGAATACTCAAGGAGGATACACACCTCTAAAAAAAATTTCCCTACCCCTTAGTGCACAAGTTGAGATAACCATCCCAAAGACTATTGTGGTGGTACAATAAACATAGCATGGACCACCATTACTAAAAAGAGCCAACATATAGAGCTATGAATGCCACATAGTGAGAGTCAACATTAAGGAAGAAATTTTATCATTTATAATGGATAGGACAAAGGTGAAACCCAAAGTCACTTGTCATGCAATCGAAAAATATATGGGTGATGGTAAGATATCATATTTAATTCTTCAAGGCCCAACATTCATTGATGGAATGGTCAAGAATTTAATGATATTCACAAAAAAAGAATATTTTCATGATTATGTGTGTGAAATCTCTTATATTTCAAAGGAGGAAGAGTAATCAATTGGACTTTGAGAAACCTCAATAAAATTTTCTCTTTCTTAGATAAATAATAAGGTGCAAGAAGATATCCTTTCTCTTGAGAAGAAATGTTTGACTACTCATAAGAAGAAGACTTACAAGCATTAACCACAAGAGAAGGTTGGAAACCTAAACATTAGAAAAATATGATGTCACTTTGATAGGGACCTTAGTTCCTTGTTCCCTATTCCCAAGACATTTCCCTTTATAACCTTATTTAGAAAGAGTTTTAAAACCAAGCTCATAATGTGTCCCTGAATCAGGAGAGGCCATGTTACTAAATCATTTAAAATTATATGTATCCACTATTGGAACAAGAAAAAATGTATTTGACATGAAAGTGGTTCTTTAGCAAGAATGTATATCCTTGTTAAGAATACAGGTGTGAAGATAAGTAGAGTCAATCTTAGATTCAACTATTCCATGAGATTTGATAGCTGAAGAGATAAAATCATCATCAAAACATATGTTAGGAGAAGGATGTAGAGTGATAATGAGAAAAATTTGATGATATCAACCTATTGTGCCAAACTATCCTCACGAGCAGGAAAAATATTGGGATAGGGACAAGGCTCTTCATTCACTAATGTTTCATCTATAGGGAGAAGAAAATTGACATGGATGAAATGTAAAGTATCATTGAGGAAAGTATTAATGATATTGTCCTCTTTCACCAAAATATCCTCATGAGTAGGAAAAATTTTAGGAGAGGGACAAGAACCCACTTCATCATTGCTATAATAAGTACCAAAGGTATGAAAAGAAACATCTACCAATGATTTAAGAAAAGAAAAACATGAAGAGAATATTTTAATGAATGAAATTATCCATTTGATTTACTATCTAATGAAATATATGAATGTAGAATAGAAGGCTTGTAAGTTTAGGCTATGATAGGTTTACCAAAATGTTATATGGAAAAAAAGATCCCAGAATAATTGTAATCGCCTAAAAATGGAAAAAGATCAAATCAAAGCAAATCAAGGACATAATTGAATCAATTGAATCACAATGCATAATTAGCCAATCAAAATGAAAATCAAGTCTTAATTTGAGATCATTCAAAATTGAGAGCATTTTAATCAAATGCAATTAAATTAAAATATAATTAATTCAATTAATTGTATAGTCTTGGATTAAATCAAATTCAACCCATTCAAGGGGTACATGGCTAAACAAATTCATTTAAATCAATTAATAAATCTTAGTTACTTTCAACAACCACAAAGGGAGGAAAATCAATCAACCAATGAGAATAAAGGAAAGGCATTCACATGGATCAAGCCAAATTCAATCTCATTCACTCAAAGTGAAAAGGAATCTTGACCATTGATCTTGTCTACTTGTCCCAAGCTTTGAGGACACAAACTTTTCTTTGTCTTCAAAGGGTGGAACCAAGGACTCAACCAAGGTTTAACCATGATCAAATACAACTACACCCCCTACCATTGGAAAATCTATAAAAGGAAGGCCTAATTCCTTCATTATGATCATCCACACATCTGAGAATTGCATTGAACCTCTTGAAATTTGAACTTAGAAAGGCATTTGAGAAGCATTTTATCATTTCTTTTGATCTAATTGTTAGCAATAGCATTGTTATCTTTATCATTCTCATTCTAGGACTATCATTAATGGAAGCTTGTTGAGAGCTATTCATTAACATTCTTAGTTAGAGAGCCATAGGATGCTCAATTAGTCATTATTTTGCTAAATAGTTGCTCTATTACTTTGTGGTTGTATTTAGTTTCAATTCTCAATTATTGACTAACCTTAATTCTATGAAGGCACTTTCCCTAGTGTACAAAATGGCACCTAGCGTGTGGTAGAATGCTCTACTTTATTAATCGTACAAAAAATTTTCATTATTTCCAAATTTGCATGTCATTAACCCTTGACTTTTTTAGGAAGTAGCGCTTTTACCAGTTTAAGCAACGCTTTTGCGAGAAGAAACAATGCTTTCAATCATTGTTCTAGCGCTTCTTGGACAAAGTTGTGCACCTTTGCATCAATCTGCAGCGTCTTTGCAATTCTGATCTTCAGTTTTCTTATCTTTCAGTGCTTTCACATGATAAAAGAGTGCTTTTCTCTTGACTACTAAGCACTTTCACTAATCTTCTTAGCGCTTTTGCATAAATTTTACCACCTTTGCTTATTCTAGTAGCACTTTTAAGAGTTATTTGTGCGCTTTTGCACTTTATTGACAGAATCAAATAGTGCTTTCAATCAGATTACTTGTGCTTTTGAGCAATAAAATAGTGCTTTCAATTAATTCTGGTGCACTTTTGCAGAATTTTATGAATTAATTAATCTAACTATGGCAAAATGACTTTTATTCTGCAGGATGACAGGCATAAAAAGGCAAGAAAGCCAGAGACAAAATTCAATCAAGAGGGCAAAGCTTTAGCCAAAAAGATCAAGAAGGAGAACATAGCTCATATCAAAGCGGTTCTTGAAATAATGCAAGAAGAAGACAACCAGGTATATCAGAAATATCTTGCTATTATCGAAGCATACAAATCAAAATTTGTATCTTTAAATTGGATTTTTAGTCCTTAAGTTCAAGTTTTCCTTAAAAACTTTTTAATTAAGGTGTTCAAAATTTCAATACATTATTAGTTACTTCATTCATTTTGCCTAGATTTTTCCTCATTGTGATTGTTGGTGTTAACTAACTTGTTGGAGGACAAGCACATTTGGAGGAGGCTATTGCCAAGGTAAGTTGAAAAAAAAATGACAAAACCTTTCAAAAGTGCCCCTAGCTTAGGCTAGCTACAAAAGGAAAGGTATTTCTCTATTCAAGCTTGCACTTGATCAAATTGTGGCATTCTTTGAACATAGATTAAGATAAAATGGGAAATGATTTACACACTTCAATTTTAAGAATCTCCTTGTCAAGAGATTGGGAAAGAACAAGCGTGTGTTTAAGTGTGTGGAATAAAGAAAGACAATAGGGATATGCTCTTCACTCTTTAAGTGAATCAAACTCCCAAACTTGTCGGCCTAAGTTCATTTCTTGTTTACCATATACATGCTAGAGCAATAGTGGGCTCACCCCAAGTTTTCCTTAACGAGGTCAGTGTGAGGGACAGCCCAAAGTGGGATACGCTCACTTTTTTCCGTGGGAATCCAACCACTCTAAAATGAAACACATATATCCTTAATGGGGTGTATGACAAATGGATTTTAATTATTTGAACTTCCTCTAGTAATCTTCACAGATTGTGCAAAATCATGCTTCGGTGTGTGTGGGAAGCCCCTTAACATACTTGGGGGATGAGAGATTAAAATCTATTTGAATGGAATCAATACTAAATCCTTGATAAAATAGCAAGACCACCTTGTAGATCCATGTATACGAACCAAATCTTGTGCTAGGTAGGTGCTTGAAGTGCATTCTCATGAAAAACCTGTGATAACATTCTTCAAATCAAACATTTTGTGTTAAAAGGGTAAAAAGAGACAAGTGAATGTGTGATTGTTGTGTTTGGAATACATAGACAATTGAGAGATATCCATTGAAAATCATCTTATATTTTTAAATCTCTTCAATATAAAATCAACAATTTTTGAATCAAGCATCATCCCAAATCAAACCCTTGTTCGATGCCAGTTTCCACATGGTCCCAAACACATAGGGTATCATTACCAGGAGATAGCACTATTTTTGCAAACCCAAGGAAAGCAGTTGAGTACCAAAGTATTTTCAAAGATCCTAATCAAGAAGAAATTTTCACGAACCTGTTTGAACCAAGACTTGAAGAGATGGGTGATAGAAATTCAGCCTATCATAATCACAATATCAACAATGCCAACTATAATCCTAAGGAGACACTTGAAGAAAGGGTTGAGAAAGCTTCCCAAGACAATGATTTCCTAGAGGTTATGGAGAAATTAATAGACAAAGATAGGGAGAACTTCTTCCTAAACCTAGCATAAAAGGGGGTAAAGTTTCCCTATGACTTTGATATTGACCAACTCAAGAAAGATCAACACCAAGATGACCTTATGAATGTTATGACTAGGCAAATAAAGGCCTTCCAAGAGAAAATTGATACCATGAAGAAGGCAGCCGAACCTAAGGCCTTTTCCATAGAAGCTTTGGGTCCTTTTCCTTTCGATAAAAGTTTAGCAATGGTATCTTTTCCTTTCAATACCATTTTTCCTAAATATGATAAGTAAATGGGTAAAATAGACCCATTGGATCATCTAAGGGCATTTTGTGCCCTAAGCATAGAGTTCATGCACAATGATACATATCTAATGAGAATCTTTCCTAGAAGCCTAGGAGGTCCTGCAATGAAGTGGTTTTCAAAACTAACCCCCGGAATAAAGTCCTTTGAGGAGTTAGCCTCCAAGTTCATAACCCATTACTGTTATAACATTGAGCATGAAATCACAATGCTCAAGTTATGCAATACCAAACAGAAAGATGGAGAGTCCTTTTTAGGATTCCTACAAAGGTGGAGGACTATTTTTGTGAGGTATCCACGAAGTATCCCAGAGAAAGAGAAGATGGAAATCTTCACCAACAATTTAAACTCAGAAATGAACTATAGATTACAACTTCAATGTCCCCCAACCTTTGAGAAGCTCATCGAAAATGGGATAAAGATTGAAGATGTCTTGGTCAAAAGAGGTGAAGTTAAATTATTTAAAGATAACAAGTCCAACAATAATAACAACAATAACAATAATGGCAACAACAATAATTATGTGACTAAGTATTTCAATAATCAACGGTCCAACAATAACAATGATAAATCTAAATCTTGGACAAAGAATAACAATAAAAACCTTATAAATTATGGAGTTGTGGAATCACACAACTTAAAGTCTACCCCTTTTATACTACCATACAGAGCTAATTCTTCAAATAATTTTAATCAATCAAATAAAGCTCCATTTAATTCCAATAATTCCAACAACAATCCCAACACTTCCAACAATAAGACTTGGGATAAGTCAAAATCAAAATCCAATTATAACAAAATGAAATTCACCTACTTAGGTGAACCTTTGGAGAATGTACTAAGAACCTTGTTGGCCAATCAATTTATCACGTTACCCGACATATCAAGTTATGAACCCAAAGTCAAACCTTATTGGTGGAATGCATCCCATCATTGTTAATACCATCTAAAAAGAGGTCATCCAACCAATAAATGCATGAGATTGAAGCACTTAGTGCAAGAACTAATTGATAATAACACCATCAAAATTAAAGGGCCTCAAAACAATGAGGATCACACGGCCTACAAGAATCCCTTTTTGAATCATGAAAAGGGTGAGTCATCTAATCAAAATCAAAAGAAGGGTAATGAGAAAGTGAAATTTTCTCATACTTATGATAACACGATAAATACTCTAAGAGAGGAAGATCAAACTGTAAACATTATAATAATAAAAGATAAATCAAGAGAAGTATCATCAAATGTTGTCACTAGGGGGCAAGCATAAAAAATTGTCCTACCTACCAATTCTCCAAAGATTGTATTGTCAAATCAAGCTTCCACATCATCATCAAAGAAATACAACTCGGTTGAGCAATTACAAAGAACTCCCACTCAAATCTCTATTCTTGAGCTGCTCAAATTATCACCAATTCATAAGGATATCTTGGAAAAAGCCTTGTTGCAAACAAATGTGCCTCTAAACTTGGAGGTAGAAAAATTCCAAAATATGGTAGGGCACCTAATCACACCTCATTGCCTATCATTTTTCAAACAAGATGACATGTCTCTTAATCATCCCCAAAATCTTCCCTTACATATAGAAGTGTTGATCCATAAGCATAGGGTGAAAAGAGTCCTTATAGATGGAGTTGCTGGCCTAAATATTTGTACCCTTAGCTTGGTAAAAGCCCTAGGATTTTCTAAGGAGGCTATTGACCCAAAGAAAAAAATAACCATAAAAGCCTACGATGATGAAGAAAGAGCATCAAGAGGAGTTATAGCCTTACCCATAAGAATTGGTCCCGTGCAAAAAGAGACCATATGCCAAGTGTTAGACTTAAAGTTGACTTACAATATTTTGTTAGGAAGGCCATGGATCCTTGAAATGAAATCCGTTCCTTCAACTTATCATCAATGCTTAAAATTCCCATATCTAGGTCAAGAGATAATGGTAAGTGGAGATCTAAATCCATTCCAATATTGTAATAATGTCAAGCCTATCAATGACTCATTGGTTCCACACAATGCTAAAGGGTCTATACCCAATCAAAGGGAGCAAGGTCAAATTTCTAAGAACACCTCTTGGTTGAAAGGGAAAGAAAAGATGGAAGAAGAAGTTGTTGTTAAAGACACACCAAAACTCATTAACCTAGCTACATCGACTAAAGGAAAAGAGAAGGTTAATGAGGATAATATTATTGAAGAACCAAAAGAAGACCCTAAAAAATCTATCCAAGTATACACTAAAGAGGCCCATTATCAAAAGATGGACCAAATGATGAAATTTTTTGATAAGAAATGTAAGATTAAGAAAAATGGAGTAGGTGAATACTCCTTATATATGATGGACCTACCTTGATCACCCAAGTCCTTTGGGAAACCTTCAAACCTACCCCATAAATATAATGAGAACTTTGTGAGGGCAAGTACATCATCTGCCATGGATGAAGAGGATAATGAAATTTTGAACTAGTTATACAAGGATGAAGAATCAAGTGCCCATGTCAAACATATCCAAAATATAACCATTCCCACACATCAATATGGAAAAGGATTTGCAATCATGCAAAAGATGGGATACAAAGGTCAAGGACCTTTAGGTACAAAGAATGAAGGGATCATTTAACCCTTATAAAGTACATGGTGAGATTCTAAGGAGAAAGTAGGAATAGGGTATCTTGAGGAAGGATACACTCAAAAACATCATCCCCAACTTTATAGCCAAATATTATAGTTAGAGTCTCATAGTGATGAGGATTCTAATGAATGGGAATGGGAGACCCTATCAAATGAATCATGCCAAGATAAGGGTATTTATGTTATTCATACCTATGCTTCTACCAAAAATAAAGGACCCATGATAGAATCAACTTTAAATCAAACATCTAGTTCTAGCCAAGTGATTCTAAATGATGTACCAAGTATAGAGATAGAAATAAATTAGTGGGTAGGTGAACTATACGTTCCTTCATGGAGACCTACTATGGAAGAATCAAATGCTAGGTTTAATCCACATGAGTTCTATCCCACAGAAACTCGAGAGGACTCTAGTGAGGGGGACTTTGATCCTTCTTCTTCAGAACATTTAGAGGAAACCCATGTCTGAGATTTTCAAGATAAAATGTACGAACCCTCCAATAATGAGATCTACACCTTAAACCCAATCGAGACAAACCCAAGTGTTGACCCATTAACTGTCATTCATCCAGACCTAATTGAATGGAATGCCATTGAATAAACTACCTTGCCAATTTTCTTGAATGACAACATGGTGTCCTAATACCTCAACACGGTTGAACCTTCTTCTATCAGAGAATATCAGGAAGAAATGATCAAAGGGAGCATCCAAACTTCTAATCTGAGTAAAAATGAATATATATATATATATATATATATATATATATATATATATATATATATATATATATATATATATATATATATATATATATATATATATATATATATATACACATATATATATATAAAAGGAAAAGAATCAAGTGTTGAAAACCACTTTGTGGCAACATTAGATCAAGAAAAAAACAAAGAAATAAAGGATGTTTCCAAAGGTGAAAACCCAACTGAGGCACCTATGGAAGGGAGTTTGGATGTTCTACCAGAACACTATGAAGAAATATTTCCAATCTTAATTGAGCCAATAGAAAAGATAAACATTGGATCAAAAATAGAGCCGAAGTTCATCCACTTAGCAGCATCCTTATCTAGTGAAGAAAAGATAGAATTCATTAAGTTCTTTAAAGAAAGACAAGTTAACTTCGCATGGTCTTATGATGATATGCTGGGTTTAGACCCAAATCTGATAATGCATCATCTAAATATCAAGGAAGGAGCCAAACCTATTAAACAAAAGCTAAGGAAAATGCACCCTCATATAGCATTACTTGTCAAAGTGGAGTTAGAAAAACTATTGAAGGTGGGGTTTATAAGGGTCATTGATTATGCACAATGGATCTCAAATATAGTGTCAGTTTCAAAAGTAGACAAATCCATCAAAATTTGCACGGACTTTAGAGACTTAAACTTGGCATGTCCTAAGGATGATTTTCCACTTCCGAGTATTGATGCCATTGTAGATTTAATGGTGGGGCACTCTATGTTCTCACTCATGGATGGATTTAGTGGGTATAATCAGATAAAGATAGCACTAGAAGACCAAGATAAAACCACTTTTACATGTGCATGGGGTACATTTTTCTGGAATGTTATGCCATTTGGGTTAAAGAATGCAGGAGCGACCTATCAAAGAGCAATGACCACAATATTTCATGATATGATGCATAAGTTCATGGAGGATTATGTGGATGACATACTAGCCAAATCACATTCAAGGAAATAACACCTACCAATCTTAGCAAAAAAATTTGAAAGGCTAGAGGAATTCAAAGTAAGACTTAACCCAAAGAAATGTGCTTTTGGAGTACAATTTGGCAAGCTTCTAGGTTACATTGTATCTGCCAAAGGGATAGAGGTGGATCCCACTAAAGTAAAGGCTATAATGTAAATGGAAGCACCCAAGAACATTAGTTAGATGTGATCTTTACAAGGAAGGATCCAATCCATTAGGAGATTTATCTCCCAATTAGCAGAAAAATGCCATAATTTCACCCAACTCTTGCATAAGGATACAATATTCAAATGGGATGAAAAGTGTGAAGAAGCCTTTAATCTATTAAAGAAATATCTTATGAATCCACCAATCTCGATGCCACCTATCAAAGGCAAGCCCTTGATCTTATACATTTCAGCAATGAAGAATTCATTGGGGGCACTTTTAGCACAAGAGGATGAAACAGGAAAAGAGAAGGCAATTTACTACATTTAGAACCTTAGTCAAATATGAGCTAAACTATACATTTATGGAAAGGGCATGCTTGGCTATATTTTTTTCTTCACAAAAATTATGCCATTATATGCTAGCCCACAAAATAAGGCTCATTGCTAAGATTGACCCTTTGAAGTATCTACTAAGCAAAATAGCATTGAATGGAAGACTAGCAAAGTGGGTGATGATACTAAGTGAATTTGACATAGAATATGTTGATAGAAAATCAATCAAAGGACAAGTCATTGTGGACCAATTAGCAGAAGCACCACTTCATGATGATCATCCTATACAAATTGAATTTCCAGATTTAGAGATTGTGAATGCTGAGGCAAAAACATGGCAACTTTATTTTGATGGTTACTATACCCATCATGGATCAAGAGCAGGCATACTTCTCATCACTCCTCAGGGCTCTACTATCCCAAAATCCTATAAATTGTTATTTTAGTGCACAAACAATATAGCAGAGTATGAAGCATTGGTTATTGGAATGAAGCTGGCATTAGAGTGGAAAGTGACAGAAGTAAAAGTTTATGGAGATTTGCAATTGGTCATAAATCAAGTTAATGAAGAATATCAAACAAAGGATGACAAATTGGTACCCTACAAAACCATGGTGGACAATCTCAAGAAGTATTTCATACTCATTACATTTGAGCAAGTACCAAGAGAAAAGAACAAAGCAGCAAATGCCATGGAAACCTTAGCTTCACTTTTGCAGACACCTGATCATAATGCTAGATATGAGTTCTTGGTAGAAGAAGTAATTCAACCAGCGTATGACCCAACCCACCCTCACACCATTTTCTTGCTAACTACAAATGAAACACCCTGGTATGGACCAATTTATACTTACTTAAAGGATCAAATCCTTCCCTTAAACCAAACCAGAAATCAAATGAAAATCTTCATTTGTCAAGTCGCCAAATACACTATAGTTTCTGAAACATTGTATCGAAAAAGTCTTGACGGAATGCTCCTTAGGTGTTTAGAAGAGGATGAATCAAATTTAGCCTTACAAGAAATTCATGAAGGAATTTGTGGATCACACTCAAATGGATTATCCCTAGCCAAGAAACTTCTAAGGATAGGATATTTTTGGCCTACCATAGAAAAAGATTCATGTGACTTTGCAAAAACTTGTAAGAAATGTCAATTCCATGAGAATTTGATACATGCACCCGCACAAGAACTTCATCCTATGACAACACCATGGCCATTTTATCAGTGGGGGCTAGACCTAATAGGGATGATTTATCCACCATCTTCGAATGGTCATAAATTTATCATCACAGCAATTGAATATTTTACTAAGTGGGTGGAAGTTGTACCCCTATCAACTACAACAGGCAAACAAATTTCTTTGTTTATCCTTAATCACATAATTTGTAGATATGGCATACCTCATGCCATCATAATAGATAATGTAAGGTATTTCAAGAACACAGACTTAACAGAATTATGCACTAAGTTTCACATGATTCATCATTCCTCTTCAATCTATTACCCTCAAGGTAATGGACAAGCTGAAGCAACAAACAAAAATATCTTGAAATTTTTGAAGAGAACAGTGGATAATTCAGGAAGGGATTGGCACATCAAGATAAACCCAACCTTGTGGGCTTATAGAACTAGTATCAAAATGCCAACAGGAGATACACCTTTCTCCTTAGTCTTTGGCACATAAGTAGTATTTCCTTTAGAGGTAGAACTTCCATCTTTGAGAATATCTATGCATGGGTTGATCAATGAAGAAGAGTATAGGGTTGCAAGGCTACAAGAACTAGAACTTTTAGATGAAAAACAAAAGCAAGCATTTGATCACTTGAAGGTTTACCAAAATAGGATGTCAAGATCTTACAATAAACACATCAATCCAAGGACATTTCAAATAGGGGATTTAGTTTTGAGAGAAAATCCCAAGAACCAAGCAAAACAAGAAAAGAAAGGAAAGTGGGAAGAAAACTAGTTAGGACCATTTCTCATTGTTGAAGATTTTGGGACTGGTACATACAAGCTAGCAGATTGTGATGGAGAGGAGCTACAAGAGCTAATAAATAGAATACATCTCAAGAGGTTCTATATATAAGGTAGAAAAAAGAGTATAAAGAGTATTAGATGAGGTGCATCATATTTATTGTACATAGTTCAAAAGAGATCCTACAAAATACCAAAAACATTTGAAAAATAGAAAAGATCAAAAATAGTGAAAACTTGAGCATGAAGAAAGCAAAAACATTCATATATGATCCTGAAGAAAAGAAAAAAAAAATTGAAAAAGAGAAAAATACGAAAAAATCAAAAAGAAAAAAAGTGCCTTGGTGAAAACCTAGCAAATAGGCACCTTGGTAGCAAAAAAAGAGAAAAGCTTTAAAAATAGAAAAAAGAGCTAGATCCATTTAATCGGTGAAAACCTGGTAAACAGGTGCCATTGAAAGTCCAAATCAGTCACATACCTAGAAGGTCACCTTGTAATTATTGCATTCACCAGCATTTGTACATATTGCATAATAAAAACCCACAGTTGCATTTGCAAATACCTCAAGATTTTGGTCACCTAATTGAAAAATTGTCCTAAGTTCCACAAATGAAATCAATATCAAACTGGGGGCAATCTACTCCAAAGGAGAAATGATTCATCAAAACAAGCTTTATTAAATCAGAGAATCAATTCATCACACTCGAAAGAGGAACACTTAATCAAATCTACATCCCAATCCAACTTGAGCCTAAAATGAAAAATTGCTCCAAGAACTTAAATGACCTTATCTTTATCAGGATTAAAAGTATGAAATGGATGGAATTATACTTGAACTATGGATTTGAAAAATATGGCAAAATTTTCAAAGTTTTAGACTAGACATGCTATGAGGAAAGAATGATATTTTTTCTTGATTTCTGAATGACTGTCTTAAAATCAAAGTTTCAAATCATGTATTATTTATCTAAGGACATGATCATCAAAGAATCATCGAGGACTTGTATATATGATAAAACTGAGATTTCTGCTTATTTATGCAAATAGATACCTTGGCTATTCTGATCTTCAATATCATAATACCAAAATCCACTTGCAACATAGAATCTGACAAAATCAGTATTCACACTCTCATGATTGGCTTCAATCAGTGATAGTCATACCAAAGAGACTGATGGGAAAGAAAACAAAGAGGTAAAAAGTATTCATATCATCATAGTTAAACTAGTGATGGTTGTACTAAAATGGGATTCCAAAAGCGCTCAATGATCATTATTAGCTCCAAATCTTGAATAATGACAGTTAGCTACATTCATTTTAGATTAAGTGCATTGTATATATTGTTTTTCCTTACTTAGTTTAATTTGCAAGAGGGTAAATTAAATCAAAAAGGGGGTGTATGCAAATCAAACAATCAAAAGATCATCAAAAAACCAATTATATAGGATCGAGTGTGTTGGAAATCAAAAACAAAGTGCATGGCATTAATTAAACCATTATCATTAAGTCTTGCATTGATTTAGATGTGTCCAACATTTGAGTTATTAGAATCATACATTATTAGGTTTATCATTATCATTAACTGACATACATTTGAAAGTTCATTAGAAACATTAAATTGCATCCATTAAAGTGCATTGCATTAGTTAGAAATCATTTCTTCCATTAAGATTCAACATTGAAAGCATCTCATTCATAATAGTACCATTCATACATATATCATTGAAATACCATCATTGCATCACATCTACATATCAAAAGCAATAGATTCATTATCCATCTAATATCCATCAATAACATAAAGTAAATAAATAGTATACATAGCATTTATCTATTCTATGTCATATATAAGACAACCATTTCACCATCATTGGAACATATGCATACATGAGAAAATTCCATTCTGCAAAAATAAAACAAAATCATATAGAATCATATAGTTGCATATCATACGAAACATCTAGAAAGAAATCACATGATGACATCATATATAGTCAAATCAATCAAAGTATCAGAGTCCATGGTACCATCATCATAAATGAACAAGAAATCAAAGTCTATAACATGATCATCAAGAAAGAAATATCTAGATATCAGTGTCCAATCACATATCAAAGTATCAACAAACAAATAGACATCAACCGATCAAAAATGATACAAAATGAATCCAATGTCTTGATGATAACAAGGAATAATGCCCATGAATATGGAGAAATGCTCAAGCAACGGAATCACCACCATCATCAACATTCTTAGGCCCAGGTGCACTATCTGGTGGATGGCTCGAACTAGCCTGTAACCCATGCTGACTCATAGCTGCCATAACTGACTACATCATAGAACTCATATGTGAAACCTGCTACTGAATAGAAGATATCTGAGTCTGCAAGGAAGCAACATCTGATGCTGAGGTGGGGGCAAAACCCTGATCTGTAGCAGAATGTGGAAGTGGAGTATAAGAAGAGGGAGTAGATGATGATGGATCACCCAACAGGGGAACAAACTGAGAAGAAGATGAATGTGATGAAGATGAAGGCATTGAAGCAGTACCATGTGCCTGAACAGTAGGAACAACAGAAGGAATAACAGGAGGAACCAAAGGAGGAATGACCTACTGAGTAGAAGGACCCTGTGCCTGATCAAGCAACACCTATCCAATCTCTATATCAACAACTCTTTATCGTCTAACATGAGGCCTCTATATAACAACTCTAGCCACCTGATGTAAAATCCTGTCAACCCATCCACCTCCACCCTGATCACCAGCTCTAGGAGGAATAGGAGAAGTAGCTAACACTGGTATCTGTATACAACCTACTCTCGCTCTATGATGACCCTATCATCCACGTTGACCTCTGATCCTACCACGACTACCACCTCCATCATCATCTCCATCATCATCATCATCACCCCCATCCTCATCAGCTCCATCATCTCCATCAAATAACTCCTCACTGCTAGGAATCCTCTCAGTAGGATCAGTAAATCTAAGAAAAGGATACCTATGTAGCCATGCACCATACTCATTTGTAATGCCAACATCCATCACCTGTGACCTAGGGTTCCAGGGATGATACCCCATATCCTTAATCTCTCGAATAGTTGTGCCATAATCAACACAAGGGCCCCATAATGATCTCTTGGCTTCAACATGAGCATACATCACTACACCCTGAGGCATATCCTGAATGTGCCCATACTGATGAAACACACGGTAGAAGTAGAATCTCTCAATCACAAAAGTGGACCAACTAATCATCCAATGAGGACAAAACATATATGAAATCTCACTATCATCCTTTGGCCAAGTCTCACATCCAAGATAGGGCCTTCAAATGATAATATCCATGTCATCTATCTGACATGGCTAGTAATCAAGCTTACCCATATGGGTCTTCCTGATAATACCACTGTACATCCATGCAAATGGCCAACTAGCCAGACGATCTCGAGCAGTCATAGGATGTGTCACTAGGAGATGCTCCCAAGTCCATAGTTGTAATTAAATGGCTCCAGCAGTCAAAGTAGTGGAACATCTGTACACGACAGTGTGCAACTCATGATATAACTATGCTAATAAATAGGAACCCCAATCAAAATGACAAGGATCTACCATCAAATCCTCTAAAATCAGACCCCAACCAACAACAAATCCATGTCCACACCAATCCAGAAGTAGGAAGCCACCAATAAGAGTACCAAGAATAGTAAGTAACATAGGGAATGAAATGAACTGGGGCCACTGAATATGCTGATCACCAATGGAAGCATCACCAAATACTCAGTGACAGGCTGAACCATCATACATAGTATCATAGTATACAAGCTCTCCTCGGGTAGGCAACCGGAGAAGATGATACACATCCTCAGGGGTGATAGTCATCTCACCCATAGGAAGATGGAATGTGTTATGGTCTGAATGCCAACACTCAGCCATAGCAGTAATAAGGCCCTGATTCACATAGAATCGAGGAAGATATAGAAGGAACGACAAACCACACCAGGTAATGTGTCGATGGTCGGCAGCACTCAAAGTAGGAATTGTGTCCTAGGACAATGGATAAGATCCACAAATACGTAAAGAACCGATATCCAACTACAAAAAGAAAGTTTAAACACATCAGAAAGGAAATTGGAAATTATTGGGATAATTCTAAGTCGATCAAAAATTCATCAATACTTATCAAAACCATAATCAGTTTTCATGTTTCTACATAGATAGAACATAAATTTTATCTTCACCCATCATCTGAATCTAGACGGATGATGGATATCCTAACTATAACTGAACCTTAACTGACACCTTACAACTTGTTACAAAATCTCAAAATTTGGGAACATAAACCCGACAATCGATTAACGATGTTGAAAAAATTGCAACTTGGTCAAAAATCTAAAAATTTGAAATTTTGCAAAGCAAAAGCGTTGATTTATTGAACAAAAGTGGCAAACATCGAAAGCGCTGCCTAAAGGAGTAAAAGCGTACATCTATATTGCAAAAGTGGTGAAAATTTTGAAAGTGCCCAAATACTAATCAAAACTACTCTTTAAAGGTGTGTAAGCGTGAAAGTTGATTAAAAGCACACATAGAAGTTGCAAAAGCGCTAAACCTAAGCAAAAGCGCATAAAGGAATTGTAAAAGTGTGGAAGGGCTTAAAATTGGCGAGAGAAAGTGCCAAAGCGATTCACGAAAGCACAATGAAAATGTGCGAAAGCACACATTGAGACGCGAAAGCACCCTTAAAAGTGGCAAAAGCACCCATTTAGTGGAACAAGTGAAAAAAAGGGTTCTTAATCAGGAAAAAATTGGAAATTTTTGAAAAAAAAATATTGTAAATGAAAACTAGACAAGGTACGACTACTCACCAAAGGTCCTAAGCTAGGCAGCCAATGATATTGCGGGCACTTCTTGAATTGATGCTCGTGGATAGGGACAGACATCATGAAAGGTGAAAAAGGAAAATGAGAGTAAAAGTCAAAAGTAAATGGTAAAGTGAATAGTAAAAAGAGATTTTGACCCCTTTATATAGGTTTTTGACCTAAAAGGAGGCAATTTTGACCTATGCAAGTACATTATTATCACATTTGACTTAATAAAATGATGTTATCATCATAATAATTGACACTAGGGCATTTAAAATTAAACAAATTCAACATCAATGTCGAAAATACAAATAAAATCCATCAAAAACTTGAACTTTATCAAAATCAAATGAACAACATCAATCTTGAATCAATCAACAGTCAAATCAAGTATGAATTTTATTTCATTTTTGAGGGGGCATACCATCAGATAATCAGATCTACATCAATAGTAACATCATCAAAAATCAAGAGACCGATCATCAAATCAAAGCGAAAGCTTTTATCAGAAAATTTTTCGTCATCAAATGAATGGGGCATCGCATCAAAATCAATCATCACTGAAGGTATCATATCAGGATCAATCATTAAATCAAACATTATATCAAGGACCACCATCAGAACAACCATCATATTAGAATGATCATCATAACCATATCAAGAGAGTTTCATATTGATCATATACACCCCAACCTATCGAAAGTCAAGATCAACCATCGAAGACATTAAATGAACATCAGAGATCGACCATCAATGAATCAAGACCTATCATCAAGCAAGACTAGAGTATTCTTTGAATCAACATACTTCATACGTCAACTCAAAGAAGGGCATTTGTAATCACCTAAAAATGGACAAAGATCAAATCAAAGCAAATCGAGTCAAATCAAAGAAAATCAAGGACATAATTGAATCAATTGAATCACAATGCATAATTAGCCAATCAAAATGAAAATCAAGTCTTAATTAGAGATCATTCAAAATTGAGAGCATTTTAATCAAATGCAATTAAATTAAAATATAATTAATTCAATTAATTGTATAGTCTTGGATTAAATCAAATTCAACCCATTCAAGGGGTACATGGCGAAACAAATTCATTTAAATCAATTAATAAATCTTAATTACTCTCAACAACCATAAAGGGAGGAGAATCAATCAACCAATGAGAATAAAGGAAAGGCATTCACATGGATCAAGCCAAATTCAATCTCATTCACTCAAAGTGAAAAGGAATCTTGACCATTGATCTTGTCTACTTGTCCCAAGCTTTGAGGACAAAAACTTTGCTTTGTCTTCAAAGGGTGGAACCAAGGACTCAACCAAGGTTTAACCATGATCAAATACAACTACACCCCCTACCATTGGAAAATCTATAAAAGGAAGGCCTAATTCCTTCATTATGATCATCCACACATCTGAGAATTGCATTGAACCTCTTGCAATTTGAGCTTAGAAAGGCATTTGAGAAGCATTTTCACATTTCTTTTGATCTAATTGTTAGCAATAGCATTGTTATCTTTATCATTCTCATTCTAGGAATGTCATTAATGGAAGCTTGCTAAGAGCTACACATTAGCATTCTTAGTTAGAGAGTCATAGGATGCTCAATTAGTCATTATTTTGCTAAATAGTTTCTCTATTGCTTTGTGGTTGTATTTAGTTTCTATTCTCAATTATTGACTAACCTTAATTCTATGAAGGCACTTTCCCTAGTGTACAATAATTAATATATTAAAACCTAGATTTATCCTTATCCCATACAACATTAGAACATGAGTGGTTCAAGGTGTTGTGATTGGATACTATCCTCAAGGAAGAGCTAAGCTTCATGGGCTCTATTCCTTTGTTGTATATGAAAGGATAACTAAATGATGCAATGGACTAGGATAATAATGATCAAGTTGAACAAACTTAGTAAAATAAAAAATAATATATAATAGAAAAATAGAAACAAACAGAAGACCCCAGGAGAAAACCCGGAGCCAAAAATTGGGACACATTAGACATGACACCAACATGGGGCACTTGAATTTGAAAGCTATGAAAATATAGGGCCACAAATTGATAAAGATAAGAAAAGTAGGGACACCTACATAAAAAATAAGTGGTTAAAGTAGTAGGATGGAAGAGTAGGGTGCTAGTATCTTTATGGTTTGTGCAATTGAAAGTCTAATAATCCCTATTTCTCACAGTCCACTCTATCACCCTATAACTACTCACAATCAAAATGTTCCATATTTGTAACTATATACATAAAAGAGAGAAAATGGTTGTCATATAGGGATTTATCTCAATCAAACCTAGAATGGTGCTCCCATCTCAACAAAAACTATGATGATAGAGTGTGTGCTCACGTGGGAGAAGGAAAAAAAAAATACCATAAACTATAATAATAAAAAGTTACCGTAAATGTGACACCATTTCTAGGAACTACACATAAGGCAACAATGTAGTACTCTTTGAAGTACTATAAATGTTAGCACATATTATAATAATAACAAATAAGAAATCAATCCATGCTCAAGTATAGCTTCATTGTGATAAAATTGTAGATCATAACATGCTTCTATCTAGTTATCTTATTGTATTTGTTCTTTCAGTTAGTTTTGTTTTGTGTTCTCTTATGAAAAAGCAAATAGATTCATTATATATGTGGTAATAGCCTTTCCAAATAATATTTTTATCTAGGCCAACAAACAAGGTCGGGTATGTTGATGAATACAAAAAAATTTGTGTGCAAATGTTGAGACACTAGCAAGATGTAATTTACTCTTCAAAGGGCTTGGTAACAAAGGATTTAATGCCAAAAGAAACCTAAATCAAGCACATTCAAAAGATCAAGCAGCTACAGTGAAATGAGTGCTAAACCTAACGTAAAATTGTGAGAAGAAACAATTTATGACACTACATATAAAGAAAGAGAAGTATGCATCAATAGAAATTCTGGAACATAACCATCCTCGATATTCCAAACTGAGGATACCAAAGTTTAACTATAAATGTATATCTATAAGATATACACTACTCAATAATGTATTCATGATATGGATTGATTTAGTTTTTTTTACAGTTAGTATCAAGTGTTGGGAGATTGTTGCGCATGTCAGAGATTGTTGATTAGACCCTCTTTATGTGTGTTTACATTAGTGTTTTGTCATTGATGTCAACATACTATTGTTGTTGCACACAGTGTGTTCAGTATAAGAGATTTTAGTTGTTCAGGTGATATGTTGAAGATCTTTTGTTGTAATTATAAATTATATTTTAGATATGTTTGTAGTTGATTCTGGCTAGCTTACAAAGGTTCTCACAATATTTGAGTGATATATGATTGATTTATCATGTGCTAGTATTTCAGTGTCCCTGTTGTCCGAGAAGTGTCACAGGTTGAGTTTGTGCTTCGGTGAGGATCAGAGTGATTGATTCAGTTAAAGTGAAGCTCATGGTAACGTTGGAACTCATTTTTGTTTCTTCAACTGGTGTTGTTCATGATTCAAATTTTAGCAAGTTATATTTTTAGTGCGACAGAGTTCGGTGTTCAATGTTTCTTGTATTTAGTACAGAGATGAGATTGGATTTTGAGATTGACTTGATGGGAAGGTTTGGCAAGCTAATCTTGCTTCTTGTTGGTATTCTTGGATCTTTTTATGACCATGTTGATGGTTCACATTGATCTTGGTGATTGTATTTGGTGATTTTCTAGTGTGTTGGTGCTTCTTCATTTAGGTCCTATCCGACATGGTGAAGTAACGTATTATGATTCTTGGTGCAGATTTGGCGAAGTTGTTGCATGTTCAAGGATGAATTTTTAGGTCCTATCTAATTCTTGGCTGACTTGATTTGAATCTCCTTGTAGTCTAAGTATAATTTTTGCAACATTTATTCTTATAGGTCTTAGCCAACCTTGTTGTTGACTATTCATTGTAATATGTATAAATGGGCAATTATTTTTTGATTGCACAGTGTTTGTGTAGAAGAGAAAGGAAGAGGATGTTTGTATTCTACGATTGAGGCAGAAAATTGTACTTCATTGGAACTGTAATGGAATTGTTGATGTTGTGAGTTGGTTCACTCATATTGGACAGTTTGTCCACCCTTATGAATTGTAATCAAAGATTGATCAGTAAAATTGAATAAGGGAAAGAACGTTGTATTGTATTGTGAGTGGTGAGCTCTAGGAAGTGGGCCTATGAATGCATGTGTATTCCTCTTTTGTTTTCATTTTCTCTTAACTGGGCAGTACTTTTAACATAGTACATATATCTAGTGGTTTTGACTCCCACCAAGGTTTTTCCTTAAATGAGTTTCCTCAAGAACAAATTTGGTGTTCTATGTTTGGTGATCCCAAAAAAGTGTGTCCCACTTTTGGGGACAAATAAATTTTGGATGCGCACCAAATTATTTTCATTTTTGTGGTGTTCACATGAATGGGGGGTCTTCATGCGAAGGAGGGGATGCCCTTCCCTCAAAGTACCCTACATGGAGTACTTCAAGAGAAGAGGGGTCTTCATACAAAGTACCCCACATAGGGTACTTCATGCGAAGACCCCCTTTGCACGAAGGCCCCCTAAACCAGATTTTTTTTAAATTTCTAGTGGAGAGATCATTTTCACATTTCACTTTTATTGTGCTTGTGGACCCCTAGTGTTGGAGTGAACCCTCTGACGACATAGAGAAACATCAACCTCCTTGGATCATTTTTGAGCTCCTTTGACCATTGTATATTCTAGGTACACACATTTCTCCTTCTTTTAATTTTTTTTAATTGTAAATTATATGTTTCTGAATTACTTTAGATAGTATTTTAAATTTCTTGTTACTTATTCATTTGTAGTTAGTAAATGTTAGTAAATGTTTAAAAATGGTAGAAAATGTTAGTTAGTAATGTTATTGCTTATTTTTAAATTATTTTTAGTTAGTAATGTTAAAAAATACTAGTAATTTAGATATTTTATTAGAAAAATTTAGAAAAATTTTAAACCTTAGGTAAATTTACAAAAATTAAAATCCTTAGGAAAATTTGTAAAAATTTGAAACCTTAGGAAAATTTATAAAAATTTAAAACCTTCAATTTTTTTTGAAAATTATTAGAAAATGTTAGAAAGTTTTAAAACCTTAGGAAAATTTTAAAACTCTTTCTCTCCCCACCCCTTAAGACTCTCTCACCAAACTCCTTAAGACTCTATCCACACCCTCTTAAGACTCTCTCTCTCCCCACCCATTAAGGCTCTCTCTCTCTCTCTCTCTCTCTCTCCCCTAGGAATCTCCTATTATATATAGAAGACACTAAGATGGGGGTGAATCAGTGTAAACAAGAAATAAACCAATAATCTGATTATGCTTTTAAACAACTTCTATACAATCACAGATGCAAATATAACTATGCAATAGAAGTAAAACAAATTTAATAATCCACAAAGAATAACACATAACACCATAAATTTTATCATGGAAACCCTTGTTAGAGGGTGAAAACCATGGTGGGGATGATTCCCATGAATCTCTTCAACTATAGTAAAAATAATTTCCCTATTAAGAGCTTACAATACCTAGTTTGGGGTTCACCTGGTTAGAAGTGACTAGTGCCTTGTTAAAAGTACCAAAAGACCTTCTAGGATCTACCTTGCTAGAGGATTTAAACCTCTAATTAAGAATTCACCCTATTAAAGGATCTAACAATAAGACATGTTAATGTCCACCCTATTAAAGGTTTTAACTTTTTGCAACTATTAGGAAACAAAAATAACTTGATTTGGAAATATAAATTCCTTTGCTTAATCAGATCCTTTGTAATCTCTAAATGTTGGCACACTACACTGCCTCTATCTCTTATTACAACACCCAAATTCATGACCACAACTCTAAATCAAATGATTTAGTCCACCTTTATACTAATGTTCTTAAGTTGGCTAAGACTTAGAAAATATTTTACAATTTGACCCACAAAATTGACCAAACTCATAGAAAATTGCACCAATCATACCTAACATGTCAACCCAAAATATATTAACCAAAATATATTGACATGTCATCCCATAAATCAACCACCTTGATCATCTGATTAACAAGAACCAATTAGTAGCACAATCATTTCACACTAAACACATCACCAAAATGCTAACTCACCCAAAACATTGAGTTAACAATTGTGATTGTAGAATTATACTTCTCTAACCTTGGTGAACCACTCGGATTGATTGCATCTCCAAAAGTGTCCTCTTACTTGATCACTACTCAAAAAATTATCTGATACTGTCTTCATGTTCACCAATTAAAATACATAGCATAAACTATCTTTTTCTATCCATTAGGTCAATTGGTATTTGCAACCTATTCATCAAGTCTAATAGAGTTGATAGAGTTTCCATTAATGAAAAACTCCAAAACATCAAACTCTTAAATCCAACTCCAAAAATCCATCATAATGCTAATAATCTTCCCCTTTGGCATTGATGGCAAGATATAGTGAAAATTTATATACATACACTACTCCTTGATAGCTTTATGTTCACTGCACTGATCACTCCCCCTTTGATAGAAATGGAAAAGGTACAAATTTCATACCAAAAATGAAATCATCTCACCAGTCATAGTCTTTCAAAAACACTTAAAATTTGTTTTGGTTGACTCCAAAGAATCTTTCCATGACTTGTGTAAGATTTTTATGGCTTGAATCTAACCATGCAACATAGAATCTAACTCCTCTATAGATTCAAGCACACTCATATTTGGTGATTCAAGTAATACCTCTGAATCTCTAATATCCGGCCGCATAAAATCTACTATAGGTATCAAATAAGTCTGTAACTCCAACAATGTAGTTATCATCTTATCTTTCTCATCTTGTAAAGTCTTCAACTAATGATTTGTAACCTTCACTTGTGATCCATAAGTGGTAGCAAAATGTGAAATAGGATCAAAACTATCAATCGAATATTTAAGCTCATGTTGAGCTTCAGTTCTCTTTAGCTCCAAATCTTGTGTAAACATAGAAATATCTAAAACTTTGGTTAGTAACTTTCCAATCCCCTTCAAATTTTCTTTCACCTAGTCCACATGAACTACAAGTTTCAATTTATCTACTACAATGGACTCCATTAACTTATTAGTTCTCTTCTTCTCATAATTCATTTGAGCTCTATTCTCAACAGTTTCCTCTGAACATGTAACATCCTTAGTGATAGCATTGATCAAAGTATATAACTACTCAATTGGTGTAGTATTAGGATTATAGATATCTTTAGATACAAGATCTGCAAGAATATCGCTAGCAGACAAAAGTACTTGTTCTTTCTTCTTTTCATCTCTAAGTTTATCCATTTTAGCTTTAATCTTAAGTATCTATGACATACTTATAAGTTCACTAGGACCCATCTTGGTAACATAAACAAGTCCTTAAATTACCTCAACATCCTCATCTCCAAGATCTTATACAATATATTCCTTAATAATAGATATTGACCTCCTTTCCTTCTTCTGACTTGTACTTGCACCTAGATTCAGTTTCCTTTTTACTGATTGTACTGCAACATCAGCTTCTTGAACTTAAATTTTATTTTCAAGTTCACCATAATTTGTAACAAATATAACAAATTTATCTTCCTTATGTGTAATTCTAGGAGTTATAACAAGTACCTCAACCTCTATTGTATGATCCTTTTGAGTTTCAACTCTTCCTTGCACATATTCTACTTCAACAATAGGAACTTGTTGAGGGATCTCAAAAGGTACATCACTGATAATTTCTTCAATTACTTGTAACAAACTCATCTATTGTTACCTCTTCATTTATAGGCTCTTGAGCTTTTTTTTCCTCTTCATCATCATCCACTAGTTCATCTTCTTTCTCCAATTCCTTCTTTATGATGTCAAGAGTCTCCGGATAAACTGGTTGAGATTCAATGATTTTTATTTTGCATACTCTTCTCCTTGTTATGAATTTTTGCATTAGAAATAAAAATTTACTCTTCACAAATTCAACTGGAAATTTAGGTTCCAATTCTACCAAAGCTTGTTCCAACATCTATCTTCTTTTAGGGCATACCTCCATCTAGCATCAATCTTCTTGAATAATGTATCAGGTATCATTTTATGTAGCTCACTAGGCCCTCTGCAAAACTTGTGCATGTTGTATGTAATAAATTATTTAATATTTTGCTTATCATCATTATCTAATTTTTCATACCATCCACTTTCCTTAGTGATGCTTCCATATTCTCTTATATTTTCATCTGTTCTATCTGCAATATTAGATCTCCTAGTCATCAGTTTGACTAATTTCTAGGTTGTCATGCCAACAAACTTTGAATTTTTACCATTGGCCCTTAATTTCTTTTGGTCTTTGTTTGATTCATTTTTGGCTTCTTCTTCCTCTATCATACATTTCTTACTCCTATTTCCTTTTGACTCTTATACCCATGAGTTATTTCCTTCTTTCTCTTATAAGTCCTCTTCTCAGTTACAAGTGATTTTACCTTTTCCTTTTCCTTAATCAGTGGTTCTTTAGGTTGTGATGATGTTTTCCTCTTTTATTTTTCTCTAGTAATAGGGGAAGATCAAAGGAGTCTCCTTACTCACTGTAGAACTTCTATTTTGTCTCCCTATTTCCTTACTAGTTGTAGAAGATACAACCTCTACCTCTACTTCTTCAAAAATAGTACCAAAAGTACCATCTTCATCACTTACAAACTTCTTACTTATCTTATCCATCATCTCCTTATTAATGTCACTCTTCTTGACAAGGTCATCAACTATTTTCCTTACTCTTTTTTCTATCACTAGTTCCATCATTTGTGAGTGAATTTTTAGAAATATTTCTTGATAGGTACTAAACCTGGGGCTACTTTCATCAATCGGTTTGGACGATAACTCATCACCATGAAGTGATACAATACCACCATATACCTCATATCCCATTAGTAAATCCCAGTAGGATCTTGGTTGTATCACCTACATCAAACATGTGTTTGTACTCACAATGAAACATATGTCTTCTTTATACTTTTTCACTATACTGGTCGGGATCCTTTCCCTCTCATGCATTCATTTCTAAAAGTATTTGAAATAACCCCACATGAAACTAGTAAAGTTATTTCCTAATATTCTTATGCACTCATTAATATACACTACTATCGGTTTATCGGTTAACCACTAAATATTACCGATACCATGGAAATGATTTTGTAGGGAGAAAAATATGCATACCATTATAGAACCATACTTGAAAACTTTCTTTTTGTCCTTCTTTATTCACTCCATGTGACCTCACATAGGTCATAATGTGCATTATCCTTCACCATTCAATATGTGACATGAATTCCTCCACTAAGCACACTATTCAATTGGCTCGATTGATATACCTTGTAACTTATTACCATTGACACAAACTTCACCTCTATGTCTTCAATCTCATTAATCATCATGGACCTTTGATCTTGTCTTGACTTAGTCAAATGAGTAACCTCATCTATTAGTATCATCCTTAGAATAGATAAGCCATCGGTCATGCATAAACTAGTTACTACATAAATTAACTCCTTGGTAATCTTATGTGGCATATCCAACCAAATAAATTGATCATCAACTCTACTCAATACATATCTGATCCACTCAGTCTCAGAAACATCAGGTAGGTCGACAATATAGGTAAAACCCTTATCGGTCAAATGTTTGTTGTCATCCTTTAATCCTGATTTATTACATAGCTTGGTGTAATCCTTGGATATAGCATTCAAACCAATATCTTCAATGTTGCAGTGGATAAATGACCTTATATATTGGTCAATAATACACCATAGGGAATTGAAGATAAATTTCTTATTGGATCATTATCTACCAGGTTCATAAGATGCAATTTGAAAATAGGCCTTGGTTCCACAGTAATTTAAACCAACACTAGAGTGTCTACAATGTCAACAATGATTTTTTCACAAAACATAGAATAAAACCTTTTCAAAACAAAGAAATACCTCTATGATTTCTAATTGGGGATCTTCAAACGCCACTTAAATCTTAACACAAGATCACAACTATCAATCACAATCACTCAAATCACCTTATGCTCACTTGTAAGTGCACAACACAGCTCATGGAAAGAAAAGTAAAAAATGAATTTCACTTTTCAACTTTTATAATGTTACATTCACAAGAAATAGTCAAATAGTACCTTTTACCATTCGCAATTGATTAGAACATCAAACAATCACTTTTCCATTAGAATCATTATGCAGTCACATAGAATCATATGAAATACAAGATTCTTTAACAAGTTCATCTGAAACATCAAAAGGCATCTAAATACATTGATAAAACTTATTGTGCAAACATCTAGGGGATTGCTTATACATCTTACTTAATTTTCTCCCCCTAACTCAATAGCATTTACTTAGTCAGATGAAAAATTCTCCACATTCCCTGGTGTTGTGGAGTTCTCTTTCAATTAAGAAGAAATGAGTACACCTTTCTTAGCCCAAGCTTGTTTCATCTAATTTTTTATTCCATAAACATCTGTAGTCTTCTTTCCCTTTTCATTATCAAACTTATTCTCTAGTTGAACTTCACCATCTTTCTTCTTATCTCTGTAAGATCTAGCAAGATTTCCAATCTTATTATAGTAGTAACACACCATATCAATTTGCCTCCATGGTCTATCATTTCCTCTACCAGTTCTTATCCTGCAATTGACTGTTGTATGTCCATAATTGTGGTGGATAGGATAGGTAACATCCAATCGGTTTCCTTGAAGATTAGGTCTCAACTAGTTGGGACCGTATGACCTCTGATTGTTGATTCTTGTCCTTCACTCATTAGCCTTATGACCACACTTTTTGCAATGATAACAATTAAAATGAAAAAAATTATCTCTAGTATTGTATCCTTCAGATCTAACATAGAAATTTCTAGATCTAACAATGGGTGCATTAGGTCTATTAGGTAAAATAGGTTTAAACCTACATACATTAGTAGTATGACCTTCCTTGTGATAATTGAGACATACCGTTCTATAATTCCTCTTAATATATTTGTTGTTGTTCACCTTAGGTGTTGATTTGTCTCCTTTGCATCAATCTTCTTGGTACTTGATGACTCACCGAATTCAAAATTTGAAAACCCTAAACCTTGTTTTTCATTATTTCTCCTTTGGTTTGAGAGTTGTTTATCCAAATTAGTAGATATTTTATTAAACTTATCCAATATATTTTTGGCTTCTTTTAGTTCTCCTTTAATATTTTTATTTTCTCTTAGGATATTGGTATTTTCTAGACTTGTATCATGTAGTTGTTCATTCAAAATAGTAACTTCTTGTTCAGATCTGAGTAGTTCTTCCATATTTGATTTTAAGGTGTCATCTTTGGCTTTGAGAGCATCTTCTGTAACCTTCTTAGCTTCATCAACCATTATCTTAGCTTCAATCTTCTGACCCATTCTGATTCCAAAGTTCTCCAACTCTCTATGCATATTTTTCTTTTCTTTCTTTAGCTTGTCCATCTTCTTATGTATATCCTTGTTTTCCCTAATTAACTACAAATTCTCTTGACATAAGGTTTCTAGGGCTACTTAAGTTTTTTAGACCCACTTTGTTCAAATAGGTGTTCAATTAGATATTGACTATAATTCAGTTGTTGAACTAGTTCTTTTCTTTTAGTCCTAGATTTCTTCAACTACTATTTGAGTTTCTTGATGATGTCTTCAACCTCTGTAAGTTTCCTTCTATAGGATTCCATGTCTTCCTCAATTATCTCTCCCAAGTTGTTAGGCTTCTTCAAGGAAACTTCGCTCCGATATCAATTGTTATATCTATAAGACATTGAGAGGGGGGGTGAATTAGTGTAAACAAAAAATGAACCAATAATCAAATTATTCTTTTAAATAACTTACATTCAATTACAAGTGCAAATATAACTATGCAATAGAAGTAAAACAAATTTAAGCATCCAAAAAACATAACACATAAAACCACAAATTTTATCATGGAAACCCTTTTTAGAGGGTGAAAACCATGCTAGGGATGATACCCATGAATCTCTTCAACTTTACTAAAAACATTTTCCCTATTAGGATCTTACAATACCTAGTTATGGGTTCACCCGATTAGAAGCCACTAGTACCTTGTTAAAAGTACCAAAAGACCTACTAGGATCTACCTCGCTAGAGGATTTAAAACTCCAATTAAAAATTTACCTTGTTAAATAATTTAGCAATAAGACTCGTTAAAGTCCACCCTCTTAAAGAATTTAACTTCCTACAACAATTAGGAAATAAAAATAACTTGATCTGGAAATAACAAATCCTTTGCTTAATCAGATCCTTTGTAATCTCTGAATGTTGGGGCACTGCATTACCTCTGTCTCTTATCGCAAATCCCAAATTCATGATCTCAACCCTAAATAAAATGATTTAGTCCACCTTTATACTAATGTTCTTAAGTCAACTAAGACTTAGAAAACATTTTCCAAGTTGGCCCACCAAATTGACCAAACTCACAGAAAACTATGTCAATCATACCTTAGGTGTTAGCCCAAAATATAATAACCAAAATATATTGACATGTTGGCCCATAAATCAACCTCCTTGATCATCTAATCAACATGAAATAATCATTAGCACAACTGGTTCACACTAACCACATCACCAAAATTCTAACTCACCCAAAACATTGAGTTAACAGTTGCAGTTGTAGAACTGTACTTCTTTAACCTTGGTAAACCACTAGGAATGATCGCATCTCAAAAAGTGTCCTCTAACTTGATCGCTACTCAAAACATTCTTTGATATTGTCTTCCCGTTCACCAGTCAAAACACTTAGCATAAACTATCTTTCCCTATCCAATAGGTCAATTGGCATCTGCAACCTATTCATCAAGTCTAATAGAGTTGATAGAGTTGCCATCAATGATAAACTCCAAAACATCAAACTCTACAATCTAACTCCAAAAATCCATCATCATGCCAACATCTCTCTCTCTCTCTCTCTCTCTCTCTCTCTCTCTCTCTCTCTCTCTCTCTCTCTCTCTCTCTCTCTCTCTCTCTCTCTCTCTCTCTCTCTCTCTCTCTCCACTCCTTAAGACATCTTATGTGTTTAGTTTCATTATTAAAATAACTTAATTTAGAATTATACTTGTATAATTTTAGGTTTTAATATTATTTTATAGTTAAAATAGCATGACTTTATATCAAATTTGTTATTATTTTACCTACACATGTAGTTTGTACTTAAATTTTAACATTTAACACATGTTACCCCTAGATGTCCACACATGATCATGCCAGTATACCTCAGGATGAGGTTCCTTAGGGTCACGCACCTTAGGGTGACCCGACGTAGGGTGTCGCACCTCAGGATGGTGCACATTAGGTGCCTCACATTCTTGATGTGGGTTCTAAATTTTAGTTTTCTACCCAAGAGATGCAACGATCACAAGATTCCATTACTAGATCTCAGGAGAGTGTGTGCAAGGATATTTGTATGACCATTTTGAGGAGTCTACAGGGTTTGAGCACACATATGGGTTCATAGATTTCAAACAAACCAAAGGTTATAGATGCTATTTTTTTAAATTTGAGAGCCGAGGTCTCGAGTGATGTATCCTTAGCTGAGTTCTAGGAGCAGGTCTCAAAGGATCTCATCAAACGAGAGGTTTTTCGTTACTATAGAGATATGCCCAAGCTGAGGGTATGTTAGGTTACAAGGTGTGTGATTCCAAAGATTGCAAGCATGATATACCCTTGATTCCTTTATGCACATGGTTTTTATCCCAATAACGACCAGATTCCTCTATATTGTGCACATCAGTTGTACGTTGAGATCTATTTGGGTCTCAACATCAACTACCTAAATCTTCCAAGTTATTTTGGATAGTGGCACAGTAGAGTTGTAGACCACAATCAATATTGTAGGTTTTATCATGTTGTACCTACTCACAAACATTTGGTTGGGCAGAGGACTCATATAGTGGCACCATCTATGGTTGATACCACTGATAGAGTTGTCATTGATTTCTAGAGGGAAGTAGTTGGTAGGATTGGACATATTGAAGCTGCAGTTGCCAGGATCACATCAGACACACTCGTCTATATATTATGACTAGACCGAGTCGACCCTGATCATCTTCAGAGGTATCATGTAGTGCTATAGGCATGAGTGATGATGCATATAGAGCTATTGGTCTCCCTACACCACATGATGTATGAGCTCTTACCAGACAGCACAGTCACCTTGATATGGAACTTTAGTTTTTAGAGGACCTGTTGTAGTCATATTCCTATATTGCTCATATGGAGAGGGTCCCTATATAGTGTGTTAGAGACAACATTAGAGTCTCTTAAGGACCTCTAATTCCACCACCCCATAGCACACATGACAGTTCACAACACTCTGAACCCACTAATCACTCCACAACTATAAAGGGAGGGATACGATTTAGTCATTTTTGTATCACATCAGAGGACCTAGAGAATTTTGAGGAGAGGTTACAGGGGTTGAGATAGATCGATGCTAGCAATGACATAGGTTCATATATTGAGTTGCTACTCCATCCTTCTGAATCTACACCACTCCCCTCTCAGCTACACACCCCACTACACTCCTCATTACCAAAGAGGGATGGGATTGGAGATGATGCATATGATGGTTAATTTTCATATGATACGATGGTGTGTCTTGATGATCCTCATGTTCTTGAGACCTAGGTATAAATTTAATTTAATTTGTTTTTAGTCAATAAATTAATTACATAGTTACATGTATTGATGCTCATATATATGTATTCTATATATATTTTAGGCACAACTAGATGAACATATTACCTCTAGCGTTGGTTCAGAGCATGCACACATGAGAGATTTGGAAAATGAAACACCTAATCTAGGGCTTAGGTAAGTTTTAAATATACAAGTTTAAATGCATGTATTTATATATTTCAAATACTTTGTACATAATTATATATAAGTGTATATATATTTGACTAGTTGTTGTACTAAATTTGCAAGGGTTTGTTGTTGCTTCATGTCCAAAGGATTCTTAGGACACTCGGTTAGAGGGTCTCTATGTTTGTATGTGACTTGATGAGTCTAGGATACCTTAGGACATGTGTTGTACATCTTTGATTCCAAACTTATATACACTTCATTATTATATATTTGACATTTATATGTTCTAGACCTATTCATAGATGATTTATGTGTTTATGGTTGACATGTAGATGACTTATGTGTTACATTTATGATTTCACATTATATCTAGATTTAGGATTGGTATCTAGAGATTATTTAAACATTTTGTTTATGATTTGACATAGACTTATATATTTTGGATGTGTCCATGTGATTTAAGTGTTTATGTTTGATATCTAGATGATTTATGATTTTATGTTTGACATATATAGATGGTTATGTGATTTGATTTGATGATTAAACATCTTGATTAAATTAAATGAATTAGATGTCCTAGTAGATGGTTATGATTTGATTAAAAATGGTTATAGATCGTTATATGATTTGATTTTTCATACATGTAAGTTAAAAGATCAATTAATGTTACTAATGTCATATGTATATTTTTGAAATGTGTAAGTTAAAATAAATTAATCTAACTAATGTCATATGTATATTTGAAATCATACATGTAAGTTAAAAGAAATTAATCTCACTAATTTCATAAGTAATCTAACTAATGTCATAAGTAACCTAACTAATATGTAACTAATGGATCATACGTAATCTAACTAATATAGAACTAACACATGTCATAACTAATCTAACTAATGTCATAAAAAATCTAACTAATATGTAACTAATGTCATAAGTAATCTAACTAATCTATAACTAATGTCATAAGTAATCTAGCTAATGTCCTTATGTCACATTAATATGTCATAGGACCCCTAAGATGTACTCTTAGGGTTCTTAAAGGGTCCTAAGGGGTCGTACGGGTCTTAGTAAACATTAATAGGGTTCCTAAAGAGTCATAAGGGGTTCTAGGACACATTATGACTCTTTAGTAGAGTGTTTTTTAGTGGCAAATATTCACCTTTTGGCAAATTATGGGAATTATCATTGCCAAAATTGGAGAATCATGTTCGATACACGGTGGCCCAAATTGCCCAATTTTAACACGGTAACAGGTCAATAATTTTTTGAATCGCCATTAATATTTTTTTGTTTGACGTGTTTACCGATATATTCACCTTTAACTAGTCTGACATGGTTCTTGTAATGACCTCTTAATTCGACAATGGTTATTAATTATGAATTGAATGAGTCAGCCCATTTCACCCCAAAAAAATTACATTTCTTGGCAGATGACCGTTATATTCATCGGGATTGTTATATTGACTAGGACCTATTTCGCCAACTGTTTCTTAATTCCTACAATGTACATTGAACATGTCAGAAAATTTTTCACAAAACTTAAATCAAGATGTTAATGTATTTTGAAAAGCCCACAAATTCATAAAGAATGGAAATTGGAATTATGGATTGATATAAATTCAAATCAGTTAATCAAAAGTTTGAAAACTTGAACACAATTTTAGATTTGTTACAGTCTTTTTGTGTCCCATTACAAAATTTTGGAGGGCCATATTTACAAATTACAATCTTGCAACAGTAAACAGAGGATTCAACATTTCAGAGAAAGCGTAAAGGACCAAGGTAAGAAATTATTTGTTCACACTTCACAGTATTGCTAATAATTTTAATTCCTATAATCCCAGTGACTAGTGAGAGATCATTATGTCAGACAAGGGTGACTATTTTGAGTATCCTCAGGCTGGTGAAATGATTGAGATGGCAGGGGAGGTTGAGACTCAGACTTCTCACTATGGTGATAGCGCTGAATAGATTTACATGTCATACAAGGGCAATATTGATACTCCTCAAGGAAGTGAAGAGATTTCAAATGAAAGGCCAAGCCTAGAAGTTGACAAGGCTAAGACTCCTCAAGGCATTGAAGGGATTGAAAGGGTAGACAAGAGTAAGAATCCTCATGGCAGTGAAGGGATTGGAAGGGTAGACAAGGGTAAGATTCCTCAGGGTAGTGAAGGGATTGGGAGGTCATCAAAAAGTCCAAAACTTAGAGACACTACCATAAAGGCTTTCTTTGGAATTGGCAATGTTTCTGCTCCATCGACTTCTACAATTGAAAGTGCAAAATCCATTCACAATAGCTCACTAGTACCACCACCACAAGTTGGGATTATCATTGAGTTAAATCAAAATGCATCAAATGATGATAACAATGGTGGCCCAACAAAAGATGTTATAAGGGATACACATAACTAATTGGATGAAAATACTAGCAATGAAGATAATATTGATGTTGGTAGGAAGAAAAGAAAAAGGAAAGTAAAAATGGGGCAGGAGTGGGAAATGACAAGAGATTTTAAGGTTAATTGGGTAGAAAAGTACTAGTTCATTGAACCAGTCCAAAACAATGATGAACAACCAACAGAATGCAAGTGTAATATTTTTACCTAGAAAACTAAAACAAAGAAGAAGTTGCAGCTTAAGCTTGACACTATAGAAAAGAATATTGGTAAGGTTTATGAAAAATAGACCATAGTCAGACAAGAAATATCAGTAGTGAGATGGAAATCAAAGGAAGAATGTCTTTATGTTAAGTATGCCATAGAATATGAAGATCATAACAAGAGAATGACAATAATTGCTAGTAGTGGAAATCCAATCAAGGTTGGGTTTAAACATGCAGCCAATGAAGCAAACCTAGCAAAGAATATTCAGATGAGTGTTGTTTTTCATATTTTATCTAGAGGGTGTCCTATGAGAGACTTCTTAGAATATGGTAATTTATTATCTTTTTTTAGACCTCCTCACTATCCTATGTCACATTGGTCAACAAACACTGGATGGGAAATGACAAACTATTTTTATGAGGTGGAAAAGAAAACTTTATAGGAGAAAGTAAAACAATCCAAATTCATTTCATTATCCATAGATGAAGTTACTACGGTAGATAAATCTTCTTGGATTTGTATGCATGTGTATACAGTAAAAGAACATGTCTGTCAAGCTCATCTACTCTGTGTTCATAAAATGAGGGGAAATTCAACAATAGAAAACTTATATTTTGAAGTCAAGAAATCTTTGAATGAAGTTGATGGTATGGATGATTTGATAATTTTCAAGAAGTTAGTGTGTGTTGCAGTTGATGGAGCTGCAGTAATTCAAGGCCAAAGGAATGGTCTTTGTGCAAGATTAAAAACTAGTATTGCACCTTACATGCTTGGCATACATTGCATGACCCATCGAATGAATTTAGCATATAAAATTATAAGTGATTTTCCTATAGTGTCAAAAATTTAAGATTTAGTCCGCAATATATACTCTTACTTCTATAGAAGTCCTAAACATTTTATAGAATTTAAGATTTTTTCAGAGGGAGTAACACCAGGAAGAAAACTTCTCAAGGATGTTGAGATCAGATAGATCTCTTTACATGGTCCAGTAGAATGAGTTCTAACATAATATCAATCCTTGATTAGACTAATAAATGAGTAACACCTCACAGTGGAAAAAGCTCCTGATCTTTTACATAAGTTAAGTGATATAGAGACTTTGTTTACTTTATCTAGTCTTCTCCCCATGTTGGATTTAATGAACAAACTTGTTAAGAAAGCCCAAGACAAAACTATGTATATCCATGAGTATAGAAGTTTATGTAGAATGACATGCATTTTCCTAGATGCTTTGTATTTAGATATGACAACACTTCAAAGTCCAATTTTTTTTAGGTGGCGGATAATTATAGATTTGAATCATGCTGAGAATTTTTTATAATTTAATGCAAAAAATGATTTATGTGTGTTTGTGAAAGGATATGAAATACAAATGCACCAATCTCAGACAAGCAAGTGAAGCAAACTACTTCCAATTAAAAAGGAATATTTTGACAGGATTGTTAAATCTATTAGTGATAATTTGGAGTCAATTTCCTACCAACTTTCAACTGAGATTCGTGAAAGATTCCCTCGAGAATAAATTCTTGAAGCCATGGGTTGTGTGTTTCCTCATTTTTGGAAAAATATTGTAGATAAAAAAACTAATGGACATATCTTTCATAAAAAAAATTGATGAATTGGTGAGAGAGTTTTCAATACATGCAGATTGCAATGGACAACCAATTGAAAGAATTTTAGATTCAACTAATCTTAAAAAAAAATGTAGATGATTTGCATCATGTATGAAATTGCAGTTGAAAAACTTGGAGAATCCATTTGAACCTGGTGATAACCAAGCTTTGGAAAAGGATAGAGAAGAGTGAAGTATTGCATGATTCAATATCAGAATATTTTAAATTTGTTGATTTATGTCAAACAATGATATTGGGGTTGGTGGAAGATGAAAGAGTTTTCAGTGCATTGGGGGTTTTGAAATCAAAGATTAAAAACACACTAGACAAAAATTTGGAAACTTGATTGAGGTTGTTTGTAACTCAGTACAATGTTAGAGATTTTCCTTATGATAGGGCATTGGCAATTTGGAATTCCATGCTTAAAAGATGAGAGCTTTTCAACAATTCAAAACCTGGTGGTGCTACTACTAGTTTTGAGACAAATGATGGATCTCGGTCCCAGACTCATAATGAAGATGAATAATTTTTTGATTTTAAATACTCGACTCAGAATGAAGAGGAACCTGTTACTATTAGTCAATTTCAGGAACTGAATTCCATGTGGGATTTAGAAGCATTAGACTACTGACTGAGTTAGTGAAGTGATTTAGAATTCAGTTAATAGGTATTTATACAGAATCATATATACTTCATATACTGTACTTCTTGAATCTTGACTCATATTAATAATTAAATTTACAATTTACAAAACTATTTTTCATGATTTTTGTAATTTGAATTATATGTATAATGTTCATGTTACTCTGTTGAAATTTGAAGTTTACGGGTGAGGCTAAATTCAAAACTGAAGTTTTTGTGTTTCTAGATTAGTAAATAATGCATATAACACTATTTAAAAAAGGATCTTCTCATTTGTATTAATTTCTAAAATGGCACAATTAAGTTTTTTTTCTATCGATTGAATCCCAAAAAATCCCCCCTTTGTTTCTCCTAGTCATGCCCAATTTATAGTTATACTGAACGGTTGTGGTTTCCCCAAAAGGGGAAGTGAAAATCTTCCAACTATTTACAATTCATAACTTTTTCAAAAGTATATTCGTAATTAAAAAATTTAACCTTTTAGAGGAAAATCCTACATATCCTAATTGTTATAGTATCCAGAAGGCCCTTACACATCATTAGAAAGGAAAAATATCATTTTATAACAGCTTCCAAAATCCAAAACGTGGCAATCAGTCGATGCGAAGGCCATAAAATAATCAATTCAACTCCTCATGGAACCCCTCTGGTCCAAGCCATGATCCTCAAAAATAGTGTGCATCTCCTCTTTGTCTTGTTCTACTTCCAATTCAAACATATCACTTTGGTATCTAACATAACTGGTAGCATGTTCCCATGCTGCAGACATGAGATGACTCATGACATCCTGTTGATTCTCCTTGTCGATATCTAAATTTGGTTGGAGAACAGGTTGTGGATTCTCATTT
Organism: Chamaecyparis obtusa; assembly: GCA_027943335.1. NCBI lineage: Eukaryota > Viridiplantae > Streptophyta > Pinopsida > Cupressales > Cupressaceae > Chamaecyparis > Chamaecyparis obtusa. The sequence continues at coordinate 113,996 of BSBK01007145.1, read as the reverse complement.
TCTGATCCCTCAACTAATGGAAGACCCATTATGTCATCCAAAATTATAAAGTCCCATGTGTTCAGTGTTGTACTATTCCACTACCGAGAGTATATAAATAAATTAATCACCAACTTGGTAGATGCATTAAATTTTGAAGGAATGTTTCATGTAAGGTGGCTTACCTCAAAAAATAAAACTAATGAATGTTGGTGAATCACAACTCATATCCTATACAAATTATCATTTTTAATGTCTAATAAAAATCTTAGTCTAGATTATGTACTAGTGAATAATTTAAAACCGTTGATATGTCTCATTAATGTTCCTAATTGCAAATCCCATATCTAGCACTTCTGTGATATCCCAATAAAAATATTCTCATTAAATATGTACAGATATGATGCAACACAGTGAAGAAAATATTGCAATGTCGTGACACTCAGGCTTCCCCTTTGCAAAATACATATTCTTTCACTATTTCACAAATCCTTGACACACTATTTGTGACATAGAGAAGTATCACTATTTCGCTAGTCCTGAGTCTAATAGTCTACAAAATAATGCTAAAGGCTATTTTGGAATTTTGATCAATTGGAGCTTTCTTGAAACTTTCTCCCACTAAAGATAGTTCCAACAGTGGCTCTATCTAGTGGATGTGTATCCCCTGTGGATATGACAAGAATTCAACTATCTTCTGGAGGAAGCGAACCATGTTCCTTATCCATTAGGCAATGGATTCTTTCTAATTCTCAACTACACACAATGGAATATGGCCACCAAAACATGAATTCATGACTTTCCTCTATCAAAGACTTTATTCTTAGAGCACTTCTAAAACATGGAAATACATAGTAATTTTGAGATTCTCTAACAAAAAATGTCCATCTATGTGTACACATAAATCTTTGTTTTGTAGAAACCTTTTAAGCACATGATGATAATATTGTAAAATATCATGGCATCACCATAGCTTAGTATGTTCCAAAAATCCATTTCCTCACCATATCCTCCTGAAGTTCCACCTCTTAAGACTGAAGAATGTCTTTCAAGTCTCAAAATCCAAAAAAGAAAGTATGAATGTAAAGTTCGGAGAAACTAAACCTTTGTTTCTAAGGCCTTCAGGATTAGCAGTTGTGAAGTGTGATTTCCAAATATCCGAAAGCAATGCAAGTAACACTCCTATCAGGAATTAAGGCAAGGTAGTGCGATTTTTGAAAGCCAAAGAAAAATACCAAAGTACTTCATTGCAGGAATTTGAGGTGTGAAGTACTAAATAATCGGGAATCGAAGCAGGGTGATGTGATTTCTAAAACTCTGAAAACAAGTTAAGTAACACTTCCATCAGGAATCAGGACAGAGCAGTTTGATTCCTGATGACCAGAGTAAAGTGAAAAAGTAGAAATACTTCATTGTGAAAATTCAAGGTTCAAAGTACCAAAGAGTCAGGAATCGAAGTAGGGTGATAAGATTTCCAAAAATCTGATAGATGTTGGGACCCACCCTTTATGAAGTTGCAAGAAGATCAAAAGAAGCTAATTATATTGATTCCTAATTAACAAAGGAGAAAATCTTGCTTCCCCCTTCGAACTATCATTTTGGAAAATCAAAAGTTGAAGTGTAACTTCACTAGAAAGAAAAGGGAGGAGGTTCAATTTCTGAAATCCTAAAAATAGAGACCAATGAGAACAATTTCCCAACTTTTGCAAAGGGTGGTCTCATTTTAAAAATTCCACATCATGGCTACCTCTCCAATGGAATCTAAAGCAAGGTACACAAATCTCTACCTATTGAAAAGAAGGAGGTTCATAGCTAGATGTGTCAAGGTGCTACGTCTAAAGCCAAATTTCGTAGATACCCATTTTTAAATCTTTGACTGACGTAAGTAGCCCACCATGGATCAAAGCAATAAAAGTGTTGAACTTTTTATTTGCAAGGATGTCTAATCAAATGATTATGGGATTTAATTGTAATCATGTTGAAGAAGATAAAGTAAAGTATCATTTGTTCAAGATTGCCTCAATTATGTGCCTAGATTTATTCAAGATTGCCTCAATTAAATGATATCTTGTGGAAGAAGCTAAAGTAAAGCATCATTACAGTAAAAAGTAAAACTAGGATAGCTTCTTTCTTCAAGCTACACTTTTTCTGAGAAAATAGAAGCTTTTTGTGGCCTCCAAATACATAAAATGGCCTTTAGATACCATGGGTATGATCACCTCAGTGGCATTGAAAGAGAATGGAAGGATATATGTGACACCAAATTGAGTCACTTTGACATGGGAGATCTTCACCAGAGAGTCCGTCAAGAACCTAGACACCCAATTATAGAGAAATTGGCTAGGAGCAGACTCATGGAAGCAGTTGGATTTCCCATCGCGATACAATCTCCAGAACTCATCAAGGAAAGCATTGTCCATTTTGATCAAAAATCCAAGAAGATAAAGACAACCAATGAAGAGGTTCTCATCACTCTTGATAGGACCACTATCCATAACTTTTTCCATCTTCCTATAAGAGAAGAATTCACAAATTGGGATTTCTCTCTTTTAGCTTCATCATTCAGTGAAAAGAAAACAAAATGGAGGGGTTTAATGTCAAAAGAATAGTTTGAACCACCAAGGTCTAGAAAAGCTAAACTCCCTAAAACCATTTTTAGCATTAATTTGAAAAGGGAAGTTTCTGACATGCTAGTGTTGCTGCACATGATAAGAGGCAGTGAAGAATCCCTAAATGTAGAGGAGTGGGTCTTCTTTTTGGTACAGACTATATGCGCTGATGAAAGATATATAGATTGGGAAGAGCTTCTTAGTGAAAGGTTAAGATTCCTGATTACCAATGCTAAGGTTAACAATTCCTTCTTAATTTCATCATATATTATTTATGCCCTAGTATGCACACAACACTGGCCTGGTCTGAATCATGATAAATATTTTGACAATAATGTGTGAATCTATGATTTTTACCCTAGTTTACAGCTACATAGGAGCTATGCAGAATTCAGAAGGATAAATGATGTGTTCATCATGAAATTGACATGCGAGCTACAAAGGTGCCTTGAGTAGAGATTATCTCTAGAAGAAATTGAGGTGATTTAGTATGGTAGCTATTTCATTCAATTTTTTATTTGTATGTACTTCCAAATTGGTGCATTTGATGATTTCCCCCACAAGCTTCCCAGGTATCCTGATGATAGGATGGTTCTGATCGAATTATGTCAGAAAATACTTGAAGTGAATAAAAGATGTGGTGAAAGACACAAGGCCGAGATTTATTTTCCTATCATAGTAGGAGCGTATTCATGCTCCTCAAGTTCAAATGTTGCAAATATAGTCAAAGGTGTGATGGCTCGATATCCTTTCCAACAATACAAGTCTCTACCAGATCAATATGATCCTAATGACTTTGTTAGAGATAATCTACAACTAATGTTATCCTTATGCCATGCACTAACATTAGAATAATTTTGGGTGAATTGTAAAGATGACTTTGAAATGAGGGAAAGGTCTTGGTTGAGACTCACCATAGACCAAATCAAACTTTATGAAGTGAACGTAAATGTTTATGGCCTAGTGGATGACGGAAGCAAGATTCTCAACCCACACTACTTGAAGAAGATTAAAGGAACTCCAATAAATCCCAACAACTAGGAGGTCCCCTAAATAGATGCCTTTGATGCTCACACATCCTTAGTAATGATGAGAACTCAAAATTGGGTTGAGTGGAAGAAAACTGGGAAAAGAAAAGGGAGCTTTGCATCAATGTCATCAAGATAAACCCAAAATCCATCTATGTACAATGTTGTTACACTTCCTATAGGTTCATCAAAACCTATATATTCCCAAGCTCCTGGAGGTGACGGTAAACCACCAAAGAAAGAAGGAGACCCTAAACCTACCTATTGAGAAGGGTCTCATCTATTAATAGATATAATGGAGGGAGAAGAGCCTAAAGAAGGAGAAAACTCAAAGCAAGGAGAAGCTCTACATGAGAGACCTCATGAGATGTAGCAGGAAGCTTTGGGTCAGCAACAAGAGGAGAAACTAGAAGATCCCTAGATGGATTCCTAGGTACCTCAAGTTTTAGCCTCTTATAGTTCCGTTCTGCCCAAAATACCCAAATTTCCTTTAGTTTCTACTCAAAAAAGATACTCCTCCTATCATGAGGAATTTTTTTGATTTAGAAAGTCTTGATTGCACCTTGAAGGTTTTGTCCACTCCTTCTTGGTTAGAAAAATCTATTGAAAAGAAGTGGAAGAGGGGGGAAAATAGCATCCCCCCTCAGAACATGATGGACCATATTTTGAGAAGCCTTCCTTGCTAGAAAAAGAAGAAATCCTCAGTCCTTGTAGACCTGGGCAAAGATCAAGAGATAGGGCATGTTGTCATGGAAATAGCCCAAACTGAATCTACTGACAAGTTGGCTTAGTTAAATGCATTGGACTTCACCATGACTAGGATAGACATCGCCCCCCCTAGGCACAAGAAAATAGTTCAGATGTGGGAATTTTCTCACCAGCAGGTGAAAGAGAAACTCGATAAAGATAAAAAAAGAAAAGGACAGATTGAAAGCAATCATTTCTCAACTTTCTGACTATCTCAGGAAGGTTCTTACACCCCTGTCATCTCAACAAGAAACTTCTTCTGATATCCTAGATATGACATCAAATGAGAACCAATCCCTAATCGCACAGTTACGGGAAGACATACATATGGGTAGGATTGGTCAGGATTGGATAGAAGCTCTTAAAGTATGAGGGTTTCCTCTAATTGAATGCATCGGTGCCTTATACAAAACTTTTTTTCAAATAAAGGACAATGTGAATCATGACATCATGATCATCAAGGAAGAGGAGACCATTTTTGAAAAGTTGTTTTCAATGCTCAAAGAAGTTATGGATATGAAAGTGGAAAATGTAATCCATTTGGGATTGTTATAATCACCTAATGAGTGATTACAAAAATGGATGTACTCTATAACTTTCAAGTGGAAGTGTATGATCAAATCCCTTAAAAATCTAAGGGAAATAATTAGTAGCTTACGGGAAGACATTCTGAGAACTAAAAAGTATTTCACTAATTTGGGGTGCAATTCACACCAAGCCAATGGAAAGGATGTCATAGATATCAACACTATGGAGGATTCTTACCATGATCATATCAATACAATAACCACTCCTCCAACATATCAAAGGACAAAAATCCAAAGCTCACTCAGATCAATGCCTTGCTATCTAAAATCAGCCACAAAATGCAAGATTATAACGAGAAGGCAGAAGATATGCAAGAAAACCACCTCTAATGGACTACTACAAATAACAACATCATGGTTACCGAAGATGAATATTTGATGCATGTCATTGAATCCCTTCAGCGACACAAATCCAGCCAAGGGGATCCTGCAAAGGTGTGAGTTAAAAAGGGAGAAGAAGCCAAATCTTCCTAGCAGAAGCATTATTGCTTTCCCATTTTTATGTTTCCGTACTTGAATACTTTTCCTCTTTATGTAAACTATTTTTCAAGATGATGTTATGTAATCACCTAGGTAGGTGAATGGACTATCACTATATTAATCTTTGTTAAAAATTTTACAAGGATTGGCAATTTTTTAATACAATTTCCCCCTGTTATTGTGACAATTGTGTGAGACTCAAGATTTCTTTCGATATTTTTGTTTATAGATAATTTGATTTATTGTTGAATGAATGAATGTATGGCAAATGGAGAAAATTGATTATAGATATCACTTTGTTTCTTTGAAATCTGTGATTATAAGGTGACATGTGAGTCACTATTTGTTTCTTTGATGTCATGTTCATGTTATTTAACATAATTATTCTCTTTTAGTAATCAAACTATGTGACATCTTTACGGTTGTGGAGGTGCATGTACAAAAGCTGTATAATGATTTAAGTGAAAATAGTTTTTTTTTTCTTATTTCCAAGGTGATTTCACATTTCAATCTTTTCAATATGCCTTTACTCCTGATTTTTGAATAACCTTTACATTTCAAGATGCCAAATTTTAAAAATAATTGTTTTTTGCCTTTCCATAGTTAATTTTTTGTCTCAGTCCTATGTTTTGAAGATAGTATTATTGTCTAAGTCTTTTGATATTTTTGACTCATAATCCGCCCACAAAATTATTGTTATACTATAAATATTATTTTTTATTCGCCAATATATATTTTTGTAGTTTTGAAAAAAAATACAATTCGCCCGAATTTTTCACACAGTTTTAGGGAGCATGAATGATTCACCAATTAAGATTATTATTTTTTCCTTGTAAACAAAAAATTTTCGCCAATAAAATTAATATTTTCCTCGGTAGTTTTACAAATTTTGCCAGTTTTTCACACCTTTTTTGAAGGGGGAGTGGGGGGGGTTTGGGGGGGGGGGGTGGGTGGGTTTTCTTAAAGATTACTCTACTCTTTAGGAACCATATTAATGTTTCCTAAGACCCCTTAGGACCTTTTAAAAACCCTAAGATTACATCTTATGGGTCCTAAAGGGTCCTAAGGGGTCCTAGGACACATAATGTTAGTCTTAAGGGGATGTCCTAAAAGGATGTCTTAAGGGGTCATACATAAAAGCATACATAACAACAAACATAAAAGAATTTATAACTACATATAAAAACCATTGAACCATCAAAGCATACATATAAAATCATATGTATAAAAGCATATATAAAATCATACATAACTATATATTAAAACCATTGAACCATCAAAGCATACATAACTATGTATTAAAACCATTGAACCATCAAAGAATACATAACAACATACATAAAATAATACATTATTTGCACACATCAAAGCATACATAGCTATATATTAAAACCATTGAACCATCAAAGCATACATAAAAAGATACATATAAGCATACATAAAATAATTGAATAAAGCATGCATTACTATGTATCAAAACCATTGAACCATGCCAAAATAAATAACTATATCCAATATTAAAATCATTCTACTTCAATCAAAGTCTTATTAATAAATAGACAAAGTTTGATCCATCATATGTTTAAATATATCAACAAAGTAAAATCCATTTAATCTAGAGCTATCAAGTAAGTCCTAAAACATGAAATATGTATGTAATATTATTTAGACCAACTCAAGTGGTTCATACCTCTCACGAAGAACATGTAATATTCTCTCATGATACTCACTATCTAGTCTCCACTTACGATGTCCACATTGATATTTAATTGGATGGAGACAAAGGGAGGTGGCAACTACTAGGTATCTATATTGAAACACCTTATTGTCTAGTTGGTAATCAACAAAGTGAATCCCATGTTGAATTATTTTGATTTTCTTGAAGTATTTCCCCTTTAAAATGCCTAAACTTGCAAGCCACAAATTTTAACAATATATATAAAGCATTCAAACCTATGGGGAACAACATTCCATCACTTTCTTTAGGTTCAACTAACTTCATCCTCTCTCTAGTACAATGCAATAAATAGTAACTAACTCCTACATTTCTAGGTTTGACAATCATCGCAAAGACATCTCCTACACAACAAATATATACATGAGATCCTAAAATTTACTTACTTCACAATATATATCCATGTTCCTGATTGAATGCATTCCTCATAGTTTCCAACAATGCAGTGACAACAAAAACATGAGTAGTCCCTAGTGTTCAACATCCAATTGCGATAATTTGTACTCATAACTGAATGAAAAGATCATGTCTTTTCTATCCTCTTGAAACCATGCATATTTTTTCTATCCACACCTGAACACATGTATATATATTGTATACAAATGAGACAAATTATGAATTTTATTTTTTAAATTTGAATAAAGAATGAAAATTTAAACAAGCATATATATATCACACATACATAATTTAGAAGTTACATATGCATACTTTTTATCTCCCAAAATTATCTATGTGATACCGCTTGACTCATTCTTGATGATTTGTCAGCCTCATTTGATTTTAAATGTGTCCTACACCATTCAACAATATCATGTGCATCTTTTATATGAACTCCCTTATAATTAATTTGATACTTTCATAGAGCATGTTTGATGCAAGTTCCAACACCATCATGTTCACCTTTTCCATGTCCACTCTCAAAGAAACTCTAGACATGTGGTATGTTTTCATTACGATGATATCTACATAGTGCATAAAATGGTCTGGATGATTTGAATTGTGCAGCACATCCATCTGACCAAACATAATGTTTATCAATTTTTATGCCCTTTCTTTCAAAATTGCAAAAAAACTTCTTGAAGCAGTGCTCTACATAATGAATGTCATGCTCTTTATTCTTTCTTGATAAATCATGCTTCAAATGTGCTCTAAACACCATTCAAATCTAATTGTGCATGTCGATAACACACATGTACAATAATAGTATTCTAATTAAACTACCTTTTGATGAACAAAGGAATATTTTTCTACAAAATCAACAACTGATAGAATAGTTCCAAGTGGTAAATTTTCTCTTAATGTTTGGAATTGTTGTGCTTGCCACTTCACAAAATAAGCATGATGAACATGTAGGGTTGAATTAATTTTAATTTTTTTTCCATAAATGATCCAATAGTTATCTCCTCTTCAACATATTCAAATATTTTGGATTCTTTCCCAAATTTTGTTTCATTCTTTACATATTTGTAACTCTTGCAATTTACCATATTTTTTATATCAATGTTTTCATTTTTCAAAGGGAAAAGAGCCAAATCAGCACATGTTTCACATATTTCTTTTATACAATTTATTTGACCAGTTGCATCATCTCTTTTGTCACATAAAATAGATGAGATGAACTCACTTCATCGACTAGGAGGAGAATATTCAAAACCATAAGTGCCTTCTACAAACTTTCAAAAAACCTAATAATGGGGATCAAATTCATCATTAGAACGACAACAATAAGTTTCAAACACTTTGTGCTCACATAATATGGCTTCAATCTTTCAAATAATGTTTTCCCAATCTTTATATTAGGATTTGAACTACAAAATGACACATACATTTTATGTTGTGTTGTGTCCAATCAATATTTTGTATGACGTTCATATTGGCAATTTTATGTCTGATAACATCTCTACTATTTGATGAAGGATGATTATTATCATTCTAAAATAATCTAGCCAAATTCATGATTCCCTCAATAATCCTATAAGAACGGGGAGCTATCATCCAAAATCATTCTCCTCTTAACATATCATGATATTATTTTCCTACTAAAACCAATCTGAGATGAAACTAAAGATATTTGTCCATTTTAGGGCGTAGTGTTACCTACAATGGATGTCAACATAAATATTCTTGTAATGGTCTTATCTTTAGTTTGAGATCGCTTCCCTACCTAGTTCAAACCTTTCCTAAGATTTTCAATCATATCAGTTTGCATGCTAACAATTTTTCTCTTCTTTGATGTTGTGTCTATACCCAATAATTTTAATGTCTCTTCCAACTTTTTATTTATAAGTACAACTGAAAGTAATTGGACTTGTTCAAGTGTTTCAAAATTATCAAATTAAGCTAATATTTCTCTTTCTATCTTATTCATTGACCTCTTCTTAGAAATACTTAAGGGTTGAACATTAGCAAGTGATCTTAATTTTTCCACATCCATTGTAAGTAAATGATCTAAGTTTCTATAATAATTTTTCTCTTTATAGTTTGAGCTAGATCTATATGTTCATCCATACTAGTAGGAGCATGTGATCTTGAGCCTTCTCCAACATCCATTATTTGAGCTTCTATAAGGAGTGATGCTTACCCTTCTCCAACATTTATTTCTTGAGCTTCCATAGGGAGTGATCCCGACCATTCTCTAACACACATTTCTTCAACTTGGCTTGACCCTCCTACTTGATCTTCTCCTTCACCGTGACCATTTTGATTGCAAGCTACATGCACAAAAAGATTCAATTTAGAGAAAAATAAAACATGGACATAAAATTCAAGCACTAAAATTAGAGGTCTAGGTCCATACCTTCTTTAGTTTTATAATAATATGCCAATGCAGCTTCAAAATTTTCTTGTTATGTACCAAGTGACCTTTTTTCTTGTAGATTTACTTTGCCTTCCCTTCTTGTTCCCCATTTGTCCTCTCCAAAAAATGCCTTTGAAAAAATCAAGTAAAATGCAAATTAACAAGCAACATTATGTGTTGTTGATCTTGCATTACTATTTTTCTTTCAGATCATTAATTGGTTTAAGTAATTTTAAATTTTTAATTGTTAGTACACAATTGATTCACCCCCTCTCTTATTTGTGCTTTCCTTCTTTTGGGCCTAACAATTGGTATCAGAGCTAAGTCCTTTTGAAGAAGCTTAATCACTTAAAAGATATCCAACATGGAAAGCATAAGGAGAGAAAGTCCTAAGTTTGATGGAACTAACTATCTAATATGGAAGGATTGAATGACTACTTATCTAATATGCATGGGGGATGAATATTGAGATATTACAAAAAAAATTTACACCATTCCTCATGACTTGTCTTAGGCTACTGCTAATGAAAAGAATAAAGTTAAACAGAATATGTTAGTAAGGGAATTTTTTATCAGTGCCTTGTCAGATATAGAATATTCTTATAGCTATGGATTGAGGATAGTGCATGAGGTATGGACTAAATTAGAAACTATTTGTGAAGGTGATAAGTATGTTAAGCAAGTTAAGTTGTAGGGTCTTAAAGTAAAGTATGAAGATATGAAGATGAGTGAAAGTGAGACTGTCTCAACCTACATGTAGATATTAAATGATATGGTTTGTTCAATCAGATGTGTTGGTGGCACCTTGACTGATGATGAAGTTGTAAAAAAAATTATCAGATCTTTGTCCATGTGTTACAGTGAGAAGGTTGTAACTATTGAGGAATTGAGAACTATGTGAGACATTTTAACAGAAGCTTTGGCTAGTAGATTTTGTGTCTATGAGATTACTACTCTTAGTAAGGAACTTCTAAAGATTGAAACTACATTCAAAGCCAGTGTGAAGTATGATAAGGGAGAGAGTTATCCTAAAGATAACTTCAACCACTATGCTAAGAAATGGGAAGAGATCATGGAAGAGGAAAGGAAGATTGGTGAACTTGAAGCCTTGATTGTAAAAAGACTACCTAAGGGCTCCAATAAGTATAAAGGAAAGTTTCCCTTGAAATGATTTAACTATAATAAGATGTCCTAATAAAGTTTCTAATAAGTAACCTAAGATCAGATCTAATAAATTCCACCCTAAGGGTCATAAAAGTTTTTATGTTGAAGAAGGTGTGATTGATGATGAATCTAGCGAAGAAGAAGAGATTGTGTTTATTTATATTAAATAAGATAATCCTAATGAATAGAAAGCTTTGCTTTCACATGTTGATAAAATAAATGAATGGGTCATTGATAGTGGATGTTCACATTACATCACTAGTGATAAAGATAATTTTGTGAAGCTTAAAGACTATGATGGTGGTGTTGTCAGATTTGGTAATAATAGCCCATGTTGATTAAGAGAAAATGATCTATCACTCTTGATGTCCTTTATGTTGAAGGTTTACGACATAACTTATTGAGTGTTGGACAACTACTAGATAAGAGCTACTAATTGGAATTCACATAATGAATGTGAAAAATTATTGGAAGCACTGGAAATCTATTTGCATCTAGTACATAGACTGCAGGTAATCTATTTCATTTTAAAACTATTGAGAATAATTGCTTGGTTGCTAAAATTGATGACAATTGGTTGTGACATAGAATATTTTTTCTTGTGAATTTTGATAACATGGTGAAGGTTAGCACTACTAATATTGTAAGAGATATGTCTAAGCTGATGAAGCCTAAAAATTTGTGCAAAGAATGTCAATTGGATAAGCTGACTAGATCTACTTTTAAGAATAAAATATATACTTCAAATGGATTGCTAGATTTGGTGCATATAGATTTGTGTGCTCCTACTAAGACAAGAAGCTATTATGGTGATAGATACTTTATGCTATTTATTTATGACTATTGAAGGATGATATGGGTTACATTTTTTTTTAAAGAAATCAAAAGCCTTTCAAAAATTTATAATATTCAAAGTGATAGTCGAGATAGATTATGGACATAAATTGAAATGATTAAGATTGGATAGAGGTTGAGAATTCACATCCAATGAGTTTTATGCTTTTTGTGAAGAATATGGAATAAAGAGGCAAACTTATGCTCTGTGGACCCCACAACATAATGGTGTTGTAGAGCAAAGGAATAAAACTATTTTGGACACAGCTAGAACTATGATGATTGAAGGAAATGTTTCACAGATCTACTAGAGAGAAGATGTGATCACCATAGTATATACCTTAAACCAAGTGTAGATAAAGTAGGGAACTGATAAGACTCCTTATGAACTTTGGTATGGTCATGTTCCTAGAGTGAAGTATTTTTAAATTTCTGGAAGCAAACATTACATTAAGAGATGAGGATATTAAAAAATTTGATCCTAGAAGTGATGAAGGAATATTTCTTAGGTATTCTACAAAGATTAAAGAATAAAAATGCTATAACCTTAGACTGAATAAGATTGTTGAAAGTGAAAATGTCAAGGTTGATGAAAATGTGCAGAGATTAAGAAGAACTTGCAAGTGTGACATAGTTGAAGAGGACAATCATATTATGAAAGTACAAAATCAGAATCACGAACATAATGGTTCAAGAGATCAAATTGAACTTGTGGAAAATGAGGAGGATGTTGATACTGAAGGATCTTCTACAAATCCTAATCTGAAGACTCCACAGTATGTAAGAATTAATCATTCTAAAGATACTATTATTGGTGATAAGAATAAAGGTGTTCAAACTAGAGGAAGAATTAGTAGAGATGAAACATGATTGATATCTGTATTTGAGTCTAAATATGTAAATGAAGCATGTAATGATAAAATTTGGGTGAAAGGGATGAAAAAAGAGCTCGATAAGATTGAGAAAAATAAGACCTAGATTCTTGTTCCCAAACCTATGAACAAGAATGTGATCGAAACTAAATGGGTATTCAGAAACAAGTTGAATGTGGATGGTGATTAGAACAAAGCAAGACTAGTATGCAAAGGATATTCCCAAATGGAAGGTATTGATTTTACATAGACCTTTGCCCCTATAGCTAAACTTGAAGTTGTTAGATTATTTCTTGCATATGCAGTTTACAAAAAATTTAAATTATATTAAATGGATGTTAAGTCTGTATTTTTGAATGGTGAGTTAGAGGAAGATGTTTACATTGAACAACTTGATGGATTTCCACTAATCAAGGAAGGGGATGATTTATAAATTTAAGAAAGCATTATATGGATTGAAGTAAGCTCCTAGAGCCTAGTAGGCCAAATTGGACAAATACTTGACAAAGATTGGATTCAATAAAAAATTTGAGATGTTTATGATAGGTGAGATGAAATTCTTTCTTTGATCACAAATTACATAGTTGGATAGGAGAATTTTTGTTGGTTTGTGGTGACTGATCAAGAAAGTAATGTACACTTTTCATTTACCGTGGGGTATTGTATACAGATGAAAATATAGCGGATATGTTTACAAAGGCAGTGATAAGGGATAAGTTGAACTCCTCTTCAACTTTGGTTGGTCTTCACAACTAAAAATAATAAAAATAACAATAGAGTCTAGGGTGGGTCAATCTAGTGGGAGCTTTAGGGCTAGCGGACCGCAGTGTTACTACAGGATTAGTCTCCAAGTGGGAGATTTCTTAGTGTGGAGCCTGATCAGTTCCCAAGTGGGAAATTTTTGGTTTGTGGTGACTGATTAGGAAAGTACTGTACACTTTTCATTTATCGTGGGGTTGGGGTTAACTCATCAAGAGTTTTTTAAGTTTACATGTCAAGCATTTCACTAGGTCAACTCGTCAAGCTTTTCTCTATGTTGACTTGTCAAGTATTTTTTAGGTTTAACTCGTTAACCAACATAAGTCTTGTTATAATGGCTTAGGGTTAGGGTTTTCTCAATATATGAGAATTTCATAGCTTCTTGCAATGGTATTAAGTCGCAAGGGATTGTAGATTGTAACAGGTTGAAATTATTGGATAATAAGATTGTACTCTCCATTTGGTGGAGGCAGCTCAAGATTGGGTGAACCAAGTTAGATCTTTGTGTCTTCTTGTTCCACTTATGTGTGCTTTATTGCTTTGCATTATTGGTTATATTTGCATGTAACTATTAAATTTGTATCTGTTAATCCTAATAAGTGGTATCAAATAGGGTTCTTTTTTAGTTATCCTCTGTAGGAAGGTCTCACGGTTGAGTGGGAGTAATGGCAGATGATGATAAGTTGAAGGTTGAGAAGTTTAATGGGCAAAAATTTTAGTTATAGAAAATGAAAATAGAGGACTATCTCTATTAAAAGGATTTATGGCGGCAACTAGGAGGAAAATCCAAGAAACTGATAGCAATGTCTGATGAGGATTGGGATATTTTAGATAGGTAGGCACTTGGCAGTATTTTTTTATGTCTGGTACAATTAGTGGCATTCAATATTACAGAAGCAAAGATAACTGAAGAGTTGTTGGAAACCCTAGCAAAGTTATATGAAAAGTCTTATGTTTCAAATAAGGTAGTTCTTATGAAGCGTTTATTTAATATGAAAATGGTAGAAGGTGGGTCGATTGTTGATCATTTGAATGAGTTTAATACAGTTACTAGTTGACTATCTTCTGTTAATGTGAATTTTCATGAAGAAATTATGGCTCTTTTGATTATGTTCTATTTTCCTAAAAGTTGCAATGACTTGGTAATAACTGTTAGTAACTTTGTTTCTAGTTCAAATACCCTAAAATTTGATGATGTTGTTGGTGTTATTCTGAGTGAGAAAATTCGTTCAAAAATCTCAGTCAGATCCACCTTAGGTAGTGTTTTAAATGTAGAAAGAAGAGGTAGATCAAGAGACAGAGGAAACAATTCTGGAAGTCATGGGAAATCATGAGGAAAATCAAAGGGCAAGAGGTCTCAATTTAGAGGACCAAATGATTGTTGGTACTATGGGAAACCAGGTCATAAGAAGAAATATTGTTGGTCTCAAAAGAATAAAGAAGACAAACAAGAAGGTAACAAGGAGGCAAATGTGGAAAGTAACAAATCTAAAGAGGATATTTTTCTTCTTTCCCTTGAAAATGTTGATGATTCATGGGTTCTAGATTCAAGGGCATCATTTCATGCTACACCCCATAGAATTTATTTTCTTGATTATGTCAAGAAGATTTTGGGCTGGTTTATTTGGGAGATAATGAACCCTGTCAAATTGTTGGAAATGGGAGAATTAAGATTAAGTTATAGAATGGGAATCATTGGCTACTACAAGAGGTAAGACATGTTCCAAGGCTGAGTAGAAATTTAATTTCACTAGGGCAACTAGGTGATGAAAGTTGCACAGTTACTTTTAATGAAAAAATTGGAAGGTGTCAAAAGGTTCCTTAGTAGTAGCAAAAGGTGTGAAAATAGACACCTTGTATCTTTGTACATGTCATATTGTTCCTTCTACTTTAATTGTTACCAAGAAAATTCAATGTTCAAGAACAACTGTTGTAGTTGAGCAAGTAGAATATGAAACAGTCACTGTAGATTCTGAAACAACACTATGGCACAACAAAATTGGGCACATAAGTGAAAAAGGTATGAAATTACTTCATTCAAAGAAAGTTTTACCGGGTCTAAAATGTGTCAATATAGATTTTTGTGAAAGTTGTGTGTATGGGAAACAAAAGAGAGTTAGTTTTCTAAAGAGTGGGAAGGAAAAGAAAGATGAGAAATTAGAGCTTGTGGATACAAATGTATGGGGACCAGCTTAGGTATCTTCCCTTGGTAGCTCTATTTATTATGTTACATTCATTGATGATACAACTAGGAAAGTATGGATTTATTTCCTTAGGTAGCAATATGATGTATTTGAAACTTTTCAAAAATGGAAAATCTTGGTTGAGAATGAAATTGATGAAAGACTAAAATGTATCAGATCTGATAATGGCGGTGAGTATTGCAGCAAAGAGTTTGAAGATTATTACTCCTCTAATGGTATCTGTAGGAAGAAAATGGTTCCAAGGACTCCACCAGAAAATGGAGTGGTTGAATGTATTAACATGACAATAATGGAGTGTGCAAGGAGTATGAGGTTGCATGATGGGCCGCCCTTAAACATGTGGGAAGAGGCTGTAAAAAATATTATTTATTTAATTAATAGAGGTCCCTCTACTCCTTTGGGTTGTGGTATTCCAGAGGAAGTATGAACATGTAAGAAGTTAATTCATTCTTTTCTCAGAGCCTTCGATTGTGAAGTATTTGCACATATAGATTTTGAAAATAGAACCAAGATGGAAGCTAGGTCAAATAAAAGTATATTTGTTGGATATGGCATTGATGAATTTGGCTATAGACTTTAGGATGTTGAAACTCATGAAATTGTAAGAAGAAAGGATGTCATATTTAATGAAAAAGTATTTTACAAAGATTAGTTGCAACAACACGAGAAGAAATAAAATGATTATGTAGTGTTGGATGATACTTCAAAAGATGATATTCCAGTGGTTCCTCATACTCTCAACAACAACAACAACAATAATAACCACAAACTCTAGTGAATGTTAGATGGTCAACAAGGCTCAATAGACCTCCTGAAAGGTTCTCTCCCTCTTTGTATTATATTTTATTAACAGATGCTGGTGAACTAGAAGGGTATGATGAAGCTGTGTAGGTGGATAGAAAGGTTCAGTGGGAGATTTCCATGGAAGAAGAAATTGACTCCTTGCTGAAAAATCACACTTGAGAATTATGTAAGTTACCTGCGGGTAAAAATGCATTACCAAATAAATGGGTTTATAGGCTAAAAGAGGAGGATGGAAGTAAGAAAAGATTTAAAGATAGGTTAATTGTATGGATTTGCATAGAAAAGGGGCATTGATTTTGATGAGATCTTTTCTCCAGTTGTAAAAATGACTTCTATATTATTTTAAGTATTGTGGCTACTGAAGATTTGCACTTGGAACAACTTGATGTTAAAATAGATTTTCTCCATGGTGATTTGGAAGAAGAAATATATATGCAACAACCACAAAGTTTTGAGGTCAAAGGAAAGGAGAACTTAGTGTGCAAATTGAAGAAAAAATTATATGGCTTGAAACAAGCACCTCGACAATGGTATATTAAATTTGATAGCTTTATGGTTGTGCATGGCTACAGCCGGTGTAATTCAGACCATTGTGTTTACTTTAAAAGGTTGGATGATGACATCTACATTATTATATGTTTATATATTGATGATATGCTTGTAGCAAGGTCTAACATGGATCATATTAAGGAGTTGAAACAATAGTTAGCACATTCTTTTTCTATGAAGGATTTGCAGGCAGCAAAATAAATCCTTGGTTTGAAAATTTGTCGAGATAGGAAGAACAATAAATTGACTCTATCTCACGTTGAATATGTTGAAAAGGTGTTGCAAAGATTTCATACGGAGAATGCAAAAGCTGTCAGCACACCTTTTCCTAGTCATTTGAAATTGGCTAAGGAGATGTGTCTAAAGACACAAGAGGAGGGAGACAAAATATCCAAGGTGCCATATGTCTTAGTTGTAGGCAGTTTGATGTATGTCATGGTATGCACCAGACCAGATATTGCACATGTTGTAGGAGTTGTCAGTAGGTATGTGATTCATCCTGAAATTGAGCATTAGAATGCAATAAAATAGATTCTTAGATATTTGAGAGGTACATCCAATAAATATTTATGTTTTGGGGGCTCTCATATTGATTTAAAAGGCTATGTTAACTCAAATTTGACAAGGGATTTAGGTACCAGGAAAAGTACCATAGGTTATGTATTTATTATTGGTGGGAAAATAGTGAGTTGGATTTCTTGACTATAAAAGGTGGTTTCTTTATCCACTACAGAACTAGAGTATGTTGTTACTACAAAGGCAATTAAGGAGATGATATCGCTGCAATTTTTCATGAAAGAGTTGGGAAAATCACAAACTAACAATTATTTGTTTACAGATAGCCAGAGTGTCATCCATCTTGCAAAGAATCTTGTCTTTCATTCCTAGACCAAACACATACAGTTGAGGTATCACTTCATTCGGTCACTACTGGATAATGGACAGTTAAAGCTGGAAAAGATACATACAGATGAAAATCCAGTGGATATGTTTACAAAGGCAGTGATAAGGGAGAATTTGAATTCCTCTTCAGCTTCAGTTGATCTTCACGACTAAAAACAATAAAAAGAACAACAAAGTCTAGGGTGGGTCAATCTAGTCGGAGCGTTAGGGGTAGTGGTGTTGCTACAAGATCAATCTCCAAGTGGGAGGTTTCTTACTATGGAGCCTAATCAGTCCCCAAGTGGGAGATTGTTGGTTTGTGGTGACTGATTAGGCAAGTACTATACACTATTCATTTATCGTGGGGTTGGGGTTAACTCGTCAAGCATTTTTTGAGTTGACACGTTAAGCATTTCCCTAAGTTGACTCGTCAAGCTTTTCCCTAAGTTGTCTCATCAAGTATTTTTTAGGGTTAACTTGTTAACCAACATAAGTCTTGTTATAGTGGCTTAGGGTTAGGGTTTTCTCAATATATGAGAATTTCATAGCTTCTTGCATCAGTATTAAGTTGCAAGGGATTGCAGATTATAATAGGTTGAAATTATTGGATAATAAGATTGGACTATATGTTTGGTGGACATAGCCCAAGATTGGGTGAACTACGTTACATCTTTGTGTCTTCTTATTCCACTTATGTGTGCTTTATTTCTTTTCATTGTTGATTATATTTGCATGTAACTGTTAAATTTATGTCGGCTAATCCTAACAATTTTCATTACACAGTTCAAGTATGTCAGAAAATTGTTGAAAAAATTCAATATGGAAGATTCAAAACCAATAGGGACGTCTATGATTACTGGTTCCAAATTGACAAAGGATGATGAATCCCCTTGTGCAAATCAGACAAGATACTGATCAATGATTGGACTATTGCAATATCTAACTCATACTAGACTAGACATATCAAATATAGTTGGAATTATTGTGAGATTTCAAGCAGAACTAAAGGAATCACATATGATTGTTGTCAAGAAAATTTTCAAATATATGAAGGGTACAGTTGACTACGGATTATGGTATGGAAAAGATGATGATTTTACTTTGAGTGCATATACTGATCCTAATTGGGCAGGTAATGTGGATGATAGAAAAAGTACTAATGGTAGTGAATTCTTTTTGGGAAAGAGGTTAATCTCTTGGACTAGTAAGAAACAAGATTGTATCTCTCAATGTACTGTTGAAGTTGCATATGTTGTTGCTTCTATAAATTGTAATCAAGTTGTTTGGATGAAGAAAATGTTGAAGGATTTAAGGATAAACATTGATGAACATATTTTTATTTACTATGATAACTCTAGTGCTATAAATATTTTAAAGAACCCTGTGCAACATTCAAAGACAAAGCATATTTCTATTAAGTATCATTTCTTGATGGATACAATCAGTAAAAAGGAAGTAAAATTAGAGTATGTGTCTACTAAGGAACAAATTGTTGATATATTTACAAAGCCTTTGTCGAATGATACATTTGAGTATCGGAGAAATAAGATTGGGGTCTTAGCCCCTCTTAATCAGAGATAATGATGCTAAGAATGACATCAGTCCAGAAATTTATCAGAATATAATTCTCTGAAATGATTAGTTTGGGGAATTCTACTTAGGGTGAGCAGTCTTGTGATAAGCTTATGTGAAACAATTATCTATTATGTCTTTTGAGGTGATTTCAATTCTTCTTTTTTTGTCTTTGGCCAGATTGTGTGAAAAACAAAGTTTGTGCTAGGGAAAGATTGTACTTAAGAGAGATTGTGTTGAGAAGTTTGAAGCTGGAGATTTAGAGTGATCAAGAGGATATATTTTTTTAAGTGATCAGGTGGATGTATTTTTAGAGTGATCATGTGGATATATTGATGTCTTTGTGCATTGATCAATTTTTCACTTCATATGTTGTCATCAATGCCAAAGGGGGAGATTGTTGAGCATATTAGAGATTGTTTATTAGACCTTGTTTATGTGTGCTGACATTATTATTTTATCATTGATATCAATATACTATTTCTATTACAGACATTGTGTTTAGTATAAGAGATTTCAGTTGTTCAGGTGATACATTGAAGATCTTTTGTTGCGATTATAGATGATATTCCAAATATGTTTGTAGTTGATTCTGGTCGACTTTCAATGGTTCACATAATAGTTTGAGAGAGATATGATTGATTTATTAGGTGCCAGTATTTTAGTGTCCATGTTGTTCAAGAAGTATCGGAGGTTGAGTTTGTGCTTCGATGAGGATTAGTGTGGTTGATTCAGTTGATGTGAAGCTGGCGGTAATGTTGGGACTCATCATTGTTTCCACAAGTGGTGTTGTTCATGATTTAGAGTTCAACAAGTTATCTTTTTAGTGTGATAGAGTTCTATGGTCAATGTTGTTGGTATTCAGTATAGAGATGAGTTTAGATTTTGAGATTGAGTTGATGTGAAGGTTTAAGAAGCTATTCTTGCCTCTTGTTGGTATTATTGGATCATGTTATGACCGTGTTGATGGTTCACATTGATCGTGGTGATCGCATTTGGTGATTTGTCAGTGTGTTAACATTTCTTTATTTAGGTCCTAACTGACTTGGTGAAGTAACATGTTGCGATTTTTGGCGCAGATTTGGCAAAGTTGTTACGTGTTCGAGATTGAAGTTTTTGGTCCTATCTAAGTCTTGGCCGACTTGATTAAATCACATTGTTGCTTGAGTGTAATGTTTGTATCATTTATTCTTATAAGTCTTAGCTGACCTTGTTCTTGACTATTTATTATAATATGTATAAATGGGCAATCATTTTGTGATTGTGAAGTGTGTGTGTGTGTGTGTGTGTGTGTGTGTGTGTAGAAGAGAAAGGAAGAGGATGTTTGTATTCTACGATTGAGACATAAAATTGTACTTTATTGGAGCTGTATTGGCATTGTTGATGCTATGAGTTAGTTCAGTCATATTGGATAGTTTGTCCATCCTTGTGAATTGTAATAAGAGATTGATCAGTGAACCCGACTGAGGGTCAAATCGTTGTGTTGTATTGTGAGCAGTGAACTCTAGACAGTGGGCCCGTGAATGCATGTGCATTCCTCTTTTATTTTATTTTTCTCTTAACTAGGCAATACTTTTAACAGAATACATATATCTAATGGGGTTGACTCTCACTAAGATTTTCTCTTAACCGGATTTCCTTGAGAACAAATCTTGTGTTTTGTATTATGTGTTGTGAATCTTGCATTACTATTTATCTTTCAAATCATTAATTACTTTAAGTGGCTTAAAATTTTAATTGTTAGTACACAACTGATTTACCCCCTCTAAGTTGAGTTTTCCTCCTTTTAGACCTAACATCTAAGTTTGTTGTAAGACAATGGGTGGGTATTAAAAAATATAAACGAGCGTGGGAGGCTTATTGAAGAAGACAGAATCCAAAGCACAAGTGGTGAAATCCATTTTGACACCTGTTTCCAGTTGGCCTTAACAACAGGATCCCTGCTGTCCACCGTGGATATTAACTAATAACTTCTGTTCACAAACGGATGGCTGGAGATGCCCCGCAAAACATAACTCAAAATAGTATTATCTAATAAGGTCAGAATACCTTCCTGCATATCAAGAAAATGACATGGTTACAACTGATTTCCTGGAATATCAGTTTATAATTTCTTCTCTTGTATGCAATTTTTAGTTTCTCAGGACCATGTCAACGAGGATTGCACGCTCTTCTATAAAACTGTAGAGTTGGCAATGATCAAAGATTGAATCCACTGCAAAACAAGCAAGCCGCAAAACCTGTCACATAAAATATCATCACAGAGCTGCCTTTTGCAACAAAACCGTATGTTGTGAGAGATGGCAACATCAATGAGAAAAAGGCTTTCGACAGATTACAGATTTTAGAAAAAACTACGAAGTCCCTTCATTCTCTTGGGCTCATTTTATGAGTACAGCCCCTAAGGAAGATCGTACAATAACAGAACAAATAAGTTTCTAAAATCCAAATAGGGAGTGACCCAACTAAACAAAACATTGTAGGAAGGCGCATTCTTGCCTCAAAATATCAAAATTTAAGGAGACTTAAAGGCTATTCCTGTCTATACTAGCTTACCCTATTCAACGACTATGATAATGATGCCGCCTTACCATAATCAAAGGATTTGCTTTTTGACTTAAAAGACGAAGAAGGATCAACCGAGGAAATTGTGCTAAAGAATTCAAGTCATCTGATGTCTATCCAAGCATCTTATCTTGTCCGCACCACCCCCATGTGATTTGAGGATATTTGTGGTATTCAAACAACAGGAAAATATATCCAAGTTCTTCCCAACTAGGGTTGTTAATACATGACTAGATAACAATAGGAATACCGTATGGATGATATAAACATCCATCAAAGTGAGCAGTCAAATTTATGTGTTAATGACCTAGAAATGTGAACAGTCAACATTTTGTGCATGACAATTCATGCCTGAAGTAGTCCAAACAGACATTCAACAGAGTTTCCGAACTTGGCAGAAACTTTAAATTCATTACGTTCGTACACAAGCACAAGAACTTTGTACATTTTGGTCCGTAAAACAATCTAATATTTACAGCAAATTCTATTCATGTCCGGACCCCAAATAACAAGGACTCCCCATGCCTAGCAGAAAATACAGAGTGGAAGGGCTGCATGCCCAGAAGCAGAGTGAAAGAATAGAAACTGAAAAATTAGGAGGTCTCTTATTTTTACAACAGCCAGGTGAGGTGTGCAGAGACCCCTGGTTTGAATTGTATAACCTGTGATAAATTTGAGAGATATTGTATCCAATGCACTATCAGAAATCTGTAATTGTCTGCTGACCAAGAGTTTGAACTGGGCTGTTCAGTAAAAAGATTACAGAGCAGATCTCCTCTTATTCAAGGATATGATCTTGTTTTACAATTCCAGCGGTTAAAATTGTTCTTTCTTTCGATATTTCCAGGTTCAGCTCAGCAGAGAGATTTGCTTTCTTATTTTCCAATTCATATTCTAGTGATTAAATCCAAATTCATCTTCATTCTCCAACTCATATGCACTCCTGTAGAAATTTCCTCTTGCAGTTATAGTCACTGATGGAGGTTCATTTTCATCACACTCATAGTTATCTTTCTCGTCAGCATTTGACATAGTAAATTTTTTCCTCCCTTGCATATTCACACATGCCCTGGAAGATGTTTGCTCAAGACCATGTTTGAAAAATTCCTTGTGACTATCAGAATTATCAATTTCATTTTTGTTGACAGATTTCCTTATAAGAAGATCCAAAAAATCAGTGCTGAACTCACCAAATCCATCCACTTCATCATAAAAAGACTGCAAGTGTTCACGCAATGGGTCATATTGAATATCTAATGGTGACATACCAAGAAGTCTGGCATCAGTTGAAGTGGGATCCTCCGGAGTGTTGGATAAAACATATAATCCATCCTCTGTAGAATGGCGGAGGACAAAATCACCCATATCCTCCAAAAAAGCAGAAACTGATGCCAGATATGACTTTCTGGATATCATATAACCATGCTTAGAAAGAGTCATTACTAATGAGTTACCAGAAAAATCAGTGTACCATCCTTCAAGCAGTTGGTCCCAAATACCGGCACAATTCTTCAGTAAACACCAATACAAGACCTGCCTAATGCCGGACTTTACCACTGAAAGGATTCTACTGTTGTGTTTAGTTCGTTTAAGGAAGATCTTGTCAGACGTAGAGTTGATGATGACAACTTCGGGCATCAAAAACAGAAGAGATTTCACATCATTATGCTCCCCGAAAAACAATGCTTTCCCAGTTCTTTCCTCGTATATGGAAGAAAACTGCCGACAGTGTATACCATGATTCAGATACATTGGAGAACCTAGAATTAATCGGAATTGGTGCTTCAAAACTTGCAAGGATGGCTTGGTAGAGCTACATAAAACTGAGGGTACTAAATCATGCTTATAGCCATTCATTTCAACAAAATAACTAGGCAAATATATTTCTGAATTATTCACTGGGTCTTTTAGGGAATGCTGGGGAGACAGAGATCCATTCTCTTCTATTGAACACACCTTCTCTTCAAAGACCTCCACGGGTAGAAAACCATCTATGCTACTATCTGGAAAGTCCAATATGGGAAATCTTTCACTTCTTAGTTTAACAACCAGTGAGCCGTCTTCTTGACATCCAAAGCGAACAAAATCTGATATGTCATGAAAAAATAACCTGACATTTTGTGAGGTATGCTGCTCAGAATGATATCTTTCAACTCCAAAAAATGTACTGATCTCTGATATGTGAGCATACACATAGCCATTTTCTTTGAGAACTTCCAAAAAGTTCCCACAACACTGACTAAGGGACTCTATAAAATTGGAAATATCCATTCCATCAGGAAAGCTGTTTAACAGCACAGAGAAAATTGATGCACGAAATCCGGTGGCAACAGTCTTCACAATACGCTTGTTTTCAACAGATGGCTGAAAACAAACAATTCCTTCCTTGGTATTGTTTGAGAGAGCAATATCTGACCAGCAATTGATTAGCTCTCCAATAGATGTAAAACCTAGCTCCTTTAAGTTTAAATTTGCTGCAAATGTCCTTTCATATATTTCTTGCAAATTTCTGGCTTCTATGCCATTTCCACCATCCCAGCATGCAAGCAACAGTCTCAAACAGAGCTTAACTTGTAACATATATTCCTCTGAACAAGATATAGATTTTCCATGACATTCAGTTGTTTCCATACATTTGTGTCCATAAAAATCTCTGGCTTGATGAGTAATACTGGGGGAATGTGCACCATCACCGGTAGACTTATCAGCATGTAGTTCATTACTTAAATTTTGAGGAGGATTTCCATTATCATAGATTTCAGGGTGCAAGAGACTACCTGCCACAATTAGATCTCGTATACTTCAGTCAGAAAATCAAATGCAATATATTAGAAATCTATAAACAAGGATTTGATTTGAAGGGTAAAGATTGGTTAATACTCCATGGGAATCTATATGCTATCCAGCCTAACTAAGAATGTAAAGCAAACAGTTTTTTCCATATATTCATTATCATTACACACTACAACAATTGCATTTTTCCTGTCTTGTGCAATAATTTTTTGGCAATCCACAGACAGACACTTGTGGAGGAAATAGTTATGCCCATTCTGTCTCCAACAAATACACATGCATAAATATTTGCATGCATATGTGAGACAGACTAGTTATCCTACAGTCTACAAATGATATTGTGGGCATAACTGAAGAAAAGACATCCAGGAGTTTCAAGCTTTGTAAACCAATATTCTTATTACATTGCTGCAAAACTGTAATTTAACAAAAAGTTTTTCATACTTCTGTAGCTCAACAGAAGCCTGTAGAGATTCTGATTATAGATTGCTAAAAAGGGCAAACAAGGCTCACCTTCTATTTTCTTCTCTGTGACCTGATAGTCATAATATTCATCTGGTATTCTAGGAGCTCCTCTTACTGCATACACACTGCTGACTTCCATTCCTGAAGCATCTCCACTACATCTTCTACTACTAGTAGTTATTCCAATCAATAGTCCATCTGTCATGGCAGGATCCTCTGCATCATTACTGAGCACTATTGTTTGAGAAGATTCAGAGTACTTAAAGAACACTATATCTAACATGTCCTGTACCATCCACTCAACTTTTGGTTTAGTATATGCATGTTCTGTAAGAACATCAGTTACGGTCTTCCCAATCTCATTAAATATCTCCTCTTCAAATTTATCTGACGATATGCCCAGAGGATGTGACTGCACTATATTGAACACAATGCGCCTTAATCCTGATCTTATTCCAGCTGCCACTCTGAGATTTTTTGATGACTCTACCAGGTACAATTCACTTTTTTCATCAAGCAATTTTCCATTCACAACATGTGGCATTGCTCTGCAAAGGTCTTTCACTGAGCTAAAACCAGTGGATAGAAAGTTCTTTCTAAATATTTTTTTGTAAATATGCAGAAAAGCAGATTGTTTTCGGCCTCCCAGAACAAAAAGAGGATGAAGCAAAACTACACGAACTTGATATTGTAATCTAAAACGAAATTCTGGTGATTGATCAAAATACCGTTGAATTTCTTGACTGGAGCAATCTTGGGGCAAACAATTGGCTACATTCACATAAATACTTTCCAACTCATTGCCACTTAGATTCCCTTCCAGACGGTCTATTTTACTGCTTTTCCTTGCCATAAGGCTGTTGCTTTCATCTTCTATCTCGCTATCCACATCACTTGTTATATAGTTTAGACTAATTTTTCCTGTCTGTATATCCTGAAAATGTTCAGTGTTCTCACAGTCCTCATGACACTCTCCACTAAAGGCAGAACTTTCAGACTTCTCATAAATAAAGGATTCATCACAATCGTGAATAATGTCCTCATTATTAGTATTGCCATCATCATCAGTATCTTCATCTTCATCATCAGCATCTGTATCAAACAGTGGCTGCTCATTATCTATTGCCTCTGTTCCACAAAGAGCAATATCCTCATCACCAATGATATCCCCATCATAATCACAATCACTGCTGATACAGTTAGCATTCTGTACAGTATCATTATGTAGATATTCAGAGTACTCATCTTCATCAGTCAGCACGTGAAAATTACTCTTTTTGTCTGCTTCCGTTGTAGCTCCTGTTTTATGTTCTCGTCCAGTCAGTCCTTTCCATTCTGAGTTAGCATTGGCTTCTGAGATGAACAATTGTTTATTCAATAACGACCTATGTGAAGCTTCAGGAAAAACACCGCTGGCCCTAATTTCTTCAGAACTGAATTGAAGATTTTTCACCGAGTCAATTTTATGACTCTGTCTAAGAAAAATGTTCTGGTTCATTTCTTTCAAGCTCGACATATCAAAATGCTCTCGCCTACATATGATATCAATAAAGATAGAAGTCATTTGCCATTAACCCTAAGGAAAGAGATAGAATGAAAACAATGTAAACCAACAATAGCAAGAATTGTAAGCTTCATTTAAATGAAATAAATTTCAAAGGAAGCAAACTGCCCAAAGAAGGATTCTGTACGAGGTAGACAGTCTCCTCTTAATAATTTGATAGAGATATTTAAGAATTTGATAAAATAATAAATACCCATCAGCTGCAACCTCAGTTAACAGAGATTTTAATAGTTAAAATTTTGATCAGATGTTTCTTGTGCTAGATATTAATTTTATATAAAACAAGGAAATAGCTCAGTATAATTTTGGTAAGAATCAAAACCTTTTAGGCTAGGGATTCAGTTCAAAATACAAACGGAAGAACTTACAATTTATGTACAGAATCTCCTGTGGCCATTTTTAGGTAAATAATGTAAGAATCTATTCTGTTATCATGTATCTACCATATGGGCACATAGACTTTTCAAGAGCAAGAGCAACAGACTAGAGTGATATATACGATGTAACAGTCAAATGGATTATTATATTTTAATGATGATATATAGTGACACATAAGACATTGTATGATCTAAAACACAGGACACAGTGACATGGGTTATTGTATATTTTAAAAACTCCTTAATCTCTATGTATATCTTTTCTTCTGTAAGAATATTCCTTCCCCTAAAAGCTTTATTGACATCGTTTACTATCTTTATATACATAATACAGATGAGGGCACAACGTGGGCAATTGTGCATTAGATTTGAGTCCCTTTTATTGTTGCATCTTGCAATGGTGCTCTTGTCAATTAGCATGGCAGATTCAAATTGTACAGGTATCTATGTAGATCTTTATTTTTAGGAAGCTTCCCTGCAATAATACAAAAGGGTGAACATTATGTCAAAATGAGATCTCTTTGTAAATACCTAGAATCAACTCAATTGTACTAGTATCAAAAGCCATGCTGACAGCAAGCTATCCAGTTTTAAGAATCCCTTATTTAACCTTTCTGTTCAATTCTAAACTCATTGCAACTTTTAGCTTTTAGAATCCAATATCTAATTTAGTCTATGCATTAGGATACTCTCTTCTTAGCTAATTCAATTCAGATTTTGAGCTTATAGAGCTTTAAAGGCTATATACTGTTATTTCCTTCAATTTTTCTTTTTAGTGAGACCGTGTATCAATTGGTTGGAACTGCATGCCTTGGATTGCTAGTGCTTCATTTGATAAATAGGAAGACTCTGTTTAAATCCTCTGCTCAAGACAGAATTAACCTTTTTGAATACCATGCATAAAAACCATCAAATACTTTACTGTTCACTGAGTCAATGATAGAATTTTCTAGAAAAGAAGTCACAACTAACATGTGCATGCCCATTGAATCTCACTGATCATCCTATGTCTATTACTGATATGAACATCCATGCAAGATTTATAATGCTTTAAGGAGTTTCACCATTCAAACATATATACATACACATGAATTCCAGAAAAAATACCAAAAATCAAAGTTGAATTCCACACATAGCTTATACACAAAGAACTAAAAATTCACTTCAAGTGACACAAAACTCAAAACCAGACCTGAAATCAGCAGCTATCTTGAGAGAGGGTGGTGCTTCAGATATTCTTCAAGTAGTCTTCATGAATGCGGAATCCAAAAGTAAGATATTATTGAAAGAGTAAGATATTATTGAAAGATTCAACATGTAGGACAATCCAAACCAGGAAATCTTGAGGGTATTAAATGCATGCAAATTGTCTATACATATCTCTGTGGCCCAAATGAATAAAATGGGATTCTGGATTTCTTCCTCAATTGAATTCTCAGTCCAACTTGTTCTTTGGACTGCATATTTGGGTAACCTCCAAAACTAAAGTTAAAAAGTGATAAATGAGGATTTGTCGTTTCAGGGATCAAAATAAAGCATGTTGCTAACGTGGTGGCGGTTTTGGAAAAACCAGGCATGTCCTAAACTGCCTTCAAAATTTTTAGGACTTGCAGGTTGGTGGGGCCACATAAGATGCTACTTTTAAGGCCACGTGCCCGAGGTTTCCGATTGTGGGCATAAACTCTGAAGTCTGGAATAAGTCTAGCGGCCATAAATTACGATAAATTGGGTGACTAAACAAATCTCCTACGGAAAAAGAGGCTTTGGAGCCCACCCTATTCCCTGCCGGACAAGGAATATGGCCCCTCATGTACCAGGAATACACTAGCTTTCTCTAGTCCTTTATTTTTTTTTCAATTTATTGACCCAAACTTTAAATGTTGAATGAATGATTGATTTAAGTGGCATTTACAACAGTCTCTTCTTTTGCAAAGCATTCTTAATTTGTCTTTAGATTCTTTTTGATGGGGATCTCTTGTTATACATTGTGCATCTATTATGAAGTCTCATTCAGTTTCATTGTCTTATTATTGTAGAATATGCAAGGTCTTTTAAGTTGTTTTGTAGTGAGTATTGATTTTCTTATAAGTTGTGCATTTCATGATGATGTGTCTTTGTGTTTCTACTGCTCCCTTATGCAAGATCTTTCTTCCCAAATTTTCATAGATATCTTTCATGTACTGGTCTCACATCTAAGATGGGATCTCGTTTTCAATTGTACAACTATCAAACTCGTTCTCCTATTTTATTACAAATTATTTAAGTTGAATTCTAATAAGATATTTGCTCTTTTGTTTGATTACAAATTATATAAATTGATTTCTACTAACACATATCAAAATTACTTTTTTAATTTTATTTCATAGATTATTTTGGTTGTACAAATTGTTTGGTCTAGTAAACATTAAATAAGATGAAGATGTAACAACAATTTATTTCAAAGATAAAAGCATATTCTCTTGATTCAAATGTCTTAAATATGTTTTAATCCCTTTACTATGAATTTGGTTATAATAATATTATATCTGTGTGCAAGGAAATGTGTACCAATGGAATGCAAATAACTAATCAAAACACACAGAACACAAGTTCAAAGTAACATACATGATTAGACTGAAAGAGACTAAAAAAACAATTATGCAAACTAGAATAACCCTATTGTAGCCTCTTTGTTGCAACAATTTGTCCAGGATAGTATGGTTGTATGTGTGCTCACGATTTCAACACCATAATGGTAACAAAGTATTCCATATTTTTTGAAGCTTGCAAAAGGATGGAAATGACTTCAAATTAGCATAGAAATGGAGAGCTCTCAAAATGTCTAAGTTCAAGTTTGCACAGTGAGAATGGATATGGAATGAGAAATATTTTTTGCTTAATTTTTTAGGAGGTTAGGGCTTTTTGCATTGATGAAGGGTGGTTGAAGAGACTTGCCATAAATAGAATTTATCACTCAAAAGCCCAAAGTCAAGTGCATTCATGAAGGGCTTTTAATGGAATTCTATTGGGATTTAGAGGGAAAGTGACAAGGTTTGACTTTGCTTTCCCTAATCCTTATGGTTAGGAATGTGAGGACTTAGGTTAATTAAGAGGCAAGTGAGCTTGGTGGGAAAGTGCTAGTGGATAGGGGTTAATTAGGCAAATATGATATTTACCTAATTGATATAAGATTAAGGGGTGCAAGTGGATGAGTAGGAATATGCAAGTGAGAGGGAATTCAAATTTTGAATTCTTTTCATTCAAAATAGAAGAATGGCTTTATTTTTTTATGAATATAGGCATTTCCATTAAAATATAATATAAAAGTACACTATTCACAAAAAAGGGTCAGGGGATACAAGATCACGCTACAAAAGTCAGACGGTCAAAGCTAGAAACATCAGCTATTCATAAAAAAAAACATAAAGCCCTCAAGCAACTAGGTCAGTCACATCCGAGGGAGGAGGATCTTTATCATTGGGATTTCCCCACACATTGGGGCTAGGAAGCGGGTTTGGAAGAGACCAGCCCCCATCCTGAGTATCTTTATCTTGTAGCTCACCTTCCTTACACTTGGAGGAGATAGCCAGAGCCAAGCGAGGAAATTTATCACCAATGGAAGAAGGCCATCCAATACCATCCACAGGAGTAGCAGCAACAGGAACAAGAGCAATAGACCAACCACCAGCCAAACTCCTATGGGGAGGAGAGGCGGAGAGGTGCCTCCAACCTCCGTCGTCGGAAGAGAGATGAGGAGTTTGGGACTGAGGAGTCTAGGAATGCCGAGCTGAAGAACTATGACCATGACAGTGGCCACAGGACGGAGTGCAATCGATAGAAAGAGAATTCAGTGACACTTTGGCTACCGTACATGGAGCATTGCCCCAATGTTGTAAAAGCTCCTAAAGGTGGGCCACCTCCAAGGAAACCTTATCTACGTGAACTTGAATCTGCAACATTGCATTATTACATAGAGAAGATTTTAATATACATTGTTACATTATTAAGATTTAGAATGACTTTATTTAATTAAATAGGCATATTTATTTATTTAAATGGGTTTTGGACTTTAGATAAATTAAATCAATTAATTTATCTACAGGGATTGGCAAGAAGGGAGTGTTTAATTAAATAGGTTAGCAATTTAATCGACAAAAGTAGTATAGAAGAATATGGATCAATCATTTAATTAAACAAATCACTGCGATCATTTAATTGAATAGAATCAGAGACATTAGATAAATTAAATGAATTAATTTATCTAGGACTATAGAAGATAAATAATTAACTAAATAAATTAATAATGTTTAGATTTGGGTGTCTACATTTTGCCCCTTTTTGAAATGGCAATAAAATAATGTCATTTCAAAGAAAAACAAAACATAACAACATGAAGAAAAAGAAACATGCCTTGAACGGTAAAATTGAGTAAACTCATTAGGTGATGCCCCCTTGAGAGGGCATACAGGGGAGAAAAGTCTCCAGATGGGCTCTCAAAAAGATAGTGGGCATGACACGGATGTTGGAAATGAAAAGTAAAAGAAAAATAGAATTTGTAGGCATGAACGATGCTAAAAAAAAAAGTGTGTATGAAGAAATGGTGGTTAAATGAAGGTTATGAGGGTAAAAAGACCCTAAAATGGGAAAATAAAAGTGGCTTTTTCAAATCTTTCACCCACACAATTTAAAATTTGTTTGGAGGAGAGGAAAGTGAACTGGGAGAAGATAACCATGTATGGGCAACTAGAGAATTGGATCGACGTCATTTGACATGTCAAGGGGAGGCAAAGACCAGACCCTCGTGTTCATGTTTTCATTTTTGGGATTACACACAATTTAATGCATGTTTGTTTGGGTTTGAATTTTTTTTCACAAAATCTACCAAATCAGGTTTGGCAGATCTACTCGAGGTTATGTAGAAACATTGATGTTAGTTTTTCTTTTTGTTGGATTAGAGATAGGAAAGAAAGAAACATAGGTACGGGTGCGTTGTGTAGTTTGGTGTATTTTTGTGGACATGGGCTAGGTGTGGGAGAGGGTGGAATTGGGTTTGGGGATTGATGTTTTTTTTTGTAAGGGGCAATAAGAGGAGGTGCATCTGCTAGAGAGGGTTCAGCGAATGCGTGTTGCTATAGAAAACATTCTGCACACAATGGAGAATGAGTGATGGGTGGATCAACGGGATCCATATGGACGGGCCCACTATGGGACAACGAACATAGGATGGGGTATGTGGAAAATGGGACCGAGGGGGGAGACATGGAGGAGTGCATCAGTGAGGACATATGAGAGGGGTGTGGATAGGTGATGGTCAAGTGATGTAGAGGGTATAAGAATTCAAGGTAAACCCCTTAATTAACCCAACAACTCATCCAACAATCCACTCTTGGATGATCCCAACCTTTGGGTTTCCTTAAAAGGCTCACACCCACAAGGCTTTGTTCTAAACAACTCACTAGTGTCTTCCTATGCTTTGCTTAATCCTACCCCTCTTTGGATAAAAATTATCACATCAAACTTCCTTATTCACTTAAGGTCTTCCTTTCATCAAACCATTGCATCCAAGGATCCAAAAACAAACTTAGATTTCAATGGGAAAGACTCATGACATTAATTGGGCATTTTAGCTTTGTAGGAGACCTAATCACTTCTAGCCTTCCTAATCGACCTTATTGACCTTAACTCTCTAGACCCCTGAATGAGACCCCAAAAAAAAATGTACTTTTGAGTACCCTTTTTTTGTTTACACAATATACCCCAAAATCTTATATGGGTTCCACCTTTGACTAGGTCAATCACCTACTATTCAAACATGCCTAATAGGGCTAATAGACTTGAATTACAAAGGAACTATTTATTAGAAGGATTCTTTCACCATACCTCCTATTGGAACATCTCCATATATCTCTAAGAACACCAAATCCACCATCAAATGACACCCAAACCCCCTATTTGCATCTCTGCAACACGATTTCCTATTCTCTTGGCTTGTCACTTACAAAATGCCAAGCCTAGGGCATCAACTCATAATTCCCCACTTGATGAAACCAGCTTGAGACCCTTTTCATCTTAAAGTACATATGAAACCCTAACATTCCCCATAGTTATAGCCAATTTGGTAGGTGGAATGTTAGGTTTCCATGGAGTTTTCTACTAAACCCTACGGTGATGAGGGTTTCTAGCCAGTCTTCACAAAAATTGCTCTAACTTTTGCAATACTTCACTGAATCAATTCAAACCAAATGCAATAGAAATTCAATTTGATACTCTACTTAGATATGTGCAATGACTAAGTCTCCCAATCCATACACGTCTATATAATAATAGGAAAAGAAGGAAAACCAAGGAATTCTTAGAATAGTCCAATAAATGTTGTTCAAAACTTATTCATATTTGTATGCCTCAACCCCTAAGAGGCATTTAACAACATTAAGGGGCAGTTGGAACCAATTCCAACTATTTTTCAAACCCAACTAGTTGTTAGAGGCCAATTTGTACAATATGTTTCAAAATTATTAAGGTTGTCCTTGTTCATACCTTACTTCTTAAATGCAATTGTATATAGGTTCAACATGACAAAACATCAAATTTATCATTTTTCTACCCTACTTGTGCCTTTGACCCAATTTGACCACGTTAATCATTACATACCCATTCAGGGCCTAGTGGCTTGTAGCCTTACAATTTGATCTTAAGACCTTATAATATAAAATTAAATGGTCCAAGGGACCTTATTATATCACAAAATATAAAAATCCTATGCCTAGCCTTTTTGGATCTCCTTATGCTTCATGGGGTGCTCCTACACCATTAAGAAAACCAATGGTTGGGGAAAAAAATCAGTGGTGGGCAGCACAAAAAATGCAAAATGCATCCAACCAAAACCAAACGATGGATTTGTCAATAGGGATAAGGGTTTGGGTTAGTGGTGAGAGGAAATCCATGGGCAGAGGTGGAGTGAGGGTTTGGTAGGTGGGTAAAGGTGGAAAGAAAGATGGGTGCAACGTCTGAAAACTCGTGCATGGGCAGAATCGTTGAGGTGATGTCGCTCGGGGGGGAGATATTGTGCAATGGTAGAGATGAGTAGGTAATCAGCAGGTGGGGTTAGCATAGGGATGACTAGGCAATCAATAGATGGGGTTAGTGTGGGGATGTGGTGGCCTAGAATAGAGACTGTGGGTTAGGCATCATGGGAAGGATGCGAGGTTTAGTGGTGGAAGTGCCACATTTAGGAATTTCTTAGGGTGGTGTTTCCAGCGAACAATATGAGGCAAAATCACCACTAAAAGGAATGGTAAAGGATGGCATATCCATTGAATGGAAGGCGATGGGTGTGTAGTAGTGCAGAGGTTATATAGGGTACTAGTACATTTGAGCCCTTTTTTCAACGGCCAACCATCGTAATTCCGACCGTATACCGTCGATCAAGTGACACCACCCGCTATCGCAGTTTTGCAATCGAAAAAAAATGACGGTTTTGATTTGCGTCGTAATTACGACAACCATGGCCATCAATAAAAAGGGGGTGCCAACATGGAAAACCTGTCGTCAGACCTATTTGTGGTTGTCGCAATTGGGACACCTATCTGTCGCAAAAAAAAAATACAAATGACGATGACCCATCAGAATCTTCTAACGGGTCATCGTCGTTTGTAGTTTATTTGCCGACGGAGATGTTGTTAATGCGACGGATATCTATCGGAAGTTTATGATGGATATCCTTCGTTTGTAGTTTTTAACGATAGTGATGATGTACATGCAACTGATACCCATCATAAATTTATGATGGATATCCGTCGTTTATAGTTTTTTACCAACAGCGATGTTGTGCATGCGACGGCTGGATATCGAGTGTTTTCAACAGATAATTGTCGTTGTTGTGCAGCTGTCTAAGATGTATTCTTAGGGATCGTAAAGGGTCATAAGGGGTCCTGGGATGCAACAGCTGAGAAACATAAATGTAGGCATCATGGTCACAATTTTTTGGAAACACGACATAATTGAGTGGTATACCCAGACGATGCAATGCAACTAATCCTCCAGTTCCAAGTCTACACTACAGTAAATAAAACCCATAGATAAAGAATAAATTTAAAGAGCGAAGGAGGAGGGCCATAACAACCGAAATAATATAGGGACCCTATATTATTTTGGTCATTATGGCCCTCCTCCACTCCCTAAATTTATTCCTTATCTATGGATTTTGGATCCCGCAATGTAAACATGGAACCAGAGGAGTGATAGTTGTGTTGCATCATCTAGGTATACCATTCAATTATGTTGTGTCTCCAAAAAATTGTGACCATGATGCCTACATTTATGTTTCTTAGGTGTTGTGATATCTACATTCATGTTTCTCATTTTTTGTGTTTATGTGCATGTTCTTTATGTGTATCTACTAGAAATTCTATATAAAAAAATTAGTATCTAAAATAGCCCTATGTTAACCACATTTACGCATATGGTCCCAACAAAGTAGTGCACAAACTAAACAAAGAAGGCATCACAGAAATATGATTTCTATTTTCGCCATTGAAGCAATCTTGGCGGCACTAGCTGCCTCTCGAACCTTGCACAAGTTGCACTCATTTCCTATATCAGGTATAGATGTAGATGGGGTAGATGTAAATGTGGTTTCATCAACCCACCGAAAGTATTGACATCCACTATTTCCCTGCAATACCAAATGTACATCAGTTCTTCATAAAATGATTAGTTGTCACATTATTTTTAAACATAAAATATAATTATGTATCCAAAGCTTTTTCCTATTTGGGCAAACCCAAAATTGACGCTCAGGATTACTTGTTGTGCATGATGTCTTCAACATGCATGGGCCAACACCACATTGACACATAGGCACATTGACCGAAGTCATCGATGCTATTTCGACAAATATTTCATTATCACAAATATTGCATTGTCATTATTTTGTTCATTCATACTAATTATAATTACAATAAAAAGAAACATACTAATGTAGACTTGCACATTTTTTGGCTACGTCAAAGTCTTTGGTCTAAATCACTAGACACTCAAAACAAAATGACAAACCAAAGACAACCATGCAATAAAAAGAAATTACTAAGCCATTCAAAATTAGCTCACTCTATTGCAAGGAACAAAGAGAATCCCCTGTGATTTAACATCATTGATGTGCAAGGAAATAGAAAATTAGCAGAAGCAACTCTCATAAGATAGTATTTAGATTAAATGCATTGATATAAAAAAATACCCCAGAAAATTATAAAGGTAATTTTCTTAATCACGTCACTAATTTGTGCATGTATAAATACTAGTGTCTTTCAAGTGATTTGATTCTTGTCATGCCCACTACAAATGAGAATAGTCTTAACTAGTGAGGTTGTTTAAGCATATAGAGATTAAATACACTCTTTTAGAATGAAATTTCTCTTAACAAAAGATCAAAGATATATAAGTAAGACATATAAAATAAGGTGAATAAGAGTAGTACATATAAAACAATTGTTAGAACATGCCAAACATCTGGCATAATTGTACATTTCATTCATGTCATTGATATTCTTCTTCATCCATCTCATCATCAAGATCATCGTCGTCGATGATATCATCACCACCACTATCATCGTCATTGTCATCGTCATCACCATCAGCATTATCATCATCCTCATCATCATCCTCATCAATAGCAGCATCATCGTCATCAGTAGCATCATCATCGTCGTCTTCTTCTTCATATTCTTCTTCGACTAGCTCTCGATTGTGATCATCTTCCACTTCTTCATCGTTCTTGGTATCTTCTTCCATCGCATTATATTTTATCAACCTTCCTCTTGAATCATGTCTAACAACAAATGACCAACCCGATTTATGTTGAACCTCTGAGTAAAATACCTACTCACATTGGCTTGGAAGAACATAGGGCTATTCTCCAATTGGCTCAAACAACCTTATATTAATCATTGGAAATCTATTGTCATGTTCAATAACAGCTCTATCAAGATCATTTGTATTGATTCGTAGTCTATACCATTTCACAACGAAGAGAACTAATTTGAAGGAATTAAAGTCACAGTCAAGTATATCAACCAAAATACCATAGTATCAATTTTGTGACTCTCGAAGATGTAAGTCATTTCTAGATGAAATATTAGTCACCTAGAACACTTCACTTATCCCAGAATCACAAGTTCTCTTCATGTCATCCAAATTTTTGATGTGAAATTTATAACCATTGAAAAACATAGCCTTGTGGTGTTTGACCTGCAATAATGTCAAACATGTATAAATTATTGCATCACGAGTTGAAAAACATACAGATGATTAATTAACAAATTTATAAGTACCTAGTGATCTCTTAAACCATATGCTAAATCTATTTCCTTTTGTGTAACATTGGAATCTCCATTAAAATGAGCTTGTAAAACCAATGAAGACATGGATTCTCATGTTAATCTATGACCATCATGTTGACATCGTTCAATCTATACCTTCATCCAATCTTGATTGTTTGCAATAAACAAATGTATTGCATCCCACTCTTTAGCAGCTGTCCAAAAATAAATAGATGACTTACAATAGATTTATTTTGAAGATTAAGAAATAATTTACTGCAATAACATCTCATAATTTATTACCTTTCAATTTCCTAAATCTACCATTGCCCACCAAGTACTCCCCTTCAAATTTTTCAATTGAGTCGAGATCCCAAATGCAATTTATATGGGTCTTTGCTACAAGATTAGGAAGATATTGAGTAACGTACACCATCATCTGGTATACCATATGTCCCTCAACCATAGAACCCTCAAGACGTGCTCTTTGTCATACCAAACCCTTCAAAAATTTCAAGTGTCTCTCAACCATCCGCATTGACCTAGCATGTACAAGTCCACACAATTCAATCTCCTCAACTTGGTGTATGAGGTAGTGTTCTTGTACATTGAAAAAAGCTGGAGGTAAACACTTTTACATTTCACACATTAATCGAAAAATTATTTTCTTCCAATATTTTATATCTTCTTTATGGATTTCTTTAGATGACAACCACCTATAAGGGATTCAAGACATAAATATATAAATACGAGACTTTACAATATATTACTTGTTTGATATATTGAACAAATATCACTGCTTACCTCATGTATTTTCCAAGATCATATATCACTTGTTTGATATTATTGTAGAAGTTCTCTAGGAGAGATAGGGGTATCAAATACTACAACAATTGTCAACTAATCATTTCATACAATGAAAATTGAATGCAATTACACAAATATATTGTAAATACAAAAGTCTATGACTTACCTTGATGAAGGTATGTCAATCATGTGTTTTCATCCCTGACCCAAAATTATTTTTCTTTCATATGAGATTTCTTATATCTGCAGCAAATCCTGTAAGAAATCAATTTTTTTGGATCACTTCTTTTATGGCATTACTTTATTGCTCTGTTAATAACCAAGGAAGAGCACTTGCATTAATCCGGTCTCCATTGCTATTTGATTCAATGATATTTTTCATTGCATGATTGGAATCATGAATGTCACTACAAATTTTGCCAAGTTTTTTTTTGTCACGCCTTTCATCCAATATTTTTCACAATGTCTCTGTTACATTCTTTTCAATATGCATAGTATCAAACAAATGCATAATTTGTAGTTTCTCATAGTAGGGCAGCCTACTAAATTCTCTGGGATAACATTTTAGTCCCTTTGAAAGCTGGTCGGTGATGCCTTCATGACCTTCAAGATCATCATGAACTACATAATCAGCCAAAAAAATACAATCAAAATATATAATTTTCAAACATCGACCATTAGGTGGAACAATATTACCTCTAATTCTATTATATTCCAACTGCCATAGGTGAGGTGTCATTCTTCGAGGCTTTGATGTAGTCTCTTATTTTCCATTGAAGAGATGTCTTTCTGCACTTCGATACTTATGATTTTTAGGGAGGAATTTCCTATACTCATCAAGCATCTGCTTTCTTAAACTTTTAGAATGATGAGATTTCATATTTGGACCACACATTGGACATGCAAATTTTTCCTTTGTTTGAAGACTTACAAGATAATGATACAATTGGATCAAATATGTATATTTTTAGCATTTGAATTATCACGTACAACTAGAATTCACCGTAACATACCATAGAAATGTGTCAACCCTAGAGCATCATGAATTCTCCACACAAGCATTGCATGAAATTGAAATTATCTTTGTCCAATTGGTCTAGAGATGTTATACATAGTGAAACCATTCCATAACACCAACAACTCGTCAATAAGAGGTGCAATATATACATTCATATCTTTCACTTGGTACTTACCTAGTTGAATTAACAACAACATCAGATAATAATTGTGGCCATTTCACTCCAAGACTTATAATTACATGTAGATAACTATAAAATAATAAGATACCTAGAACAATCATTGCCAACATATTTGAATTTAATTTTGACAATAACATAAGGAGTGATATATTTCAAGCTTCAGCAAGACTTTATACCACACAGTGTTTGTAGATTACGATCAATGCATTATTTACGCTTGTATTGGTGGGAAAACTCTTGAAAACACGCAAAAGAGATTGCATTCAACCATGTTGTTTACATGACACAAGTAGTTTACCTCCAGCCTAAATTAGTGTTTCATACAAATCTGTGAATGGTGTGTGGTATGAAGCCTCGCTGAAGCTTGAAAATGATAAGCATTATGATGCTAAGGTATGGTGTGGTAAGCACAAGTATAGTTTCTCGTAAGCTACTATTGGTATAGTTTTTTTTTCAATAGTTGCAGAATCTAGCTTCTCCTATACTTACACGTATGTATACATTTTGGACTTGGCTTTAATGTCATGTAAATTTGAGTGAAATGGTAATAATATTTAAGAGCAACAAGTATGGCATTTTAAACAAGTATGCATATACATTATATAACAGGATGAGTGATATATTTTAATGGTAGTGGACATAGAAATTGTAGTGAAACTCTATAATTTATTATTGTAAGTGGACATAGAAATTGCAGTGAAACTCTGTAATTTATTATTGTAAGTGGACATAGAAATTGCAGTGTAAGTAGTAGGATGATTGTAAGTGGACATAGAAATTGCAGTGAAACTCTGTAATTTATTATGGCTCAGTGTTGTATATCCATAGTCAATGTCTATTTAAACTTTAGGATGATACTTATATGATGGCTTAAGTAAATTGTTCTTACCTTGAGACTAGTACACCATGGGATTAGAGGATGATTATTATAATAGCAAATGTGTGTCTATGGGATACTTTTATATTTTGTATTAAATGATGATACATATGTGTTTCTTCCTTTTACAACAGTTTATATTCTGATACTCATATCTTGAATTGTCAAATAACTAATGAGTGATAATTTCAAAAGTGTATCATAATTAAAGGCATGTGAATTCATATTGTACTTAATCTAAATGCCACAGTGTAATGTTTTTACTTATGATATTTTGAGTCCCCTCTCCATTTTAAACTAACCTATGACTTCAAAGGAGGAATTATGAAATATAGATATAGGTAGTTATCTCTTCTATAATGATGGAGTCAAAGGTAATGATCAATGAGGTTGATGCTATTAGATCATACATTAATACTGTAGGATTTGATCAATACAAATCAACAAAACTCAAAGATCACCTGCATACAAAAACCTGTTACAAGGAAGTAGAGACAAGAAGAGGGCAAGGGTTTGACTCAAAAATATGAAGAAGAAAATATCCTCAAATAATGAATGAATTAAATGTACAATGGATCATCCTTATAAAGGAGATCAAAATCCTTGAAAGGGGTGCATGTAATAATTAGTTAAATTATAACAAGACTAATGCATGCAAGTTTATATTTAAAACAACTAGTGCATGAGTTTAAAACAACTCATGCATGTGTGTTTAAATATAAACAACTAAAGCAAAAGAGTTGACATCTTAAGAAGGGATTAAAGTTAATTAATAAAATTAATACTTTACTCTAACACCCCCCTTAAGATGAGCAATAATGCAGCTACAAATAATGCAAAAAAAAAGTAAAGGAAACTACAATGCTGAAAGCATAAAAATAGGTCCCCAGCAACATGGCCTGATGAGGTACCCAAGTACAAAAGAGAGTCTCTATAAAGCGGAGAAATAGAAAAAACCACATGGGAAAAACTCTACTCCAAAAAGAGATAAAGGCTAGTTTAAAGGACTAAAAAAGTCTCCAAAACTAGGGATGTTCCAGAAAATAGGAACAAAAAATGAACATGTAGAACATCACTGGAGCAAGAAGATGCAAACTCTGTCAAGAAGTAACTGCTGATCTAAAGATCCTCCACTGAAATAGAGCATGACTAGGTAGAGAAGATTGTAATCTGTGTGAGTGCCCTCAAATGACACTACTTGAATCAAGAGGCAAACAAAGGCAAACAACTGAACTCAAAGATACAGATGGTATAAAACACCAAAGTCTAAAGAGTTGATCAATCAAAGATGGAAGAGTGCCTCTAAAAATAGGAAAGAAAGAGTGTCTATATGGTAAATGATCCATCTCACCGAAATGCATAGGTACCCATCCACTGCATCCGCCTAGTACATAGGAACAAATACTAAATACATAGCTCACACTATTGAACCAAGGAAGCAGAAGAACGATCAATAGAACCCCCCCATAATGCTAACAAGAGAGGTGACAGGTACACTGAGAAGAGTGCCAATAAGAACTGCATCGTGAAGAACTAAGAACATCGAAGGTGCATATAAAGCACAAGCATAAATAAAGATACCTTGAGGCTAATGTCATGGAAGGAACACTCACTTGACAAAGGTAGATGGCAAACAAAGGCAAACATCAAACCCCCCATGGCACTTTATAATGGAGTGCGAGTACAAATAGCACAAACATGTTCAAGATTCCAAGCATGCAAGAAAATGACACTTTATCTCAGTGTGTGTGCATAAAAAAATGTTAAAAAAATGAAGTATACACTGCTCAAAGAAGAGTGAAGGCTGTTGAAACAAACTAACAGCCTAAGAAGAGCCATCCCCTAAAGGGAAGAGATCCCAGGACCTGTAACATCCAAGATATCCACCAGAGTGCAAAAGTGCAAAAAACTGAATAAAATATACCTGGAGTAAAATCAAGAAAAATAACTCATAAAACTATAAATCTCTCAGAACAAGCTTTCCAACGATATCTCGCTTTCCCAAAACGGAGTCCGGATGCGCAAGATAGAGCTTCCGGAGTGCAAAACTGAACATCTACTTTTGACGGTAAAAAAAAAATCAAAAAATCAAAATCAAAAATTCAAACCTCCATATCTCGATAGAGCTTGGAACCAGCTTTCCGACGATATCTCATTTTTTCAATTTCGACAGCGTATGCTCAAGATATGAGCAAAATACCAACTAGTACGCGAGAGGGCTCAAAAATGGTGCAAATGATGATGATGCATGCTGGCATCATCAAATGACGGGCTTAAATTTGACGGCCAAATGGTCATCACCACCCATAATGAAAAAAAAATTGCAAAATCGCATGCGTGCCTCAGGATCCGTGCTAACTCTTTTTGAATTTTTGCCTCGATTTACGTGCCAAATTTTTTGATTTTAATTTGCATTCCAGATAACAAAATTTTTACCTCAATTTGCATGTCAAAACTTGAAAATTTCACCTAGGGAAGTGTGTCAATTCGTAGAAATTCTACCATGGGAAGCGTGCTACAATGTCTGGTACCAAAAAAATGCTCCAAAATGCAAAGTTGTCCAAATTGGACATGCCTTATATCAAAATAGGGGTTTTTGGGTGCTGTGAGCTCAACGGTGAGGTCCATTTGAGCTCAAAGTGCACCAAAATTTAGAGACCCCCTAATTTCAATTAAAAAAAATAACCAAAAAAGCCTTAATCTGAATTCTTCAAACGCGAACAAGTTGTAGCAGATTAGGCTCTGATACCATGTAGGATTTGAGCAATACAAATCTACAAAATCAGAAGATCACCTGCATACAAAAACCTGTTACAAGGAAGTAGAGACAAGAAGAGGGCAAGGGTTTGACTCAAAAATATGAAGAAGAAAATATCCGCAAATAATGAATGAATTAAATGTA
Source organism: Chamaecyparis obtusa (assembly GCA_027943335.1). Classification (NCBI taxonomy): domain Eukaryota; kingdom Viridiplantae; phylum Streptophyta; class Pinopsida; order Cupressales; family Cupressaceae; genus Chamaecyparis; species Chamaecyparis obtusa. The sequence continues at coordinate 70,550 of BSBK01007145.1, read as the reverse complement.
CAATGGATCATCCTTATAAAGGAGATCAAAAGCCTTGAAAGGAAAACCCTAGTGCATGTAATAATTAGTTAAATTATTACAAAATTAATGCTTGCAAGTTTATATTTAAAACAACTAGTGCATGAGTTTAAAAAAAATCATGCATGTGTGTTTAAATATAAACAACTAAAGTAAAAGAGTTGACATCTTAAGAAGAGAGTAAAGTTAATTAATAAAATTAATACTTTACTCTAACAAATACACTTACTATTTTGACAGTAATAACATTACATGATGCCAGAGCTCAAATTCAAAATAGTAAGTGTATTATTTTATTACTGATGTCCCTATTTGATTTAATAGCATCAATATAAAAAATAGAGCACCAACCAATCAAATAGGGACATGAGGTGCTCAAACAATGAGCTCATCAACAATGCATGATGCCCTAGCTTGTAGCCCGCAAGCCATCAAGACATTTCCTCATGAAATGATCATAAACGAGGAGTACCACATAGTGAATATCAACAACAAAACAAATAAAGAGAGATCAAACACTTCACACAATACCTTGAAGGTAATAGCAATGATTCCCTAGCTCTCAAAGCTCGCTGGTCATCAAGCATTCCAAATGCAAAGATGTAAACAATGTCAGTATTAACATTCATATTTTGCCATTAAATCAACAAATACCATCAAAATGAAATTGAGTTAATGAGAAGACAAAGCTCGAATGCCTACCTCAAGTCATGGCTGCCATATAAAGATCAAATGCTAAGGAACTATTTTATAAAATTTCAGGTCATTTCAAGGCATGAAATTTTATAACTGTACATATATTTTCTTCGACTCCCAAACATTGTAAACTCAATGCTAAGGAGAAAAAAGTATGATGTCAAAAAGTATAAAATTTCATGCCTTAAAATTTTATAACATAGTTCCTTAGCAATTGTCATATGAAGAGCAGTGTAAGGTGGCAACTTTCCCATTTTACCACAATTAGGGCCCTCTTTTACCATGCTTTATGAGCTTTATGTTTTTTTAAAGTGAAGACAAAGATTATCTTAATTTGTTATCTTTAAATTTTATTCATTTTATGATTTTAAAAAATAAAATATAAAATATAAACTTTTAAGAAACTTTTACATATTTTCATCAAATGACCCAAAAACATCAAGAATCATCATATATGGTCGCTAATAGCCAACTTTCAGAAAAATATGAATGAATGCAAACATACATAAGTGGATGAACATAAATAATGAAGGTACCAGACATTGCTTGAAGTAATGAAGTGTTGACTTGGAGCTCAATCCAGTATGTTCTTGTATGATCTAAAACCTGCAAGGAAGGAAAAGATGGGGTTAGATCCAAAGGATATAAGCAATGCCTAGCACCCTATTACTGATCCTCATCTACAATTATTCATGTGCATAGTCAAGCCATACATAGACTCAACAACATGGTAGCATTGATCCAATAACAAAAAATACATTACAAATGCCAAGCTCATGGACTCAATGAAATAAACAGTGTATAAAACAATATATGGTGCACAATAGCAGCAAGCATGCAATGACAGCAATAACATTGCATGATGCCCAAGCTCAAATTCAAAACAATAAATATATTAATGTATGATCTAATAGCAGCAACCTCATTGATCATTACCTTTGACTCCTTCATCATTATAGAAGAGATAACTACCTACAACTACATTTCATAATTCCTCCTTTGAAGTCATAGGTTAGTTTAACTATTGGACAATGAGCTGATAGGAGTTTCAAATAGATTTGAATAAAAACTAAGAGTATTGAATTTTATTTGTTCCTATTGTGATTTCAAGGGAGAAGAAGGCTAAGACCTTTTCAGCAGATCGGGGTGGTGTATATAGCTTGTAAGTTTATACGTTTGCACTTTTTTTGTTTGAGGCTTAATTATGCTAGTTTTTAAACAGAAATGTTTTTCTTTCTTATTTCAAATTCATTCCTTCATATGTCATACCTGATGCACAGTGAATTCATAGGAGTTTCAAATAGATTTGAAGAAAAACTAAGAGCGTGCATTCAATAAAATTTTGTTCTTATTGTGAATTCAGGGCAGAAGAAGGCTAAGATCTTTACAACTGATCTTGTGTGGGAAAGGTACAAAATTTATTCTTGTCACAATCTAAAACTGTTTGGACTTGATTTCAACTCTTCAAAGAGATCTATAATTTATAGATCATTGTGACAAGTATTATTAATTCAAATTTATGACTAAGTGTTACAACTAAGAAATGTAAATTAGGTTGACTTCCAAACACCATAGGCAACTTTAGCAGATCATGTTTGATGAAAATGATAATGAAATTTGGCATGTATGAGTAAAGGAATTATGTGGTCATCATTTTGTTTGGGCTATGGTTTTCATGTATAGTGTTTGTAAAATTTTTCATCCTTAAACTAAACCTATCCTTTCTAGTATCTAGATTATTGATGCTTCTATTGGTATTAATTTGGATGCTAGTTCTCATGCTCTTTGGTGCCTTTCCATGCTTTATTTGGTGTTGATTTTTTAACTTGCTAACCTCCTTGTTCTGTCAACGTCCTCTATGATTTTGGATGCTATATTTTCCCAAGTCTGGTTGGTGCCTTACTTTCCCCTCTTTGGTTCCATGCTTGCTTACATTAAGAGTTCTTTTTGTCTCTGATTAGGGAACTATTTCTCCTTGACTGTATTCTTTTAGGGTATGATCTATTGTAGTTGTTTCTTTTTTCTTTGAATCATTATTTACAATTACTTTTGATGCAATATTTGTGTAAAGAACAAGAAAAAAATGTTGAACAAGTGTATTTGACAAAGATAAACATGACACATTTTTTTGGGATGATTGGGTTGGCCTGGTACCATTTACATGGCCTGGCTAGATATTAAACAGTGAGCTCATGAACAATGCCAGTATTAAACAGTGAGCTCATGAACAATGTATGATGCCCTAGCTTGCAGCCCGCAAGCCATCAAGACATTTCCTCATGAAATGATCATAAACGGGGAGTACCACATAGTGAATATCAATAGCAAAAAAAATAAAGAGAGATCAAACACTTCACACAATGCCTTGAAGGTAATAGAAATGATGCCCTAGCTCTCAAAGCTCACAAGTCATCAAGCATTCCAAATGAAAAGATGTAAACAATGTCAGTATTAAACAGTGATCTCATGAAGAATGTATGACATCCTAGCTTTCATCCCGCGAGCCATCAAGACATTTCCTCATAAAATGATCATAAACGAGGAGTACCACATAGTGAATATCAACAGCAAAACAAATAAAGAGAGATCAAACACTTCACACAATGCCTTGAAGGTAATAGCAATGATGCCCTAGCTCTCAAACCTCGCGGGTCATCAACCATTCCAAATGAAAAGATGTAAACAATGTCAGTATTCAATAGTGAGCTCTTAAACAATGTATGATGCCCTAGCTTGCAACCCACGAGCCACCAAAATATTTCCTCATGAAATGATCATAACCAGGGAGTACCACATAGTGAATATCAATAGAAAAACAAATAAAGAGAGATCAAACACTTCACACAATGCCTTGAAGGTAATAGCAACGATGACCTAGCTCTCAAAGCTCACGGGTCATCGAGCATTCCAAATGCTAAGATGTAAATAATGCCACTATTAACATTCATAGTGTGTCATTAAATCAACAAATGCCATCAAAATGAAATTGAGTTAATGAGAAGACAAAGCTCGAATGCCTACCTCAAGTGTCAGTACCCTCTTCCCACATAGTGTCAGCCTCTTCACACATGCCAAACTCAAATGCCCTCTTCGTGCCATGCAAAAGTGCAATGTCATCTTTGCAGCAGCTCTTCGAATTCACAAAAATTACAAATGACACTTTCTTTTTGTTTTTTTTGTTTATAACCAAATGGGTGTCACAATTACGATGTCATATTCACTATTACGACATTGTTGTGGGCACTTACAAAAAATAAACACAAATTGTAGTGGCGTCACAAATTAGCGTCAAAATTCAATCCCAGATATTGTAGTGGGGGTTGCATATCCACTAAACTTTGTTCAATACAAGCACCATGAGAGAGAGGTTACAGAGGCAGAAAATCTCCAGAATTGCCACAAGTAGGTATAGAGAGGGGAAAGTGGGTCTTCCCAATGCGAAGGGGAGGATACGCGTATCTTCCAAATTGACAAACATAGCAAGAGGAAGGTTATAAATTTTTAGCAAATGAGAGCTGCAATTTTGGTGAAAAAAATGAAGGATGTGCGAGGATAGTTGAAGGGGGTAGTTACCAAGGAAATTGGTGGATGTGTCATGTGATTTGGTGAATACACCAAAGAATGGGAGAAAAGTGTAAAAAAATTGGGAAAGGAGGATGGGGATGAATGAGAAGAAGGGTAGGGAGGGGAAAAAATGAGGTAGAGGGAAATTAAAATGTGAGCCATGGGGGGTAAAAGGGCACGAAGGTTTGGAAGGGCCACGAGGGAAGGAAAGATGGAAAGAAATGGAGGATGACGAGGAGTTGGAAAAAGGATGGAATGGGGGGAATTGAGATGTTATGAGGATAATGGACTATGGGGTGTAGTGTAAAGAGAGTAGATCGGGGGAAGTAGGAATTGGTATGGTGAGGGATTAAAGAAGAGCCACGGGAGATTAGGGAAGTAGGTAGGTGGAATTAGGTGATAGGATAATGGTGAATTACAAATGATTAGGTAGAGAGGGCTAAAGCGAGGGGGATAGGGGGTCAACTTGGGAAGACTAGGATTAGGATGAGGAGAATTTACGATGTGGGTGAAGGGGAAATCAAGGGATGGATGCTCAAGCAAGGGGTTTGGATCAAATGGGACAAGTGAGGAATGGATGGGGTGAAAAATGAGAGGATAGGAGGTGATTCAGGGATTTAAGGAAAAATAAAGTAGATAGGGGGTCAAAATAAGGTGAGTACATAGGGAGGTTGATGGTTAGGGAATGAAAGAGAGGGGGTAAAAGGTGAGTGGATAGGGGAGGGGAAATTGATGTGATGACACTAATGATAGGTGGGGGAATGAGAATAAGATATGTATACAAGAAGAGGGGAGAATGACATGAGGGGGATGGTGGGTTCTGATAATGGAAAGAGAGAGGGGGGGATAGGAGAGGGATGGGATCTAGTGAGTAGAGGAAAAGTCGAGTGATAAAAGGGGGGGAAATTTATTTATTTTTCTTGTAAGTATGAATTTTCAGCAAGTGATTAGATATGATGGGCTAACAAGTGCTTGATTATTTCATAGAGGAGCATGGATGTGCTCCTTGTGTGGGATTCATGGTCATCGATGCTGCGACTAGGGGAGGCATTTGGACCAAAGAAGTGGGCTTCTGTCAACAATTTAGGATTGGGATATTTGGCTCAGATGTCGAATATCTAGGCACATAGTGAGAAAGTGATTTCCCTAGTAGAGTGATGGTGGTCAGGGACTTCTACTTTTTATCTCTCGACAAGGGAGATGATAGTGACAACAACAGATGTATATAAGATATTCCAACTCCTGATTAGGGGGTTGTGGGTAGCCATGTGGGATGTACCCCATGCATAGGCATTACAACAATGACTAGGGAGGAAAAATATACATGTGCATAATGGGACAGTGGTTTTGGAAATGGTGTGAACACACACAAGCTCATATTGATACATAGTGTTGTACAAATGCATGTCGGTGGGATCCTTTCTAACACTAGATAGGACAGGATGAGTGATCTCACTAGGATGGGTATAGTTGATGGTAGATGCAATGCACCAACAAATGTGAGTGGCATGGGGGAAATTGATATTGGCATAGCTATATAAGGAGCTACACCTGATATGCTATCATGAATTAAGGACCACTAGATATGCGACTCTATTATAGATATGGACTTGGGAGCACATAGCAATTGCCTAGCCAGTGGGAGAGAGGACAAAGAGGAGTGATCACAGCATAGTCTAGGATGGAATTGGGAAAATACTAAAATCAAATTTCTTGGTATTTTCTATGTTTCAGTAAAGTGCAATTTTGAAGGTCTTTGATATGACCTCCCAGTTTTGGTTCAAGATTTATTGAAGAGCTTTCCAATGGAGTAAACAATTTTCAATTCAAAGGTAGGACTAGAAATTTATGCCTTCTCCAAGTGGACCTATTTTTATATATAGTTTTTTTAATATTTTTTGGTAGTTTTAATAGTTTATTTGTAATAAACATTATGAGGACTCTTCATTTCATTTCCAAGGGATTCTAGTGACCCTTGGGATCCATCAGATTTGTATAAACTCCAATTTTGAATAGAATGGATCACTTTTTGGTTTACAATCTTGTTGTTAATCTTCTTGGTTTTTACATTGAACTTACATTGTTAATCTTCTTCTTGTTAATTCAGATCAAGGAGGGAGGATGAGCTAGGGGTATTTAGATGGGAGGAGCATTGAGGTATGTGGGAGTGGTAGTAGCTCACTAGAGTACTATACTAGATGATATAGATGCATCAATGATCATATGGAGGTCATATGAGGTCATTAGAGGATGGGCAAAGGATGTAGATGATCTACCATACATGAAAACTCCTTTGTACATATAGGATAGGATAGATAACATTATCGAGAAATAAAGGCCCAACTATGTTATGGGACAATTTTGGATTAGATGGGACTTATTAGGATCACCACAAAGATTTGCACTACTGTCACGGGAGGGAAGATTATGGAGAATGATAGCGGATAAAGTAGTAACTCGTTGGGAGTGGAGAGATGGAGGAAGAGGTATGAGATCTAGTAGGTGGATTAGATGACCTAGGGACCACCGGAAGGTATGCAACATGATGAGAGACACATGCACTAGTGTCTGTGGGTATTGTAGGCATAACAACACTACATGTTCAAAGAATACAGGTAGTCATGCATTGATGACATCCATAAAGACACAAAGTAGGTAGGTTGCTAATGAGATAAATAGAGGGAGGAGATGAGGAGGCAAATGATGTAGAGGAGGTGACAATGGAGATGATTGATGATGGGGAAGAGGAGGGAGAGGTAGTGGAGAATAATTTTTCAGAGGTAGAGGTGTTGGAGGTAAATGTAATGGAGGTAGCTCAATTGGTAGAAGAGAGAAAAAGGAGATAGAGGACAGGGGATAAGAGGGATGAGGAGTTGGAGGGAGGATAGGGGTCTATTGCAAGGAAAGTGAGGAAATGATGGTTGAGGGTGAGGACTGGAAGCCCCATCATGTGACTAGTGTTAGTTCCATCAAGGAGCATGAGATAGACATGAAGGATAGATAGGTAGTTATTTGAGTAGGAAGCACAACATTGTGATGATGTACATCATTAGCAAGATGTGATGGATATGTTGAGTGTGTAGCTAGAGAGTGCACAGTATAGGATTGTGGAGCTAACAAAGGAGAAAGAGAGACTATATGAGGATATGGGGACAATATCACAAGGAGTCTCATAGGGTGATAAAATTAAGGTCTTAAGGGCATCATTGTTCTGGTTATAGGGTATGCATGATGCAGTAGCATTGGATATAGATAGGTTAAGAGAGGAGTTAGAAGAGATGAGGATAGAGTGGGATGGATTGAGGGGATAGGTGGAGAAATATAATGTTAGAGTAAAGTATTAATTTAATTGTGTTAATCAAATTAACTTTACTCCCTTCTTAAGATGTCACCTTATTTTTCTTTAGTTGTTTATATTTAAACCTCTCTTGCATTGGTAGTGTTATATTTAAAACACTCATGCACTAGTTGTTTTAAATATAAACCTGCATGCATTAGTCATGTAATAATTAAATTAATGATTACATGCACTTCTATTTTTTAGGGTTTGCCTTTCAAGGCTTTTGATCTCCTTTATAAGGATGATCCATTGTATATTTTATTCATTCATTAATTGAGGATATTTTCTTCTTCATATTTTTGAGTCAAACCCTTGCTCTCTTCTTGTCTCTACCTCCTTGTAATAGGTTTTTGTATGTAGGTGATCTTTGAGTTTTGTGGATTTGTATTGCTCAAATTCTACATGGTATCAGAGCTTAATTTGCTATAACTTGTTCGTGTTTGAAGGAATCAGAGTTAAGAAAATCATCTAGTTCAGATTAGGACTTTTTCAGTTATTATTTATTGAAAGTAGGGGGTTCCTAAATTTTGGTACACTTTGAGCTCAAACGGACCTCACTATTGAGCTTGCAGCACCACAAAACCCCTATTTTGATATAAAATATGTCTAATTTGGACAACTTTGCACTTTGGGGTATTTTTTTGGTACCAAACAGCTTGGCACGCTTCCTGAGATGAAATTTGTACGAACTTGCATGCAAATCAAGAAAAAAAATCTCTGTTTGGTATGCAAAATGAGGCAAAACTTTTACTATCTGACATGTAAATCAAGACCAAAATGGCACACAAATCGAGGCAAAAATCCATATGTCCTGGTACGAATCTTGAGGCGCGCATGCGATTTTGCAAAAAAAATTATTTTTTTATTTTTTATTTTTTGGAGGCGATGACAGCCATTTGGCCGTCAAATTTAAGCCCACCAATTGATGACATCAGCATGCATCATCATCATTTGCACCATTTTTGGGCCCTCCAGCACAGCTGTTGGTTTTTTGCTCATAAATTGAGCATACAGTGTCAAAATTTGGCAAACGAGATATCATCAGAAAGCTAGTTCCAAGCTCTATCCAAATCTAGAGGTTTAAATTTTTGGTTTTTCTTTTTTGATGGTGATTTTTTACTATCAAAGCTAGATGTTCAGTTTTGCAGTCTAGGAGCTCTATCTTGTGCATCTGGACTCCATTTTGGGAAAATGATATATCATTGGAAAGCTTGTTCTGCGATCTTTCCAGTACTATGATTATTTTTTCTAGGTTCTGCTTCAAGTACATTTTATTCATATTTTTGTAGGTTTACAATCTGGTGGATATCTTGGATGTTTCAGGTCCTGGGATCTCTTCCCTTTAGGGGATGACTCTTATTAGGTTGTTCTTTTGTTTCAGAAACCTTTTCTCTTCTTTGAGCAGTGTATAATTCACTTTTGTAGCATTCTTTTATGCACATGCATTGAGATAAAGTGTCATTCTATTGCATGCTTTGAATCTTGAACATGTTTATGCTATTTGTACTTGCACTCCATTATAAAGTGTCATGGGGGGTTTGATGTTTGCCCTTGTTTTCCATCTATCTTAGTCAAGTGGTTCGTTCCACAACATTAGCCTTGGGGTATCTTTATTTGTGTTTGTACTTTCTCTGCACCTTCGATATTCCTAGTTCTTCACGATGTAGTTCTTATTGGCACTATTTTTAGTGTACCTGTCACCTCTCCCTTGCCAGCATTATGGGGGGGTTTCTAATAATTGTTCTTCTACTTCCTTGGTTCGATAGTGTGAGCTATGTATTCAGTATTTGTTCCTATGTACTAGGCGGATGCAGTGGCTGGGTACCTATGCATTTCGGTGAGATGGATCATTTACCATATAGACACTTTTTCTTTCCTATTTTTAGAGGCACTCTTCCATCTTTCATTGATCATCTCTTCAAGCTTTGGTATTTTATACCATATGTATCTTTGAGTTTAGTTGTTTGCCTTTGTTTACCTCCTGATTTGAATAGTGTCATTTGAGGGCACTCATACAGATTATAGTCTTCTCTACCTGGTCATGCTCTATTTCAGTGGAGGATCTTCAGATCAGCAGTTACTTCTTGATAGAGTTTGCATCTTTTTGCTTTAGTGATGTTCTACATGTTCATTCTTGTTCCTATTTCCTGGAACATTCCTAGTTTTGGAGGCTTCTTCAGTCCTTTAGATTAGTCTTTGTCTCTTTTTGGAGTAGAGTTTTTCCCATGTGGTTTTCTCTATTTCTCCACTTTATAGAGACTCTCTTTTGTACTTGGGTACCTGAACAGGCCTTTTATTGTCGGGACCCTTTTTTTTTCAACAATGTAGTTTCCTTTGATTTCTTCTTGCATTGTTTGTAGCTACATTATTGCTCATCTTAAGGGGGGTGTTAGAGTAAAGTATTAATTTAATTGTGTTAATTAAATTAACTTTACTCCTTTCTTAAGATGTCACCTTATTTTTTTTAGTTGTTTATATTTAAACCTCTCTTGCATTGGTAGTGTTATATTTAAAACACTCATGCACTAGTTGTTTTAAATATAAACCTGCATGCATTAGTCATGTAATAATTAAACTAATTATTACATGCACTTCTATTTTTTAGGGTTTTCCTTTTAAGGCTTTCGACCCCCTTTATAAGGATGATCCATTGTATATTTTATTCATTCATTAATTGAAGATATTTTATTCTTCATATTTTTTAGTCAAACCCTTACCCTCATCTTGTCTCTACCTCCTTGTAACAGATTTTTGTATGGAGGTGATCTTCAGATTTTGTGGATTTGTATTGCTCAAATCCTACAGATAAAATGAAGATAGCGATATTGAGAGATGAGTTGATGATAGTGATAGAGGAGAGGGACGGGGCCATAGGACAAAGGGTATCCTAGAGGATGTAATCTACATTCTCTCTCTCACTTTGTGTGTTGTTTCTTCCATGTTTGATCTCTATAGGGTAGATATGGGTTAGGGTGTGCCTTTGGCCCCTAATCCACCTCTACCCTGTGTCAGGTGGTATCAGAGAAAAGGTGAGATCTATCTAGATTTATGAATCTAGGTTTAAGGGTTCCTTCTTGTCAAACCCTAGTTGATTTTTTGTGGGGTAACAGATTACAATCTGACCTACAATTGTAGAGGCTTTCAAGATGGTTCATGGGAGGTGAGATGCGGATCTAGGATTGGCAGACATGTTGAGACAACTTGTTGCTAGATTAGAAGTTGTTGAGATAGCCCAGCGTAGAGGAAGACATCTTGAAGATGTTAGTGATGATGAAAATGAGGAAGACCAAGGTGATGTAGAACCTGCACTAGTGATGGATCAAGGTGAGGAAAGATTGTTGAAATTTTTGACAAATCTGAAGTCTACACCATATTTCAATCCTCCTAAGTATAGTGGAAAGCTGGATTCAGATGAATTGGTGGACTGGATCATCGAGATGGAAAAGTACTTTGAATATGAAAATGTTCCTGAGGAAAAGAAGGTGAGAATTACAAGCACAAAGTTGAAGAGTCATGCATCCTTATGGTGGGAACATCTGCAGTTGGACAGAAAGAGGAAAGGAAAAGAAAAAATTAAGGTATGAAATAAGATGGTAAATAAGTTCAAAGGAAAGTTTTTACCTTGTCATTATCAGATTAACTTAATTAAGCAAATGCAAAGTTTGAGGCAGAAAGATAGCTCAGTAATAGATTATACTGAGGAATTCTATAGATTAGATATTAGATCTAGACATGATGAAGATGATGTGGAAAGAATTTATAGGTACCTAAATGGATTGAGAGTTTCCATCCAAGAAGAAATCAATTTGGTTTAAGTTGGAAAATATTGAAGAAGCTTATCAGTTTTCCGTGAAAGCTGAGGAGAAATTGAACAAAACACATAAGCAAAGACAAAGAGGTAGATGTGGTAGATTCCCTAGAGGAAGAGGTAGATCTTATGGTGAAAACAATAGATCTGATCCGGAAAAGACAAATCTGGATAAAGGAAAGACCGAGTGGAAAGGTGAAAGTTCATCTAGAGGAAGAGGCAATAACTACCGAAGTGGTTATAACAGAGGTAGTTTCTTAGGAACTTGTTACAATTATGGAGAAGAAGGACATAGATCATTTGAATGTACACATGCAAGTAAGAAGGTTGGTAGCACTAGAAATGCTTTGGTACAAGAAGAGTCATCGAATGAACCTGAGAAGGAAAAGAACTTGATGGTAAGGAGAGAACTTTGGAGTGAAAGTAATAAGGAAGATCCGGTAAGAAAAATTTTGTTCAAGACCAGATGTAGAGTTTTCGATGAAGTATGGAACATAATCATTGATAGTGGAAGCTCGGAGAACTTAGCATCTAAGGAAATGGTTACAAAGTTACAGTTGAGAAGCCTGAAACACCTGAAGCCCTATCAAATTTCATGGATCAAGGATGAGCATACACTCTTGTTAAGTGAACAATGTTATGTGAATTTGAAAATTGGAAAGTATTATGATAAGGTGTTATGTGATATCATGCCTATGGATTGTTGTCATATTTTGTTGGGTAGACCTTGGCAATATGATAGACATGCTATATATGATGGGAGATTACATAAAAATACTATTTGGGCTGATGGGAGAAGATAAATCTTGTTACCTTTGATTGAAGAACATGTTAGTAGTGTTTGTACATTTTTTAAAGTTTGCTTGATGGAAGGAAGAAAAATTGTTAAGGATTTGAAGAAGAATGATGTATGTTTTGTTGTGATTCCTAACAAACTGAGTAAGAAAATAGAGGATAGTATCCATGAGGAGATTGATAAGTTACTCATCGAGTATAGAGAGATCATTTCTAATAATGTACCTAATGGTTTTCCACCAAAGAGAAGCATTGATCATTGTACTGATCTAATCCCTAGAGTTAGTTTACTGAATAAAGCACCACATCGGTTGGCACCTACTGAGAATCAAGAATTGAACTGACATATTCAAGAATTGTTGCAAAAAGGTTTGATCTGAGAAAGTTTGAGTCCTTGTGTAGTACCAGCTATATTGGCACCTAATAAGAATGGAGAATGGAGAATGTGTACGGATTCTAGAGCAATCAACAAGATAACAGTGAAATATAGGTTTCCTATACCAAGAATGGATGACATAATGGATAGTTTAACTTGAGAAAAGTATTTTACCAAAATTGATTTGAAAAGTGGATATCATCAGATCAGAATCAGAGAAGGTGATGAATGGAAGACTTCTTTTAAGAAAAAATAAATCTTGTATGAGTGGTTGGTTATGCCTTTTGGTTTAACTAATGCACAGAGTACTTCTATGAGATTTATGAATGAAGTTTTGAAAAAATTCTTAGGTAAATTTGTGATTGTATACCTAGATGATATTATGATATTCAGTAAGACCATAGAAGAGCATTTGTTGCATGTTAAACAAGTATTGGAGAGATTGAAAGAATAAAAGTTGTTGATTAATCTGAAAAAGTGTTCTTTCATGAAAGAGGAGATTGTGTATTTGGGATTTGTGATTTCAGTTGATGGTTTGAAAATGGATCCTGAAAAGGTTGAAGCTATTTTGAATTGGCCTACACCTGAGAATGCTAGTGAGGTAAAATCATTTCATGGTTTGGCAAGTTTTTACCGAAAGTTCATTAGGAATTTTAGTTCAATTTGTAACGCTATGACTGAGACTATGAGAGGAGATAAAAGAGAATTTAAGTGGACACATGGAGCTGATAAAATTTTTGAGACTCTGAAGCAGAAGGTTGTTGAATTGTCTATGTTAGCATTGTCTGATTTCAATAAGGTATTTCAAGTGGAATGTGATGCAAGTGGTAATGCAATAGGAGTTGTGTTGACTCAAGAGGGTAAACCTGTTGCTTTCTTTAGTGAAAAGTTGAATGATGCAAAAAGGAAATATTATGTGTATGATCAAGAATTCTATGCTATTGTTCAAGCCCTAAAGAAATGGGGACATTATTTGATACCAAGTGAATTTGTGTTGTATACCAATCATAAAGCTTTACAGTATTTGGGTAGTCAGAATAAGTTGAATCAAAGACATATGAAATGGGTTGAATATTTGTAAAGTTATACATTTGTGCTAAAACATAAGAGTGGAGTCACTAACCAAGTTGTTGATGCATTGAGTAGAAGAAGATCTTTTATGACCGAGATGAGAATTGAAGTTCTTGGTTTTGATGACATGAGAGATTCATATGAATTTGATCTTGATTTTTCTAAGTCGTGGAGGAAGTGCAAAGCACCTATTCAAGATCAACCGAGTACTAAATGGGAAGACTATTTCATTCAAGGAGATATGTTGTTTAAAGGTATTCAGTTGTGTATACCGAGAGGATTAATGAGAACTAATTTGATAAAGGAGAAACATAGTAGTGGTTTGGCTGGACACTTTGGTGTTGACAAGACATTAAATTTTCTTAAGAAGAAATACTTTTGGCCACAGTTGTATAAGGATGTTCAGAAATTTGTGAAAGATTATGGAATTTGTCAAGTTGCAAAGGGAGTAAATCAAAATACTAGATTGTATACACCAATTTCTATTCCTGAGAAACCTTGGATTGATATCAAAATGGATTTTTTTCTTGGCTTACCGAAGATAGTGAGAGGTAATGATTCTATATTTTTTGTTGTGGATATATTTTCTAAGATGGCACATTTTATACCCTATAGAAAGACATCAGATGCGGTACATATAGCAGATCTTTTCTTTAAGGAAATTGTCAAATTGCATTGATTACCGAGGAGTATCATCTCAGACCGAGACAGTAAGTCTATTGGATACTTTTGGAAGACTCTTTGGAGAAACTTTGGCACCGAGTTGAGGTATAGTTCTACATTTCACCCATAGACAGATGGACAAATAGAGGTTGTGAATAGAAGCTTGGGTAATCTTTTGATATGTTTAGTTGGAGATGCACCGATTAATTGGGATTGTGTGTTGGCACAAGCAGAGTTTGCATATAATAATTCAGTGAATAGGAGTACTGGGAAAAACACCTTTTGAGATTGTAAATGGCATACAACTAAGAGGGATATCAAATTTAAGGGATATTGTTGATGAAGAAAAGAGAAGTGATGAAGGAGTAAATCTTGTTGATTTCATGAAGACATTGCATGAAGATGTGAAACATAAGTTGGAGAAACATAATCAAAAATACAAAGACAGAGCTGATAGATCAAGAAGACAGAACTTTTGTAGGTTGTGATGAAGTAATAGTTCATTTGAAGAAAGGAATATTTCCTGTTGGAACATATGGGAAGATGGAAATGAAGAAATTTGGTCCTTGCGAGATTTCAAGAAAATTTGACAATGAAAATGCGTATGAAATTGAGTTACTTGATGACATGGATATATCACATATATGAAACATTGCTGATTTATATGAGTACCATGGATCAGATGAATAAATAATAGTATTGAATGATTATCCTAAGAAATAGATAGAAGAAGTTGAGCAGATATTGGAACAAAGAGTTGGCAGAAGTACAAGAGGAAAACAATATATGGAATATCTAGTAAAGTGGAAGAATAGACCGATTGAAGATAGTTCATGGATTTCACAATCTGAGTTAGATTTAGCTCAGGTTGTACCTGTTGCATGATTTAGAGAATCATTTCAAATAACCCCAGGTGTCTGATGCAGGAGCATCTCAGGTCCTTGGCAATCCTGTGTCACCAAAAACAAGTTTGACTTTTCTTGTGTTGCTCAGTTCCTTCTTTGACCGAGTTGGCTCGGTAGTTGCTTGGTTCCTTTGTTAACCGAGTTGGCCAGTTAATTTCCTGGCACTTGGTTATCTTTTCCTAGTGCTCGATTTTCCTTGCTTATCGAGTTGTTTCTTTTGTTTTTTGTTGAGGCCAACTTGTGCACTTAATTACAGTCATGGATTTAATGTTGGTATCTCTCATTGGGAAGCATGTGGACCTAGATTTATTCATTCCTTCTATTAATGGTGGATCTGAATGCTGACATGTTTGGTAGCCTCTTCTATATATTTTAGTTGTTGGTTGTAGTTTAGGAAGGAGTTTTTGGTAGGAGATAGAAGATAGAAGATAGAAGATTGAAGATAGTTTATGAATCCTTACATGTTGGAGGACTATTGTAATTGAATTGTAATATTTGGCCCTAACCAGGAAGGCTTTACAGCTCGGCATGTATGGATCTATTTGATGAAATATAAGGATTTGATCTACATTCTCTCTCTCACTTTGTGTGTTGTTGCTTCTATCTGTGATCTCTGCAGGGTAGATCTGTGTTAGGGTGTGCCTTTGGCCCCTCATCCACATCTGCCCTACATCATAAAATGAGGTTCCTAGGCTTCCTTTTATACTAGTTTTTGGGTGGGAAACAAATCAAGCTGACATGGGTACCCTATTTGGAAATTTAATTCCCCGAGACAACACCGACCATGGGATTTAAAATCCCTAGGAAATAGGTCAACCTAGTCGACCTATTCTAGATAGGTCATCCTGGTTGACCTATTTCAGAACTGGTCGACAGGGTTGACCTATTCCAGGATTGGCCCACAAGGAGCTAACCCTAGGTTCTTAGATACTGCATAGTTGAAAAGGATAAAAATTGGATAGAATAGGAGAAGAAGAGGGTCATACATGAATCAATCCATGGTCCATAAAGTTGGTAAAGGGATGGGGGTCTTTAATAATAAGTGCATCTATTTTAAGACGTTACAGCGACAAAGTAAATATTTTATTCGCAAAGGTTGGAACAAAGAGACAAAATGAATGGTCAAGATGTATCTCCAAAATGAGTAGTGTAGAATCTATGTCCTTAATCCATGTGAGCTCATTCCTTCGTTCTCATTGGTTAATTTGATTTTTGTCCCAATGTGGTGGGTGAGAATAATAGGATTTAATAATTGATTTAATTGATTTATCTTATCCACTTTTACCCTTGAATGGTTTGAATTTGACTTGATTTTACTATGCAATTAATTGATTTAAAATCAATTGCATAATTATTTGCTCTTTTTTATTTAATTAATCATTTATCCTTGATTTTAATCAATTCATGAGATAAATAGAGGGAGGAGATGAGGAGGAAAATGATGTAGAGGAGGTGAAAATGGAGGTGGTTGATGATGGGGAAGAGGAGGGAGAGGCAATGGAGAAGATTTTTTTAGAGGTAGAGGTGATGGAGGTAGATGCAATGGAGATAGATCAACTGGTAGAAGAGAGAGAAAGGAGATAGAGGACCAGGGATAAGAGGGATGAGGATTTGGAGGGAGGATAGGGGTCTATTACAAGGAGAGTGAGGAAATGATGGTTGAGGGTGAGGACTAGAAGCCCCATCATGTGACTAGTGTTAGTTCCATCAAGGAGCATGAGATAGACATGAAGGATAGATAGGTAGTTATTTGAGTAGGAAGCACAACATTGTGATGATGTACATCATTAGCAAGATGTGATGGAGATGTTGAGTGTGTAGCTAGAGAGTGCACAGTATAGGATTTTGGAGCTAACAGAGGAGAAAGAGAGACTATAGGAGGATATGGGGATAGTAGCACAAGGAGTCTCATAGGGTGAGAAAATTAAGGTCTTAAGGGCATCATTGTTTTGGTTATAGGTATGCATGATGCAGTAGCGTTGGATATAGATAGGTTGAGAGAGGAATTAGAAGAGATGAGAATAGAGTGGGATGGATTGAGGGGATAGGTGGAGAAATATAAAATGAAGATAGTGACATTGAGAGATGAGTTAATGATAGTGACAGAGGAGAGGGATAGGGCCATTGGACAAAGGGTATCCTAGAGGACATGCGAGATGCCATAGAGGCCACACAATGAAGTGGGATAGGGATAGGGATAAATTGAGGAGATAATTGGAGGAGGTCAGGAGGGAGATATATGAGACAATGGGAGGTTCATGAGCTATATAATGAAGGACTTATGAGGGGGAATTAGCTTTGATTGCATACGAGGTAGAGAGGATAGAGTATTTGGGGAGAGAGGTAGCATGGCAAAAAGAATGTTATGAGTTTTATGTTCCATCTAAGAGGAGATAGAATTACATACCACCAAAGAGGCTTAATAGGATTGGAGGATCTAGAAGGAGTGGGGGATCCAATAGAAAAAGTAGTAGGTTATTTCAGAGCA
Source organism: Chamaecyparis obtusa (assembly GCA_027943335.1). NCBI lineage: Eukaryota > Viridiplantae > Streptophyta > Pinopsida > Cupressales > Cupressaceae > Chamaecyparis > Chamaecyparis obtusa. Next base: position 52,826 of record BSBK01007145.1, on the reverse strand, counting down.
ATAGTGGATCTATGAAGAGTAGTGGAGGGGTTAGTAGGATCAATAGGAACATAGAGGGGAGCAATAGCTCCCATCACGGGGAAGGATGGAGTATTCCACCACCACGGGTACCTATAGGAATAATCTTAGGAGTGGCTAGACATGGGATGATAGGAGGATTAGGGGACAGACTAGAGACACCAAGATGGTCATCTAGATTAGAGCAAGATGATAGGGAAGTGACTCCAGGTGTAGAGAGTAGGATGATAGGTGATATGATATAGGTTGATGATATGTCAAGGGGTCTCTTGCCAGAGTTAATAGGAACAACAGATGGGAGACATGAAGAGACACTCAAGGAGAGGTCTAGGGTCTCAGGAGGAGATAAAGGACAAGACTAAGACAAAGGGACATAGGCACCAATGCCAACAGAGGTGACTGGAGTGACTCCAGGGAGAGACTAGATAGGGTTTTGTTTTAAGAGAATGTTTGAGCTCATATCTATATGTAGTGGATGAGAATATATAATATATGATATATATACATGATTATTATGAATCGATGGAATTTATCTATTTTTCTCAAGTATTTTTAGATTTATATATATATATGATAGACATTTGATGGTGACTTATGGATGATTCATGTGATGTCTCTTTTTTCATGTCTTTTGATGGATGCTTATATATGCACATGTACTAACATAATATGATGCAAGATGTTATAGTTTTTGTAGAATTTTGTAGCATAGATCTAGCTATAAGAAAAAGAGAAAACAATACTTGCATAAATAAAAAATAGAGCTGCACAAAATAAAAAAAGTGATTGATTACATTATGCTCAAATTCATCTATTACAAGGCAAATCATGAGGATTTATACAAATTTTAATCACCGCATAACAGGTGAGTTGCACAAAATCCTTAGTCACACTTTTTGGACTGAACATGAACAACATCTCCTCTACAAATAACGGATTAGAACAAAATGTCAAAAAAGTGATTAGAAAAAATTACGGAGTGGAACTCAAGGTGAGAATTGGAGTTAGAATTAAACACTAACACCCCCCCTTAAGTTTAACTAAGGAGAACAAGAAACTAATGAAAGAAAAGATGCAGTTGAAAAATCCTTTGTGTCAAGAAAATCATGGACATTTGTCAAATGATTAACCACCATAGTGTTGAATGAAGAGATTCCTCTGAAACCAAAATGAAGATCAAAATCAATCTGTATGAGTGCTCGCAGTGACACTACTCGAACCATGAATAGATGGAAAGAAGACAATAATCTGCATATGTGCTCCCAAATAATGAATAGATGGAAAACAAAGGCAAAACATCTATCATTCAAGAATTGCAAAAAAAATTAATCATAGATTCTAACTTTGTCCAAATTGGACAAATTTTATATGGATCTTGGGGTTCTTGGATGCTCTGAACACAACCCTGAGGTCCGTTTGAGCCAAGATGACCAGAAAAATAGGTCCCCCCAGATCTAACAAGAAACCCTCTGAAAATGCAGATCTGATGAACACAGCTGAATCTCTCCGAAAGAGGAAAGGGGCAAGCAGATCTAAAGCTTTGATACCATGTAGAATTTTGCAGCATAGATCCAACTATAAGAAAAAGAGAAAACAATACTTGCAAAAATAAAAAATAGAGCTGCACAAAATAAAAATATGATTGATTACATTGTGCTCAAATTCATCTATTACAAGGCAAATCATGAGGATTTATACAAAGTTTAATCACCACATAACAGGTGAGTTGCACATAATCCTCAGTCACACTTTTTGGACTGAACATGAACAGCGTCTCCTCCGCAAATAATGGATTAGAACAAAATGTCAAAAAAGTGATTATAAAAAATCACGGAGTGGAACTCAAGGTGAGAATTGGAGTTAGAATTAAACACTAACAGTTTTTTTTTCTTGTTTTTATGTTTATATTTCATCATTGATGTATAAGTATGCAAGATGTGATGCAATAATTATACGTATTAGCTATGATTTCTATACTGACATGTATGAGTTTTATTGATGAAATCCTATGGAATAAAATGAATGTAGAGAATAATGCAAATGAAAATGAAATTAAATGATAATGATAATGATAATTAACTCATCAAGCCGCTCCAACAAAACTTTATCTAGGAACAAGAACTAACTCATAAAACATGTGCACATTCCTAACCATAAGGAATAGAAAAATGGATAGGCGAACTAGGGATGATGGATTTATTTGGGTGAGTTAAGGATGGGGGGAAGGTTGAGAAAGATAACCCTAAAAGGGAGTTCTCTTTTAGTGAGAAATAAATTTTCTATAGCACTATCAAGGACTTGCTTAAGTATAAAGAACAAAGGCTATGTCATAGAATATATGTGGACTAACATAACAAAAACACAAGGGTAATCCTAGAATCATGTTTGAGCCATAAAGGACTAGGATGGATACAATGCTAGGAGAATCTAAAAACAAGTGATGTTTATCAAGTGCGCCATTTCACCATAGGGATCATATATTGAAAGTGCAAGAGTCATATCTAATTGACCTGAAAATAAAAGATCAAGACCTTTCCCCAAGTTGAACCATTCGTAGTGCACCATGATATAAAGGATCATATCAACTTTGAGGAGGTAAAAACAAGGAAGATCAAAATAAAGATAAAAAAAGATCAAAGATAAATCAATGCCATAATAATTTCCTTGAATATATTTTTCCAAAGGGTGACTGACAGGTAGGACTGATTGCGGTCTTATTTGAGGAAAGATGCGTCCTATGAAGACTGATGATTTGATGATTGATTGGGTAGTGCCAATATATTAAAAAAGGATATCTAGTATGACCAAGATGACAAGGATACTCAAATATAGTTGTTTAAGTGCCAACTGGATGAATATCAAGGTCTTGATGACACACAATGTGAAAGAAAATAACTTAAGACACTATGTACAAAGGACCTTATGTGGAGACACAAAAAAGACAATTGTATAGGACTAGGGGACGAGAATCTATATACAACTAATAGGTAAAAAGATCATGGATTGGGATAGTAGTAAAACTATTAAGTACAAAGCTCATGGATTAAGATAGTAGTACAACTTATAATTACAAATCTCAGGGGTTGGGCTAGTAGTACAATTGATAAGTACAAATCTCATGGATTGAGATAGTAGTAAAACTAATAAGTACAAAGGTCAAGAATTGGGATAGTAGAAGATACAACATGAATGTGTGTTGATGGAACACCCAAGGCATATAAGTTTGTGATGTGAAGCTTTATGGATGTAGGTAGATACAATGGGTGGAGGATGATATTTTGACAGATAATGGCACGATCCTATCCACATGGAACCTATTTCTAGGTTTTCACCACATGTGCCTATCCAAGGTGCTTAATTGCCAAGTTTTAAAAGTTGGAAACTTATTTTTTCTTTCTTCTTTATTTTTCTTTGTTTTATTTTTTATTTTTTTGTACTTTTTTTTGTATTTTTCAGGACTTTTTGCATTGTTTATGATTTTTTGATTTTTCAGACAAGTGGAGTGCACTGCATGACTCAAGAATAGAAACTCTTAAGGTGAATTAAATGGATGGGATCATTCAAAGGCTTCCCTTCTTTAGTGGACAATTAATATTCCCCTCAACAAAAACATGCTCTGGAAACATAGGGACCCAACTAGGTAGGTTCAAACTTGCCTTTCTTTTCTCAATTTGGGAGCACTTTTTGATTATCTTTTATGACCAAATCTCCCACATGGAAATTTCATGGGTGGATATTTTTTCTATAGATTATCTTAAGCCTATTATAGTATACAACTAGGTGATCATATGCTTGTTGCTTCTTCTCATTTAGCATATCCAATAATGTGAGTCATGTTATGTGGTAGCCTTCATCAATGACTAGGTTCTTCAATGAAACACAAAGTGATGGAAATTTGATCTCATTTGGTAAGACAACTTCAACACCATATACAAGGGAGCATGAGGTGGTGTCTCTAGGGGATTGGAAGGGAGTGTGATATTCCCAAAGGGAAGGATTGATTTTGAGGTTTCATTCATGATCAGTATCGTTGACAACATTTTTAAAGATTTTTTGAATGGTCTTGTTGGTTGCCTCAACCTTGTTGTTACCTTGGGGGTAAATATAGAATAGAATAGTGGTGGTGTATTTGAAATTGGTCACACAGATCCTTCATGTTTTAGTTCTCAAATGGTGTTCCATGATCTATGAAATGGTGGATGGGATGTCAAAGTGATAGTGGTAGACGATGAACTTTGAAATATGGACACTTGTAGTGAGGGTAAGCAAAATTTATTCTACCCACTTTATGAAGTATTCTATGGCAATGATAATGAACTTGTGTCCATCAGAGGATGGGGAGGTGATCTTACCAACAAGGTCAAAGCCCCAACGTGAGAAGAGGCATGGACAAGATTTCATACTGCTGACATGGTAGACATCTTTTCACAAATTTATAGGCATTATGTTCCATAGTAGGCCAATAGTATCCTTCTCTAAGATGCTTCTTTGGTAATGTCATACCACTTGTGTAGGCATTGTATTTTTGGCATGAACCTCTTGTAATGCTATGGAAACCTCATTAGAGTCTAATCATTGAGAGAGTACATCATGATAACCTCAATGATATAGGGTGTTGGTGACAAGGGTGTATTTGGATGACCAACATATAAGGTTTTTGTGTTGGGTGCAAGTGATATCAAGGGATATGATACATATTTTAAGTGGTCATAGATGACATGCTACCGTGGGGACTAGGGACCAACCAAGACACTCACCATTTCAATGTCAAAGGTCTAGTAAGCCAACATATGGAGCTTCTCGACTAAGAAATCATATTCAGATACATCATGTTGGACATTGAGGAGGGAACCAATGGTGGCCATAGTATATGTTTCCTTGTTCTGCAGTTTAGGAGCCTATGTGAATATAAAGACCTGAAAGTGTTGTTTCATTCCATCAACTATTTCCTTATATGGAAGAATCTTATCATATTTTGTTTAGAATTCATCTAGGACTTGTTTGATGATAAGATATGAATCCCCAAACACCTGCATTTCTATGATATGCCATTGAATTTCTATTTTGAGCCCAGAAATGAGCACCTCATACTCTGCAATGTTTGTTTGTACATGGAAAGAAGATCTTTAATAACTTAGGGATATAATCACCTTGAGGGTTGAAAAACAATATCCCTTCCCCTAACCTATGATAAGTGTATGAGACATCAAAATATAACTTCTAGGTGGTTTGTTCTTCGACCATGCACAAGTGGTCATTTGAGAATTCCATAACTAAGGGGTAAGCATCCACTAATGATGCCTCGACCAACTAATATACAATGAATTTACCTTTTATGGATTTTGTGTCTACATGCTATATATCAAACTCACTTAGAAGCATAACCCATTTAGTCATGCAACCTATAAGAGTAGTGTGAGAGAGTAGATACTTGATGGGATCCACTTTAGATATGAGCTTGTCTATGTGACAAAGCATGTAGTGTCAAATATTTTGAGTGGTAAAGACCACCACAAGGCCTACTTTTTCTATAGTAGAATAACTAAGCTCATAGCCCACAAGTGTTCAATTGATTTCGTAGATGGCACACTCTTCTCAATTGTCATCTTGTTGAGCAAGAAGTGCCCCCAATGTCATGGTAGTAGCTGAAGTGTATAGTATGAGGGGCTATCCAAGAGTATGTGGTATAAGAATTGGTGGGATTTCTAGGAATTCTTTAATCTTTTTGAAACCTCTTTGACAATAAGGATCCCATTTGAAATTTATTTCCTTGAGTAATAGATGAGTGAATGGTTGTCATTTATTGCTAAGTTGTTAAATGAACCTACATATGGATTGGAGCTTTCCGTGTAAACTACGTAGTTTCTTGAGAATCCTTGTGGAAGGTATTTCCATAATAGATTTTACCTTCATAGGGTCTATCTATATGCCTCGCCTTGATAATGTGTATGAAACATACATTCATGAGACATTACAATGATAAATCTACTTGAATTATGAAAGATCAAAATAAATGATCAACTAACTCAATAAAATAATCTCAAAATCTTATCATCCCTCTCAATCTAAAGAAGCAAATTTAATGTTGGTATCTATCATTGGGAAGCATGTAGACCTAGATCTGGTCATTCCTTCCATTAATGGTGGATCTGAAGGCCGACTTGTTCGGTAGCCTCTTGTATATATTTTAGTTATTGGCTGTAGTTTAGGAAGGAGTTTTTGGTAGGAGATCAAAGATAGAAGATTGAAGATAGTTTTTGAATCCTCATATGTTGGAGGAATATTGTAATTGAATTGTAATATATGACCCTAATCGGGAAGGCCTTACAGATCGACATGTATGAATATATTTGATGAAATATAAGGATCTGATCTACATTCTCTCTCTCACTTTGTGTGTTGTTGCTTCCCTGTGTGATCTTTGCAGGGTAGATCTACGTTAGGGTGTGTCTTTGGACCCTCATCCACCTCTGCCCTACATCACAAAATGAGGTGCCTAGGCTTCCTTTTATACTAGTTTTTAGGTGGAAAAACAAAGCAAGCTGACAAGGGCACCCTATTTGGAAATTTAATTTCCTGAGACAACATAGGCCCTGGGATTTAAAATCCTTGGGAAATAGGTCAACCTAGTCGACCTATTCTGGATAGGTCATCCTAGTTGACCTATATCAGAACTAGTCGACTAGGTCAACCTATTTCAGGATTGGCCCACAAGGAGCTAACCCTAGGGTCTTAGAGACTGCATAGTTGAAAAGGATAAATATGGGATAGAATAGGAGAAGAAGAGGGTCATACACGAATCTATCTGTGGTCCATAAAGTTGGTAAAGGGATGGGGGTCTTAAATAATGAGTGCATCTATTTTAAGATGTTACAGGGACAAAGTAAATATTTTGTTCTCAAAGGTTGGAACAAAGAGACAAAATGAATGGTCAAGATGTATCTCCAAAATGAGTAGTGTAGAATCTATGTCCTTAATCCATGTGAGCTCATTCCTTCATTCTCATTGGTTAATTTGATTTTTGTCCCAATATGGTGGGTGAGAATAATAGGATTTAATAATTGATTTAATTGATTTATCTTAGCCATGTGTACCCTTGAATGGTTTGAATTTGACTTGATTTAACTATACAATTAATTGATTTAAAATCAATTGCATAATTATTTGCTCTTTTTTATTTAATTAATCCTTTATCCTTGATTTTAATCAATTCATGATTTGGTCCCTGATTTTTCATTTTGATTTTTCTTGACCAATTTTAGGTGTATACAAATAACCCCTCTTTGAATCAATGTGTGAAGCATGTTGATTCAAAGAATGTTTGATGTTTGATTCCCAGATGCCTGATCTGATCTTGATGACTAATTTGATTCATATTGATTTTCATGAAAAATTCTTGATTTGATAACAGATTCTAGATATGATGCTCAATCTAAAAATATCCACTGATTTTGATGCCCCACTGATAATTTTGAATATTTATGTGCTTAATGCCCCTGATGAAAAAAATTTCACTTATCTACCTGATTTGAATTCCTTTACGATATATTGGCCCCTTGAAAATGAAATTAAAGTTTATTTGATGAATTTTGATCAATATTAATTTTTTTAAAAATCAAAATTTTGCAGTAATGTTGAGCAATTTTTATCTCATTTCTAATAATGATATGACAATGTGTTGATGATAATGCCCCAGTTGCAGAAAAATTTAGTTCAACAATTTTGACCCTAGGTAAAAAAAAGTGATAAAAACCCTCCCTTTTGGGTCAAAGGGCTATGAATATAGGAGTCAAAAAGTCACTTTCACTATTCATTTCACTATCCCTTTTGACTTTTTACTCTGAGCATTCTAGTGACATAGCAGTGACGGTGGCCCCCATTCGTGAGCATAGGTTTTAGAGAGGCCGCAGATATCAGCACCCACCTGACTATGGACCTTCGGTGAATACCTTCGTCCTTCCTTTTTTCTGATTTTTCAATTTGTTGAAATTTTTTGAATTTTAGGCGTTAATTTACCTTATTTCTACTCATTTTTTGAAAAATGGTGTGTAGGAATAGTTTTAGTAGCGTGTAGGACTTTATTTTATCACATTTGTGAGCTAAAATAGCGCTTAGTAAAAAATGAAATACCGCATACAAATGCATGCCCTAGGAATGTTTTAGCATGTCTATTAGCTTTTGTAGTGTGTATGATTAGGTTAGTGTAAATAATAGATTTAATAGTATGTACAACTTTTTTTTAATAGAGCCTATGATAAGAAATGACACGTGTAAAATATTTTAATGGGTTTGATCATTTTTATTTTTCATATGATAAAAAGAATAGTACTTAAGCATTTTAACATGTACTATATAATGAAATGACGCGTAGCTACTTTTTTTGAATTTTTCACCTAATTGATTAACTTGTCTAATTTGATTGGTTTTTGCAATTGATTAATTGATGATGTAGGTCATGCATGTGATAAAATCGAGTGTTATGGTTTCAGTTTGATCAATTTTGATGAATGTTGATTATCAACCATGATAGATTGGTAGGATTGATTTGATGATTTTCCATCCTCTTTGATTAGAGTTAGGGAAAAAAATTGATGTGCTCTAGGCGAGCGATAGGATGATAGATTCTCTAATTGACTTGTGATTATCCACTTAGATGATGTTACTGATGTAATTTCACTCGATTCAATAGGTTCACTTCAAAAAATTATACATCTGGGGTTGGTATATGTGGCCCTTAGAGATGGTTGAGCAGCTGAGTGCTTAGGAGAAACATCTTATCAGTCATTGCAGTTTGTTTTTCTTACTAGACATGTCTCAGTTCCACATGAACCATAGTCTTTTCATTTCTATGGAAGAACATTGGCACTCTAACCATAACATCTTCCATCTACTGATGGTTGAGATGACAACCACCCCCAAGAATGTGTACATATTATTGACGATTCCTATATGGGGTGAGATTGTATATTACAATTAGGTTTATGATGGTACAACATGCTAATGGATTTTTGGAAATGCCATGATCGGTGATGAGAGCATTCTTTGGGCTTAGTTTGTTTCCTTCCCTCCTCTTCCTATAGTTTTAGGTGTGTTGATTGGTGGTTTCCTATTACCTGACCAAAGAGGACATGGTTTTTCTATTGGGTGGGGTCACATTTTGGAGGATATGATAGCACACCCACAGAGATTCGATTGGGGATCCCATATATTAGCGCAATTATATCATGAGCTTCATCATTTATTTTATTGTCATGGTGTTGCATTATCCTTAGGTGTTATTTTCTTACAACTACGGACCTAGGAGCACCTTCCTATTACTAGACCCCTTGTAGTATGAGATAGGGATCCTGGAAAGCCATATACATTTATCTATGAGGGAGTGATTGTCCAGCCTCATCTAGGAAATCTAGATTACTAGAGATGCATGTTGGATGATATTGATCAGGTCTGATAATAACCATACCTCAGTTGTGAGCCCTAGAGAGAGGATGATTTTGAGCTTCCTTTTATGTTCATGCCTCGTTGGATGATCGATCAGACTCCTCTGGTGATTGAGATATTTTGTTTCCATAGATTCCTTTGACAACTTGACCAAGTATAGGGTATGCCATAGGGTTTAGCATTATATGTGTGAGTACATGTAGAGAGGTTGATGTGGGCACCTTGGATAGAGTATCGTGTTGCTCATGATGAGATTCTTTTTTGCCTCATTTAGCATAGGATATGAGAGACCACATGGTTGATGCTGATATGATAGATGATTATACCCAGTGGTTTACACAACATCCTTTCCCATGCTTCACTAATGATGATGATGATGATGATGATTGTGTACTAGAATTTGTACCTTCATAGGGTTAGTATTGCAAATAATTGAATAAAATAACTAAATTACCACAAAGGAAGAGTTATTTTAACAAATAAAGAGCAATTAAGCACTCTATGGATCTCTAGCTAGGGATGTTAATGATGAAGCTCTCAGCAAGCCTCCATTAATGAAAATCCTAGAATGAGAATAAATGATAAAGCAAGCTAAAATATTCAATTCCAAATTGAAATGCTAATTCACTTTTATATTTTCCTTTCTAGCTCAAAATCTCAAGAGGTTAGATGCAATTCTCAAATTTGTGGATGATTTATGAGTGAATTATTTCTTTCTTTTATAGGATTTGGCAAGGATAGGAGGTGTAGTTGGATTTGATCAAGGTTGAGTTGGGGTTAAGTCATTGGTTCCACCCTTTGGAGACAATTTAAATGGATTTTCCTCAAAGCGGACAAGAAGACAAGATGGGTGGACAAGATGTTCTTCTTGAGTGATTGAGATTCATTTTGGCTTGACCCATGTGAGCTCTTTCCTTAAATCCTATTGGTTGAGGCTTTTTCCTCCCATGTGATGTTGAGAGAAAATAGGACTTGATTAATTGAATTGAATTAATTTGTTTAGCCATGTGTACCCCTTGAATGGGTTGATTTGATTTTAATTGAACTATATAATTAATTAGATTAATTGCACATTGATTTAATTTATCATGATTTGATCGATTTAACTTGAATTTATGGCTTTGATTTTTAATTAAATTGAATTAAAGCTTGATTTGAATTTTGATTGGCTAAATGCTTGTTTCGATCCAATTGTCTTGATTTTGCCTTGATTAATCACATGAATGATCCTGTCCACTTTTCGGTGATTACAAATGCCCCTCTTTGAGTCGACATGTGAAGTGTGTTGATTCAAAGAATGTTCTAATCCAACTTGATAAAAGGTCTTAGTTCTATCAATGGTCGATCTTGGTGTTCGATATGAGATGCAGATTTTGATGATAGGATTGATGTAGTTCTGATTGATTTGATATTTTTGATGGTCGATTCGATGATAGATTGCCTGATATGATGCTTGATTTTGATTCGATTTGATGTTTGATGTCTCTTTCGATTGATAAGCGAAAAAATTTATGTTAAAAGATTGCGGTCTAATTTGATGGTCATGCCCCTGATTCAATAATGTTGTTGTTGTTATTGATTTTCTGAGTGTATGCCCCCTCAAAAATGAAATGAAATTTGATCAATATTTGAAAAATTTGGACGATTTAGATCATTTTGCATTGATTAGGTCAATTTTATATTGAATTTTAATTTCACTTCTGATAATTTTTTTGTGTATGCGTGATGACAAATGCCCCTGATTTGGCCGATTTGGTGAAAATTTTGGGTCCCCGAGCATTTTTCGGTCAAAGATGCCATTTTTAGGTCAAAAAGGTCTATATAAAGGGGTAAAAAGTCACTTTCACTATTCATTTTCACTTTTACAGTTGACTTTTTGCTTTGACCTTCTTCTGAGCTATTTGAGATGATGATCCCGATTCATAAGCATAGGTTCAAGCGTGGTCGACAGTATCAATGGTCACTGACCTACGGACCTTCGGTGAGTGCCTGAACCTCTTAGTTTTCAAATTTATGCTTTTATTTTGAAAAAAAAATTGAATTTTTTTAGCAAAACCCTATGTTTTTGCATTTTTTAAATGAAATAGCACTTTTGCCAATTTATATAGCATGTATGCCTCTTTTTTAGCACTTCTGCGCATTTAAGTAGTGCTTCCGTGAAGCGAAATTGCACTTTTACACGCATGTTCTAGGGCATGTTTCACATTTGATTTTTACTTTAGCGCATTTGAATTTCATTGCGCTTTTGACCTTTTAATTGGCACGTTAAAATTTTATAATAGCACTTTTGATTTGTTTTAGCGCGTATGCTTCAAACAGCACATTTGATAAATTGGATGAAAGCGACATCCAATTTATCATCCTCTCTGAATGATGATGATGGATGATGATGAATTTTTCATCCTCTCTGAATAGAATTAGGAAAATTGATTGTGGTCTGATATTTGTAAATGTTCGATTGACTTAGGATAATTCAACTAATAACTGATTTCAAATCTGATGTAATTGAACTTGTTATTTGCAGGCAGTGCTTAAGTCACTGGGTATTCATGGTTTGTATCTATTGCCTTTTAGTATGATCGATGATCTGATTGGTGCAGATCAAAGAGAGATCGATCGATGTGGATTGTCTTTCCTTCTGGTTCTACCTTGATTTTGAATGAATCGAGGACTGATCACTGCTATGGCTGAGAGATGGCACTCAGACCATAACAATTTTCACTTGTCGATGGGGGAGATGACCATTACACCTGAGGATGTATATCGCATCCTTCACCTTCCCACTAGAGGAGAGTTGGTATTTTACAATCAGGTCTATGATGGTGCAGTATATTGACGGGTCTTTCAGGATCCTACCATTGGTGATGATCACATTCAGTGGTCTTAGTTTCATTCTTTTCTAGTTTTGCCAGCAGTTCTGGACACATTGATCAGAGGGTTCCTCTTACCAAATAGGTGGGGTCATGGATTTGTGATCAGATGGGGTCCTATTCTGGAGGACTTGATGGATCATCCTCAATGGTTTGATTAGGGATCGTGTGTTCCAGTGTAGCTCTATCATGAGTTACATATTGTTGTGTATAGACATTCTTCCACTGTCTCAGAAGGAGGTATATTACTTCAGCTTTGGACATGGGAGCATCTCCCAGTGACATGACCTATTACAGTGCGACACTGAGATCCAGGTTGGCCATTCACCTGGATGTATGAGGGGATGGTAGTGCAAACCCATATGGGGAAGTTAGATTACTGGCATCATGTGATTGATGATATGGATCGGGTTGTCTAGCGGCCTTATCTAGGTTGTGAGCCATGGCCGAAGGATGATTCTGAGTTTTTGTATATGTTTTTTCCTCTTTGGATGATTGTTCATACCCCTTACATTATAGATTTATTTTTCTTTCGGAGGGTACTATGATAGTATGGACGAACATGGGGTATGCCCCAGGGCATTGCTATGTATGCTCGGGTTCAGGCCAAGAGATCACTATGGAGTCCTATTGTGGATTTTAGGATAGCTCATAGGAGATACAGGATCTAGGTTATTTTCCATAGGCCATGAGAGAGGATGTCATTAATGCAGGGATGACAAATGATTATGCAGATTGGTTCAGTTGGAACCCATTTTTGAGGTTCACAATTCCAGCTGAGAGAGTACCTGGTATCGATGAGGAGTCTGATGGTGGTGGAGATGATGGAGATGGTGGTAGGGTGGGGGTATGATTTGAGCATGATGAGGATGACGGGGTCATCGAACAGCCAGAGCGAGTAGAGTTATCATGCCAATTATTGTTGCTACTCCCATTCCTCCTAGGAGTGGTGGTTAGGTGCGGGGTTGTGGTGTTGATAGAGCTTTACACCAGGTTGCCAGGGACCCAATAGGTAGACATCATCATCATAGGGCTAGGCGTCAGAGGCAAATGGATGCCCAAGTAGTGCAGGCATTATTAGATCAGGCACAGGGCCACCCGGCAGAGGCTCCTCCATAGGCTATTCCTTAGGCTCCTTTAGCACATGTACCTACTTCTGTATCTATGCCATCTTCTTCTTCTCATCCATCTTCTTCTTATTTTTTTCCATCACTATCTATTCCTTCTTCCATGCCTTCTTCTTCTTTCATTCCATCTTCATCTTCCATGCCTCCACCACAGACTCTTGTGGCACAGGCTCTGAGTTCCGAGGCTCCGATAGTCGCACCAGAGGTTTGATCTTTACAATCAAATGTCTCTGAGATTGGAAAGGAGGTTAGGCAGCTTAGTACTATGATGTAGGGCTTTATGGAAGTGATGAGTCAACATGGGTTGCAGCCGACCTCGAGTCATCCTCCTAATAGTGCTCTTGGTCCTGATGGTGTTGATGGTGTTAGCGGTTCAGCCAGTTGATCTATGATTTGAGATGATTCATGTTATTCTTCCATTCAATGTTGTTTTTCTAAGAAGATATTTCAAGGGATCTATCTCTGCAATGAATTTAATCTTGTGGGATAACATATAGTGGCACAATTTTTGGGAAGCAAAAACTATGACCAAACATGCTCTTTCAATGAAGGTTTAGTTCAACTCATATTTTACCAAAGTTCTACTTATGTAGTAGATAGCCTTTTCTTTTTCGGATTCATCTTCTTGTGCCAAGAGTGCCCCTAATGAATGCTTGATCACTGAAATGTATAGAATCAAAGGCCTTCCTCTTATAGGTGGCATTAAAGTTGGAGGGTTCATTAGATATTTCTTCAACAAGTTGAAGGCTTCTTCACATTTTTCATCTCATTTGAAAACTATGTCCTTATGAAGGAGTTGGGTAAAGTTATGGCACTTTTCTGCTAATTGAGAGAAGAACCTTCGTATGGATTGGATCCTACCTTGTAGAGATCTCATCTAACGTATGTTTCTTGGTGCTTCCATTTCCATGATAGCTTTGACTTTAGCTAGATCTACCTCTATTCCTTTTGTTGAAACAATGTACCCTAGCAGCTTTCCTAATTGAATGCCAAATGCACACTTCTTCAGATTTAGCCTTACTTTAAATTGCTCCAATCTTTCAAAAAAAATCTATAAGATTGGTAGATGTTCTTCTCTTGAATGATATTTATCTAGTATGTCATCTACATAGTCCTCCATGAACTTGTGCATCATATCATGGAATATTGTTGTCATAGCTCTTTGATAGGTCGCTCCTGCATTCTTTAGACTAAATGGCATAACATTCCAATAGAATGTCCCCCATGCTCATGTAAATGTTATTTTGTCTTGATCTTTGGGTGCTATCTTTATTTCATTGTAGCCACTAAACCCATCCATAAGAGAGAACATTGAATGTCCTGTTGATCCACTATGGCATCTATGCTTGGTAATGGAAAGTCGTCCTTAGGGCATGCAAGATTTAGATCCCTAAAATCCGTGCAAATTCTGATGGACTTGTCTACTTTTGAAATTGGCACTATGTTTGAAATCCATTGGGCATAATCAATGGCTCTTATAAACCCAACTTTTAGCAATTTTTCTAACTCCACTTTCACAAGCAAAGCTATATGTTGATGCATCTTTCTCAATTTTTTCTTGACTGGTCTTGCTCCTTCTTTTATGTTTAAGTGATGCATGATTAAATTTGGATCTAATCTTGGCATATCATCATAAGACCATGCAAAATTGATTTTTTTTTCCTTGAAAAAATTGATGAATTCTTTTCTTTCCTCACTAGATAAAGATGTTGCTATGTGTATGATCCTTGGTTCTGATTTTGATCCAATGTTCACCTTTTCTGTTGGTTCGATCAAGATAGGAGATTTTTCCTCATAGTGCTCGGGTAAAGTATCCAAACTCCCTTCCTTAGGCACCTCAATTGGGTTTTCAACTTTGGAATCATTCTTTATTTCTTTCTCTTTTTTATCTAATGCTGCCACAATGTGGTTTTCAACATTAGATTCTTTCCATTTTTTATTTTGATTTTTGTTTTTTTCATTTTTTATTGAATTGAGAGTTTGGATACCTTCCTTTGCCTCTTCTTCCTAATATTCCATGGTAGAAGAAGGTTCAACTGCATTTAAGTATTGGGACACCAAATTGTCATTTAAAAAGGTTGGGAGTATGGTAGGTTCGACGGAATCCCATTCAATTAATTCCAGGTAAATGAGGGTCAAAGGATCAATGTTTTGATTTAAGCCAATAGGGTTTAAGGACAAGACTTCATTGGAAGGTTTGAACATTTTATCACTTAATTCTATGACATGTGCCTCTTCGAGGTGATCTAGAGAACTAGGGTCAAAATCCTCCTCACTAGAATCCACTAAGGTTTCTATTGGGTAAAAATATTGTGGGTTAAACCTAATGTTAGATTCTTCCATAGAAGGTCTCCATGATGGTATGTAGGGTTCTCCTACCCATTGATTTATTTTAATTTCTTGACTTGGTACATTATTTAGGACCACTTGGCTTGAGCTTGAAGCTTGATTCTGCAATTGATTCCTTCCCTTTGCTAGGAGTGTAAGTATGAATGAAATCAATACCTTTATCTTGACATGATTTATTGGATAAAGTATCACATTCCCACTCATTTGAGTCTTCATCACTATGTGATTCTAATTGTAATATTTGATCATAGACTTTAGGATAATTCTTTTGAGTATACCCTTGTTCTAGGTAGCCTAATCTTGTCTTCTCTTTGTTGTCTCTCCATGTCATTTCAATGGGTTCAAGGAGTCCTTCATTTCTTTTTCCTAAAGGTCCTTGTCCTTTATATCCCATTTTTTGCATAATTTGAAATCCTTTCCCATATTGATGTGTGGGGATGCTTATATTTTGTATGTGTTTCTCATGGGCACTTGATTCTTCATCTTTGTATAACTAGTTTAGGATTTCATTGTCCTCTTCCTCCATGAATGACGATGTATTAGCTCTCACAAAGTGATCATTGTATTTATGAGGCAAATTAGATGGCTTTCCATATGACCTTGAAGATAAGGGTAGGTCCATCATGGATAAGGAAAATTCACCTACTCCCTTTTGTTTGATTTTACATTATTTCTCAAAGTTTTTCATCATGTGGTACATCTTTTGGTAATGAGCCTCCTTAGTGTATATTTGAACAGATCTATCTTGGTCTTCTTTCTTCGTCTCAAAAGTACTTTCCTCACTAACCTTTTCCTTCCCTTTTGTTGATGTATCTAGGTTAGTGAGACTTTGAATGTTTTCAACAACAACTTCTTCTTTTTCTTTTCCCTTCAAATATGGAAGATCTTTAGAGCTTTAACCTTGCTCTATTCTTAGGGGTATGGACCCTTCCACATTATGTGGGACTAGAGAATCATTTATAGGCTTTAAGTTATTACAATATTGGAAGGGGTTTGAGTCCCCGCTTACCATGATTTCTTTCCCTAGATAAGGGAACTTAAGACATTGGTGATAGGTAGAAGGTACGGCTTGCATTTCATGAATCCACGGTCTCCCTAGTAAGATATTGTAAGTCAACTTTAGGTCTAGGACTTGACAAATGGTTTCTTTTTGCACTGGGCCAACTCTAATAGGAAGTACTATGACACCCTTAGAAGCTCTTTCTTCATCATTGTGGGCTTTTACAGTTATCTTTTTCTTTGGGTCAATAGCCTCCTCAAAAAATCCTAAGGCTTTCACCAAGTTTAGGGTACAAATATTTAGGTCAACCCCTCCATCAATAAGGACTCTTTTTATGCTTATGAATTAGAACCTCTATATGCAAAGGAATTTTTTGTGGGTGATTCAATGACATGTCATCTTGCTCTAAAAAAGATAGGCAATGAGGTGCAATAAGATGTCCCACCATATTTTGAAATTTATCTGCCTCCAAATTTAGAGGTACATTTGTCTCCACCAAGTCATTTTCCAAAATTTCCTTGTGAGTTGGTGAGAGTTTGAGAAATTCCAAAATAGAGATTTGAGCAAGAGTTCATTGTAATTGATCCACCAAATTATATTTTTTTGATGATGAAGATGAGGCTTGATTGGGTAGAACAATTCTTGGAGCATTCGTAGGTAGAGTAATCTTTGAATCTTGCCCCCTAGTCACAACATTAGATGTTGCTTTTATTGGCTTCTCTTTTATCACAATAACATTTATGGTGCTTTAATCACCACTTAAATCATTAATTGTGTTATCATAAGTATGAGCAAATTTGACTTTCTCATTGCTCCTTTTATTATTTTGGTTAGTATTTGATGACTTACCCTTCTCATGGTTTAGAAAGGGGTTTTTAAAGGCCATATGATCTTCATTGTTTTGGGGCCCTTCAACCTTGATTGTCCCATCATCAATTAAGTCTTTCACCAAATGTTTTAACTTCATGCATTCATTGGTCTTATCACCCTTATTTCGATGATACTCATAATGGTGAGAATCATTCCACCAATTCAGTTTAATTTGGGGTTCATAGGGCCTTAACTCGGGTAGAGTAATGATATTGTTGGCCACCAAAGTCCTTAACGCATTCTCCAATGGTTCACCTATGAAATTGAATTTTCTCTTTTGATTAGTGGAAAATAAGGGTTTAGGCTTGTTGCCATTAGCATTATTAAAGGTATTATTATTAGCATTTTTGCTGTTGTTTTTGGAATTGGCATTATTAAAAGGAGCTTTATTCATTTGATTTACATTGTATGTTGAATTCGCTCCACTTGATAAGTTAAATGAGGTAGCCTTTAAGGTGTGGGCTTCCACAACCCCATCATTCACAAGATTTATGTTGTTATTTTTAAACCATAGCTTAGGTTTGTCATTGTGATTGTTGGCTCCTTTATTGTTGGTATAATTAGATATATAATGATTATTACTAGTATTGGTGTAGGGTTTGTTGTCTTTGAACAATTTTATTTCACCCCTTTTGACCAATACATCTTCAATCTTAATCTCATTCTCAATAAGTTTTTCGAATGTAGGGTGGCATTGAAGTTGGAGTCTATAGTTCATCTCCATATTTAAATTATTCATAAATATCTCCATCTTCTCCTTTTCAGGGATAGTTTGTGGGTACCTTGCGAAAATGGTCCTCCACCTTTGAAGGAACCCTAAGAAATATTGACCATCTTTTTGTTTTGTATCACATATTTTTAGCATGGTAATCTCGTGTTCAATATTGTAGGAGTAATGGGTTACAAATTTAGAGGCTAATTCCTCAAAAGTATTGATCCTTTGCGGAAGTTTAGAGAACCATTCCATGGCTTGCCCTCCCAAACTTCTTGGAAAAAGTCTCATTAAGTACATGGGGTTATGCATAAATTCAATACTTAGAGTGCAAAACTCTCTAAGGTGATCTTGTGGGTCTGATTTACCCATGTATTTATCATATTTAGGAAAAATTGTATTGATAGCAAAAGGTGCCATGACTAAGCCTTTGTCAAATGGGAATGGACACAAAGCCTCAATAGAGAAAGGTTTAGGCTCAGCGGCCTTTTTCATTAAGTCTATTTGCGTTTGGAACATTTTTAGTTGTTGAGTCATAGCATACATCAGGTTTTCCTCTTCTTTGATTTTCTTGAGTTGATCCACATCATAGTCATGTGGGAGATTTACCCCTACCTGGGATAGATTTAGGAAAAATTTCTCCCTATCTCTATCTATGAGTTTGTCCATGACTTCAAGAAAATCGGTATCTTGAGCTGCTCTATTAGCCCTTTATTCAATGGTTTCTTTAGGCTCATGATTAGCGTTATTGATGTTTTCATTGTTTCCTCCTTGGTTGTAATCGTGAAATGTGGAGTTTTGATCCATTGATTCAAATCTTTTTTCAAATAGATTTGGGAGACTATCCCCTTGGTCGTGATCGTTGAAAAGCCTTTGATGTTCGAATTCAAGGACCTCATTTTCAATGCAAGTGTCATCTTCTCTTAAAGATAATTTGAGTTTGTGAGAACGTGTAGAAACCGGCATTCAACAAAGTTTGATTTCAAATTGATCCTCAAGTTGGTAATTGTTGATATTTATGAAGAGATTAAAAATATAAGATGAGCTTTGTAATGGATATCTCTTTCACTTGTTCTATGTATTTTTCAAACACAACAACCACAATTACACTTGTCCTTTTTAATCCTCTACACAAAAAAGTGTTTGAATTTGTAGGATGTTATCACGGGTTTTTGCACAAAAAGATACTTCAAGCAATCTACCTAGCTCAAGATTTGGTTCGTAAACATGGCTCTATAAGGTAGTCTTTGCTAAGTTAACAATTTTTTAATCAATATTCCATTCAAAATGGATATTAAACTTTCATCCTCCAAATATATTAAGAGGATTCCCACCACCAGTATGTCGCAGTTTTGCACAATCCCGAAGGACTACTCGAGGAAGTTTAAAAATTTAACACCCTTTTGTCACACACCCCATTAAGGATGCATGCATTTCATTTTATAGTGGGTTGGATGATCACGGTAAAGGTGATTGTATCCCACTTTGGGTTGTCCCTCTCACCAGCCTTGTTAAGGCAAATCTCGAGAGGCGAGCCCAACTATTGATCTAGCATGTTCATTTGAAAGCAATAATGTGGAATGAAGAAATAGGTTGTGGGAATTTGATTCACCAAAAATTTAAAGAGCATATCCCTATATACTTCTCAATTCCCAAACACTTTTAACAAGGTTCATTTACCAAACCCACTAACTAATGAGAATCGAGTATTTCTACTCTTTTCTACAAACAAGGGGTTGTTCAAATTTAGTGCTTGATTTACCTAGCCTTTCTTTTAATCAAGGAGTTCAACACTTTTGGCATTTTGATTCACTTAGAAACTGAAGAGCATAGGCCTAATGTCTAATTCCTCAAACAATAATAGGTTGTTTTTAATTACTAGATTTTGAAAACAACAAAGCCACAATTTAAGTAAAAAAATGACTAAGTTTAGGCTTACCTTCAAACGAAGCTAGCAAAGGCTAGGGGCATTTTTTATTGATTTTTCATTTTTAATGCTCACCTACTGGTGATCATTCCTTTCCAATGAGTTTTTCCTCCAACAAGTTAGTCAACACAACCAACAAAAATGATGAAAACAAGATAAAATTGAATCTAAAGCCTTACTTGTCAAATTTAAGAAAAACTTGATTAAGGTGAATAAATCCAATTCAATGAAACAAATGTTGCCTTGTATGCTTCTACAACTTTTAGATAATGTTCATGTACCTTGTTTTCTTGTTGAGAATCCTCAAGAACCAACTTAATGTGAGAAATGTTCTCTTTGATCTTCTTTGTTAAAGCTTTGCCTTCTTGATTGAATCTGCTCTCTGGTTTTTTTACTCTTTTATGATCAGTCATCCTGCAGATATAGAGAGAAAACATTTTCCAATAGTCAGATTCTGTTTATTTTCAATTTAAGCAAAAGCGCTATTTAAATGCTCAAACGTGCTAAGGATTGAATTAAAAGCGCTAAAGAAAATAGTTAAAAGCACAGAAACAGAGAGCAGAAGCGTTGAAATCCTATGTAAAGGTGCCAAAAACACCACAAAAGTGTTGGATAATGGATCAAAAGTGTTGGCTAGTCAGGGCAAAAGCGCTGAAAGAATGAAGACAAAAAATAGAAGGAATCGAACGCGCTAAAACTTTGTGTAAAGGCGCAACAATTTGTCGTCAAGGCGTTGTTTCTGATATCAAACACACTGGAGAACTTGTCAAAAGCACTGCAGAAATGATCACACACGCTATTTCACCTGCAAAACAGAGAGTTAAACATGCAAAAAAATTGAAAATATAAAAAAATTTGGATTTTTAGAAAAGTGAAGCCTAATGTCCCACGGTGGGTGCCATTTTGTGTACTAGAATTTGTACCTTCATAGGGTTAGTATTGAAAATAATTGAATAAAATAACTAAATTACCACAAAGGAAGAGCTATTTTAACAAATAAAGAGCAATTAAGCACTCTATGGATCTCTAGCTAGGGATGTTAATGATGAAGCTCTCAGTAAGCCTCCATTAATGATAGTCATAGAATGAGAATAAATGATAAAGCAAGATAAAATGTTCAATTCCAAATTGAAATGCTAATTAACTTCTATATTTTCCTTTCTAGCTCAAAATATCAAGAGGTTAGATGCAATTCTCATATTTGTGGATGATTTATGAGTGAATTATGCCTTGCTTTTATAGGATTTGGCAATGGTAGGGGGTGTAGTTGGATTTGATCAAGATTGAGTTGGGGTTAAGTCCTTCATTCCACCCTTTGGAGACAATTTAAATGGATTGTCCTCAAAGCTTGGGACAAGAAAACAAGATGGGTGGACAAGATGTTCTTTCCAATTGAGTGATTGAGATTCATTTTGGCTTGATCCATGTGAGCTCTTTCCTTAAATCCTATTGGTTGAGGCTTTTTCCTCCCATGTGGTGTTGAAAAAAAATAGGACTTAATTAATTGAATTTAATTAATTTTTTTAGCCATGTGTACCCCTTGAATGGGTTGGTTTGATTTTAATTAAAATATACAATTAATTAGATTAATTACACATTGATTTAATTTATCATGATTTGATCGATTTAACTTGAATTTATGGCTTTGATTTTTAATTAAATTGAATTAAAGCTTGATTTGAATTTTGATTGCCTAAATGCTTGTTTCAATTCAATTGTCTTGATTTTGCCTTGATTAATCACATGAATGATCATGTCCACTTTTCGGTGATTACAATGATGATGATGATGATGATGGACATCCTTTCCTACACTTTTCTAATCCTATCGAATCGATTCTAGACATCGATGAAAATGATGATGACAATGACGATGACAGTGATGGTGACGGTGACGGTGACGGTGGCACTGGTGATGGCAATGGCGATGGCAATGAGGATGAGGATGATGAGGATGATGATGATGATGATGATGATGATGATGATGATGATGATGATGATGATGATGATGATGATGATGATGATGATGATGATGATGATGATGATGGTGATGATGATGGTGATGATGATGATGATGATGATGATGATGATGATGATGATGATGATGATGATGATGATGATGATGATGATGATGATGATGATGATGATGATGATGATGATGATGATGAGGTGGGAGAAGTGGCCAATGGAGGAGGAGAGTGGTAGAAATGAGAGGTGGTTAGGTTGGTGGTGGATGAGGTTTATCTTTGGGTCCTTTGAGAGGTAATGGTGGTGCTAAAGTATGAGGTGGAGGAGTGGGTGGAAGAGTGAGGATTAGGGGTGGATGAGTGGGTGGCAGAGGTGTTCCTCATGCCAGGATTATAGATTGGGTTTGATAGAGACAAAGAGTACTTAAACACATATATGTACCCTAGGCTCTTACTCCACAAGTTCCTATTTTACCAACACAGGCAGTACCGACTTCACTGGCACTAGAGACACTTATGCAGGAGGTTAGGACTCTACAAGATAGTGTGGCTCAGATCTAGAGTCAGATGGAGCAGTTAAGTGTGATGATGTAGACATTCATGGCTACTATGGCCCAACATGGTTCACACCCTAGTTCTAGTAGAGGTGGAGGTACAGGTTCAGATGGGATAGGTGTAGGTGGTTCAGGTGGAACAAGTGTAGGTGGTTCAGGTGGCACAAGTTAAGAGTGTTTATTCTTCCACCTTTGTATCATATCATATGTATCTTTATATATGATCATGACTTTGTTGATGTACTTTATTGCTTGTACATTTATGGACACTTGAATTTATTTTATGCTTTGATTATTTGATTCCTTTCCTCATAGACTATTGCATAGATACTCTCTATTTTATGATGTCTTTATATGTTAGACTATTTGATTTATCATGATATATGTAGCTCTACACGTCCTATCTATATGCTTGTTTTTTTTGTTTTGTGATGCAAAATGTTATGAATGTATTTATCTTATATGTTTTGAATGGATGTCTTATATACAAAATAGCTTAGATGGATGCATAATATTGATTAAATGCACTTGATAATTCTATTTATACTTTAATAATTAATGATGAATGATTATTTTATTTGTAATGGTTAATGATGCACCTATATTATATGTTTATTCTAAAAATGCACATGAATCTTAGATTCTATATGCTTGATGATTGCATTTATGATGTGATTCCATATGGAATAAATGCACTTTTCAATTTGATTTCTGATTAATGTCATGATGGATGATATTAATGCAATGAATTGATCTAATGATGTGCAACATAATGGATTAATGAATCTAAATGATATGCAACTTATTGAAAATGCAATGCCATGACAGTATGAATGATATGCAACTTATTAATGATATGTAACCTACTAAATGATTAATGATTTGCAACCTACAGAATGATTAATGATTAATGCCTACTAGTTTTGTAATAAATGTAACTATAGGACTTAATGAATAATGATTAAGGAGGGCTATATAAATAAACAATTCAATACAACTTAACATATGAACTAACATGATATTAACCCATAAATAAATGCACTCCTATTTTTTTAATTTAGTCCAACATACTCGATCAACTAAAGAAATCGTGATGGTTTTGATTACACTCCACTCTACCCCTTTTGCATTTGAAGAAAAATCCATAACAACCAACATACAAATTTAATCTATATGGATGCAGCTAGTTGTCTTGTTTAATCATAAAGATGCTTCTTTTCATCATTGATATTTTGAAACATGAAATTGGTACAATCATCATTGGTTCAAACATTATGGTCTGAATACCTTTTTCTCTTGAATTTTTCACATGAAATTGGTATGACCCTCAGTGGTTTGATTTTACAACCATGATGGTTTGAATATCACTTTCATCAGCTTCAATGATGCAAACAGATTTTGGCATTAAGATATGAAAGAACTAAATGACCAAGGCATCCTATTGCATAAATAGACAAAGATATGATTCTCTCCATATGCAAACATCCTCAATAATTCTTTGGTGATCATGTCATTTGACAAATTTTACATACTTTGAAGAATCAACATCAAGACAATCATACAAAAATCAAGAAAAATTATCATGCTTTTATCATCACTCCTCTAGGCAAAACACCTCATCAATTTTCTAAAAATACATGACTCAGTAATCAAGTAACACTTTTGAACATTTTTTCAATGTTTTCAAATCTAAATTTCAAGTAGAACTCCATCCATTTCAATCTTTATTTTTATTTTTTATTCCTGATAAAGATAGGTCACTGTATAGGTCAAGGATCAAAGTGTCAATCATTGATGTTCGAGATTAAATGTGTTTGAATCAGGAATTGATATGAATCAAAAATTCAAGTGTCAAGTTTTTGGTTTGATGCATTCATTTGTTCCAATTGGTGTCTATTTGATGAACCTCTCTCATTTAGGATAAGTGCCCCCAACTTGATTACACAGTGATGTTGGACTTTGATAATTTTTCAAACCATGGTGAAAGCCTTGGGTATATGCGAATGCAGCTCTAAGATTTTATTATGCAATATGTACAAATGATGATTGATGCAAGAATTTATACAAAGATGATAGATAAATGCAGATGGAAAATGCAACTAGGCTTGACTTAAGGGTCAAATGGCACCTATTTACCAGGTTTTCACCACTTGAATTCATTTCTCTTTTTCTCTTTTATTTTCTTTTTTTGCTATCGAGGCACCTATTGTTAGGTTTTCACCAAGGCACTTTTTTCTTTTTTTTTGTATTTTTTTTATTTTTTTTCTATTACCAAGATTCCTTTTTGCCAAGTTTTCAACAAGATAACCAATTTTTTTAGGATCCATATTTGAATGTTTTTACTTGTAATGTTCCCAAAACCTGAAAAACCTTCTTTCTTTTGAATTGTACTGCCTAATGTTCGTACAGAAGACAACACGCAACAATGGTGTGATTGTACAGTGAGGTGCATAATAGACTATAATGTGTACGATAAGAAAGACCATATGGTGGGGTAGATGTTTGGGTCATACGGCTTGGGGGGTCATACGGTGTTGTTCCCTAGGGCCGTAGGGATGGAAGTGTCTGTATGAGTTTGTTGACTGGGGTCATATGGCTAGAAGTGTTCGTACAGTGTTTTTTTCCTAGGGTCGTATGACTGGAAGTATTTGTACGGTATTTTTCTCAAGATGTACAGTGGTAATGATTTTGTACGGTATGTTTTAAGTGTGGGTCCAGTTCTTTGATACACACATATCACTTTATCCTCTCCTTTGGGGTGTTGAACTAAGCCATTTCATAAATGAATTTAGTGCTCAACACAATTCTAGAACAAGTACTTGCAAGAGGAAATAATAATATGATTATATAGAACTTCAGATTTTCCATATCCAAAACAAGAGAACAAACAAAATGCAGTGAGGGTTGAATCCCATCGAAACTACAAATACCAAATAAGGAGGATCTTCCACCTCTGAAATGGAAACCAATAGAACTACTTGATAGGAATTCACAATTACAAATAAGATATCAAGACTCAACATATGAATTTCATCCTACACACCTGACATAAATATCCATCAGAATACTCTTGAGGGTGCACAAATAGAGCCAACGGCAACAAATACACCTATGTCGAAAATAAAATATGGGCCTGAGATAAACTAAATCGAGCAGGAGCCAAATACAATTATTATTATTCATTTAATGATGATGACATTACATTACTACCTTCATGATCAATTTTCCACTATTTTTTATTTTCTACTTTCTGATGTTTTTGGATTTTCTCAGGATTAATATTTCAATATTTTTGGATTTCTTCATGATCAATTTTTTCTATACAAGGTTGATATTGTCTCATCTGATATTTTGATACTCTTTCCAACTAATACTCTTTCGACGGATCTAGGTATAAAACCTCATACGGTGTATTCTATTGATAGGTTCTTGCAACTCTTCCCCATCACAATCAGCTAACTTATATGTCTGTGTCCCAAAGGAAGACGTGATAATGAACAGTCCTACCCAATTTGCTTCCCATTTTCCCTTTTTTAATCTTTCTTCTTGGTTCTTTGGATTCTCTCTTAACACTATATCACCCACTTGAAATTCTCTTGGTTTGATATTTTTGTTATATTTCCTTGTCATCCTATTTAGATACACCTTAAGATGATCATATGCTTTCTTTTGGTGTTCATCAAGTAACTCTAGTTCTTGGATTCTTTCCATTTTATAATCTCCATCTATTAACAAACCATGTAAGAAAACTCTTAAAGATGGGATCTCAATTTCCTAGAGTAATATTGCTTCTTCTCCATAGAATAATGAGAAGGGTGTGTCTCCAGTTGGTTTTCTTATACTTGTGTGATGTGACCATAATGTTGGATTCAATTGTATATGCCAATCCCTTCCATATTTATCAATGGTTCTTTTCAAGATCTTAAGGTTTTTTTTTGTTGCTTCTACTTGTCCATTTCCTTGTGGATAATAAATGGATGACAAATGATGAATGATGTGAAACTTATCACTCAATTATTTGATATCCTTGTTCTTGAAATATTTTGTATTGCCTGTTATTATGGCATGAGAAAAACCATATCTACAAATTATGTGATTCAAAATGAACATTGCAATATATTTTCACGTTGCAGTAGATCATGACTTCTACCCATTTAGTGAAGTATTTTTTTGTTGTGATTATGAATTTATGACCATCGGATGATGGTGGATAAATCACCACAATTAAACATAACCTCCATTGATAAAAGGGCCAAGGTTTGGTCATTGGGTGTAATTCTTGTGCCAACATATAAATCAAATTACCATGGTATTAGCATTTTTGGAAACTTTTAACAAAATGGCAAGCATATTTCTCCTTGATTGGCCAATATTATCCCATTCTAAGAATTTTTGTAGCCAAGTTTAAACCACTCGAATGTGATTCAAAGATTCTCTTTTGGACATCTCGTAAGGATAATTTAGATTCCTCATCCTCTAGACACCTAAGAAGTATTCCATCAAGACTCTTGCAATGCAATGTATTTAAAATAATGGTATAGTGGGAAGTTTGTCTTATAAAGTTTCTACTTTGATTTCTAGATTGGTCTAAGGAAATGGTTTGGTCTTTTAAGTAGGTGTAAATAGGTCCATACCAACGATAGTCATGTCTAACTAGTAGGAAAATATTTTGGGCATCAGTAAGGTTAAATGTGGGTTGTCCCAACTCTTCTATCAAGAACTCATATCGTGCACTTTGATCTAGCATTTGTAAGAGAGAAGCTAACGTTTGCATGGCATGTGCTGATTTTTTTTCTCTTGGTATTTGTTCAAATGTTATCAAAACAAAGTACTTCTTCAAGTCAATTACCATCCTTTTATAAGGCTTCAACTTGTCATATCTTGTTTGGTACTTCATCAACCAAACAAATGCTTTAGATACTCAAAGTGTAACACCCATTTATTCAAGATTGGTGTAGGATTTGAGCAATATAAATCCACAAAACCCGAAGATCACCTGCATACAAAAACCTGTTACAAGGAAGTAGAGACAAGAAGAGGGCAAGGGTTTGACTCAAAAATATGAAGAAGAAAATATCCTCAATTAATGAATGAATTAAATGTACAATGGATCATCCTTATAAAGGAGATCAAAAGCCTTGAAAGGAAAACCCTAGTGCATGTAATAATTAGTTAAATTATTACAAGACTAATGCATGCAAGTTTATATTTAAAACAACTAGTGCATGAGTTTAAAACAACTCGTGCATGTGTGTTTAAATATAAACAACTAAAGAAAAAGAGTTGACATCTTAAGAAGGGAGTAAATATTAATTAACATAATTAATACTTTACTCTAACACCCCCCCTTAAAATGAGCAACAATGCAGCTACAAATAATGAAAGAAGAAAGCAAAGGAAACTACAGTGCTGAAAGCATAAAAATGGGTCTAGGCAACATGGCCTGATGAGGTACCCATGTACAAAGGAGAGTCTCTATAAAGTGAAGAAATAGAAAAAACCACATGGAAAAAACTCTACTCCAAAAATAAACAAAGACTAATCTAAAGGACTAAAGAAGCCTCGAAAACTAGGAATGTTCCAGAAAATAGGAACAAGAATGAACATGTAGAACATCACCGAAGCAAAAAGATGCAAACTCTGTCAAAAAGTAACTGCTGATCTGAAGATCCTCCATAGAAATATGACCAGGTAGAGAAGACTATAATCTGCATGAGTGCCCTCAAACGACACTACTCGAATCAGGAGGCAAACAAAGGCAAACACCTGAACTCGAAGATACAGATGGCATAAACACCAAAAGCCTAAAGAGCTGATTAATCAAAGCTAGAAGAGTGCATCCAAAAATAGGAAATAAAGAGTGTATATATGGTAATTGATCCATCTCACCAGAATGCATAGGTACCTAGCCACTGCAACCGCCTACTACATAGAATCAAATACTGAATACATAGCTCACACTATCAAACCAAGGAAGCAGTAGAACCAATAGTAAAAACCCCCCCATACTACTAACAAGGGAGTAATAATAGGTACATTGAAAAAAGTGCCAATAAGAACTGCATCGTGAAGAACCAGGAACATCGAAGGTGCATACAAACACAAATAAAGATACCGTAAGGCTAATGTCATGGAAGGAACACTCACTTGACAAAGGTAGATGGAAAACAAAGGCAAACATCAAACCCCCCCATTGCACTTTATAATGGAGTGCGACTACAAAGAGCACAAACATGTGCAAGATCTCATACATGCAATAGAATGACACTTTATCTCAATGCATGTGCATAAAAGAATGCTACAAAAGTGAAGTATACACTGCTCAAATAAGAGAGAAGGTTGTTGAAACAAAAGAACAACCTAAGAAGAGTCATCCCTTAAAGGGAAGAGATCCCAAGACCTGTAACATCCAAGATATCCACCAGAGTGCAGAAGTGCAAAAAATTGAATAAAATATACCTGGAGTGGAATCTAGAAAAATGACTCATAGAAAAATAAAGCTCTCAGAACAAGCTTTCCAATGATATCTTGCTTTCCCAAAATGAAGTCCGGATGCGCAATATAGAGCTTCCGGAGTGCAAAATTGAACATCTAGCTTTGACAGTAAAAAACACTATCAAAAAAAAAAAATCAGAAATTTAAACCTCCAGATCTGGATAGAGCTCGGAACCAGTTTTCCGACGATATTTCATTTGCCCAATTTTGACACCATATGCTCAAGTTATGAGCAAAATACCAACTGCTGCGTTTGAGGGCCCAAATGGTGTCTAAATGGCTGACGTCAACACTTCACAAACTTAAAATTGACGGCCAAATGGCCGTCACAGCATGCAAGCCCCTTTGGGCTAAAATTCTGGGCCCCTTGTCACCATATGACTAGGGGCTAAAACTGCATGCACTGGCTTAAATTTGACAGCCAAATCGCTATCGCCGACCAAAATAGACAAAAAAAAATCAAAATCAAAATCGCATGCGCGCATCGAGATCCGTGCGAGGCATTTTTTGATTTTGCCTTGATTTGTGTGCCAAATTTTTTGATCTTGATTTTGCGTGTAGGATAGCAAAATGTTTGCCTCATTTTGTGTGCAAATTTGCACAAATTTTGTCTCGAGAAGCGTGTTGATCCGTACAATTCCTACCTCGTGAAGCGTGTCAAGCTTATGGTACCCAAAAAAAGCCCCAAAAATGCAAAGTTGTCCAAATTGGATGTGCCTTATATCGAAATAGGGGTTTTTGGGTGCTGCAAGCTCAACGGTGAGGTCCGTTTGAGCTCAAAGTGCACCAAAATTTAGGGACCCCATAATTTCAATAAAAAATAACCACAAAAGCCCTAATCTAAATCCTTCAAACGCGAACAAGCTGTAGCAGATTAGGTTCTGATACCATGTAGGATTTGAGCAATACAAATCCACAAAACCCGAAGATCACTTGCATACAAAAACCTGTTACAAGGAAGTAGAGACAAGAAGAGGGCAAGGGTTTGACTCAAAAATATGAAGAAGAAAATATCCTTAATTAATGAATGAATTAAATGTACAATGGATCATCCTTATAAAGGAGATCAAAAGCCTTGAAAGGCAAACCCTAGTTCATGTAATAATTAGCTAAATTATTACAAGACTAATGCATGCAAGTTTATATTTAAAACAACTAGTGCATGAGTTTAAAACAACTTGTGCATGTGTGTTTAAATATAAATAACTAAAGCAAAAGAGTTGACATCTTAAGAAGGGAGTAAATATTAATTAACATAATTAATATTTTACTCTAACAATTGGACATCTTAAACAACAACTTATTAACTCATTTAACCCATTTATAGTATCAACCAGGGACATAGACTTGAAACAGTGTTTGCAAAGTATATGCTCTAAATCATCCTAATTGCCACTCATTGAAACTATTGAAACTAAAATACTTAAAATCTTGGAATACTAAGCTAAGAGAAAGGAAAAGGTGTAATCTACTGAGAATAGTAATCACAAATAGGAACTACTCTATCTACCTTTGCTAAAGGAACAACCCGTTAGTTCTATTACCAACGGTTGCAAGAACAATAAAGTTCTTTCTAAATCTAGGACAACATAAAATAAATCCTAACTTAACACTAGAATTCACTCACCAAGTGTGCCCCCTTGGATGAGTGAATTGAATACAATCAAGCTAAGAAGATAGAACTTTCAAAGAGTATTATATTCATTCATTAATTGAAAGATACAATTGAAGTGAAATAGAACTAGATTATATTTGCTACTTTCACATAATTACATTAACTCTTCTAACTTCCATTAACTTCTGAAAGTTAAGACAACGTCTTATTTATAAGAAAACACTAAGAAACTAACTCCTAAAACTATGATCACTCTAATAATGAGGATCAATTAAGATTCATAATGTGATACAACAGAATCAATAATACTCGAGAACAAGTCTTCCAGGAATATAGCAAGTCATGCTCCTAGATCTACGCCCAAATAAAATGAGGAGCCAGTTGACCCCTACAAAGGAGAACAATGCACAACCACACCTTAATTGTCTTAGTGTAGAGTTGATTTTGTCAAATCCACCATGCTGCCCAAATGAATGTGTTGTTTGACTTGTTCCTATATGGGGTTAGCAATATATGCCAAATTTGAAACATATGTATTTGCATCATTTAAATCAAAAAAGACATTATTTCACTGACTAACTCTTGCATGATATGTGGTTGCAGGAATCCTAACCCAAAATAACTTAGGAGAGATGATCATTAAATAACACACACATATATCTATTTAATTCATTTGTCATATTCAATTCATAAGGTTCAACCATAAGTTCTACTTAAATCACATATCCTGTTGAGCTTATAAAGTATTGAAAGTATTGACCATACATATAAAAACCACATATATCATCATCAAAGTCTATATAAAACCAAGTAAAAACACCCTAACAAGTCACAGAAAAACATCATAGATCATGCCTTTAAAATAGTTCATCATTCCCCAGCTTAAATCCTTGCTGGTCCTCCAACATGCATGAAATTTTTTATTTTGGCCTTCATACGCAGGTCCTATGCAATCCATTGTCAAAACGCTCCCTCCTTGTAGTTTATGTAACCCTTATTTGCTTCCAAATTTTTCCACTTGTTGACCTCAACTGCCATGTCATGCTCATCTGCATCTTCATTTATTCCCAACAGAGGATGCATAAGAATGGGTGGTTGGAATTTCAAAGGGAACCAATAACTGGTTTTAGTTTTGCCTAACATGATGTACCATGGAGCTCACTAATTGGCCAAGGTCAGATTTTGTGGCAAATGGGGCTCCTTAATCCTTAATTTTGTAGGTATTCTTACCCATCTATGAGTACTAGTAGCAATGGTTGTAGGAATCTTGACAACAGTGAATTCCTCATAATCTTTGAATGCCTTTTCTCTCAAGGGATAAGTTTTCTGCCTACCACTATATGTTAAGGTAACTTTTACCCAGTCATAAAATGTCCTACTACCTCTTTGGTTTCAGGTCTAATATAAAGTGGCATTTCCATTTCATCGCCTCAATAAGGTTGAGCCTGGTGTTCTCGATTGATTTCATTTTGTACCCATGACATAAAATCTCTTAATTGAATATCTCCCACATACATGAGAGAATTCCATTCTCTGTTGTTGGGAACTACCAGGTTATACAAATACAATTCACACAATAAATTTAGAATATGCATTGGAGATGAATGAAATGCATCATAAAATTCATGTGGCGTGGAAACCAAAGGACTAAGCCCTTTAACTACTCTGGTCAACTAATAATTTAAAAATTATTCTTTAAGGAACAGTGCATAGACCTGAGACGGTGACCTACACTTCATCAACTCTGGGACAAGCTTGGTAATCTATGGAACCTTCTCTTCCAGCACCGCAATCTTATCTGATTGTTGTTTTATTTGATGAGCATGCTCATCAATGACCTGTTTCAAGCTCTTATTTTCCAATTGCCAGTGCACTCTTTCTAATAACATTTGCTAGTATTGTAGACACCTAAAAATCCACTTGTCAATTAAAATTATTTTTAGTTGATAAAAGACCTAATGACATCATCATTAATTAATTAATTAATTAATTGTCATTATCCCTTCTCCTATTTTAATTAAAGACATTTAATTAAAGAACCCCTCCCAAAAACATTTAAATCTAATTTGAATGTTTATCCCTCTAATTTATTAATTATTTAATAAATTATGTCTCAAAACCCTTTAAATAAATTAAATATTTATTTAATTCCCAAAAACCCTAGATATCTTCTAGAAAATCATAAACCTATCATCACTTTCCTAATCACTCCCTAAACCTACCTAAGAGGTCCTAACCCTCATCCTTTGACTTTAGGTCAACCTCCTCATTAATGAGCCTTACATGCTCATTAATGGCCCCTTACACCCTCATTAATAGCTCTTACAGCCTCTTAATGAGAGCCAATGTCTCTTCTTCCATCTTGGTCCCCTAGCATACTTCCCTAGTGTTTCTCACACGTGTGAGCAACCCTTATCCCCTTGACCATACCTCTAACCATACCCCTAACTCTACCCCTAACCCTGACTCTGACCATAACCACCCTTCTTAACCTAAGCCCTTCCTCAAAACTTATAAATAGCCTCCCTTCCAAGAGAAATTCACCAATTCATATCTCATCTTCATGCATTGTTATAATGTTCATTTTCATCTAGATTTAGCTTAATTTCTAATATTGTTAGATTTAGCTCACTTTTATGCTTTTTAACTCATCCTAGCATAGCTTAATTGGTGCAGGGGCGCCCATGGGTTGCTTGGGACAATCCATTAAGATTTTTTATGTGTGTGACTTATGGAAATTTTTCTTGTGTTTTTCTTAAGGTCATGTTGACCATAGGGTGAGTACAATAGGGTTTAAGTAGTACTTTGAGTCTTAGGACTTTGTAAGTTGCAATTAGGGACTAGAAAGTTGTAAAGCCTCTTGATTAGCAAAATAGAGATGATGATGTCAGCATGATGTCAGTAGGGTTTGGAATAGTTTAGAACCATGTTTCAACCATGGTTAGGGTCTAGGGTGAGGTTAAATGAGTATGTGAACTCATTTTCTAAAAGATGTAAAAAGTTGCTAAAAAGATGTAAAAGTTGCATTGCGACTTTTACAACTTTGGAATGTTTCTCAGACAACATTGTCAAAGTGTCCTAAACCAATGAAAAAGTGACCTAAGTGGTAACCTAAGACCCTATCATCCTATTTAAGACCAAAATTGACCTAATTTCAAGGTTGGACACCCATTGTACGGATATAGATTTGTGAAATCAAGAAAATGGCTTGTTTTGTGTGTAATTTACAGTTAAGTTTATGATAGTAGGAAGTTAATGGTTTGATTCCTGCACTGTAGCTCGTGCATGGATTAGATTAGGTGTTTAAATTATTCTGTGAGCCATTAGTTTGGCATTTTTTAATTTTTTCCTTTATGTTTTGTAAATATGTTGTGTTTGGCACTATCACTAGTTCATTCCAAGCAATTTGTAAAGATGGAAGTCTAACCCACTACCCTACCGTCCATTTTGTACTGACTCTTGGGGATAATGAGTAGACATCGTGTACATATTTTGTGTAGGAGCTAGGTCCCTCAAATGCAGAGGAGCGAATGTTAATGTCTTTCCCTAGGCAAGCCAGTGGTGAGCTTGGCTAGGGAAGACCAAGTTGAAGAGAGCATAACTTGCATAAGTGGATACTTAGGATCAAAATTCCTTTTGGAGATTTAATTTAATATTCTTTCCAAGCATTATTGAAGAGTAGAGGGTTGTGCCAATCCAATTGATGGTCTAATACATTCAAACCTGTTCAAGAGCCAATGAAGACCTTAAAACCCTTAAAATCACTCATTTTGAGTTAGGGTACTATACGGATGGTGGTGACCCCAAGACCATAAAAATCCTTGAGTGGTTAGAAAATGTTCCAAGAATCCCAAGAAAATCTGTAGGGTTTATTTGAAAGAGTTTAGAGAAAATCCCTATTTTCTCGCAGTAGGAGACCTAATAGGGCTACTAGCCTATTAGGCCTATTTTGTGAAGAATTGAGGAAATCGACTTACTTGTTGGACTAGGTGGGACTCCTAACACCCCTAGTTGGTTTTATTGGATAATTTTAAGTCACCTCCACACCTCTATAAGGTTCAATGAAGAATTTGGAGGTTGCAAGACTTTAAGGTTGTGCAAGGGCAATGGCTGGTGAAGCTAGAATGCACCAAGTATAAGACTTGGTTGGTGGAATATTTCTTGGTAGTTGGGTTGGCTAGAGTAACCAGGGGATCTACATATGTTTAGGATCCTATAGGTGCCAAGGAGTGTAGTAAAGACACCCTAAGAGTCTCTGTGAAGACTAGGAGCATGAATCAGTGATTGATTCATCCAACCTCCCTATCATTAATGGATTAACTTAGTTTTCAAGATTTCCATATCATTTCTATATCATATCACACTAATCTTTTGGCTAAAATCAACCCTACATAGCATTCATAGCTTAGAATCTGCATCTTGCTTCATTTGGACTCTTGGGACTCTAGGGGCAAAACAGGTTCACCATACCTGATTTTGTGCCATTATGGGGTATTTTTGGTTTCTAAATGATCCTAATCCTTCCTAAAAAACATTGGGGACATGCTCATTTTGTTTTGAGAGCACACCCACATCCCTATTTAAAGAGCAAATCAAACAGTGACAGGGTGCTCCCATTTCAGCTCAATCTGAGGTGGCTTGTGAATAGTTTTCTATAGATTTGGTATATGCTTCTTTTAACTAATGGTTGACTATCTACACATGTTCCAAACAGGTTAGGTTCACATCGATCACATTTTGGCATGCCCGGTGTGACCCCACCACACTCTTCAAACTACTTTTTTAAGGGTTTTTTTGTCAAAAAAACTCACTTTTTTTTAACATCTCAGGTATCCTTGGAGGAAGAATCGTACGAAAAAGATTCTATGGCATGGATTTCCATTTTGGAACCCTGATTGTCTTACTAGACCATGTATATTGTCATATAGGCTTTTCGGGTGTTTTTGGCCCTTTTTCCCACCTTCTGGCATGAATTATCGTATGGGAACCCATGTAATGTCATATGATACCTACTAGTAACTCGTACGACACTGTACCACAAAAAAACCTATCCTTAATTTTTGTATGGGAAACAGAGGACATATGTGAGGCCCTAAACTTCGTCTTTATTGGTTTTTAGGGTTCATTTGGGCCTCCTAGTGCCTTTAGGCTTCAAATTTGTATTTTCTAAGTTGGGTGTTTGTGGGTACTACTTGGAAGGCAATTTCATCACCAAATCATCAATTTTCTAAGACCTATTAACTCTTTTGTATGTTTAGTAACATAATCAACATCCATTTAGAGCTTAAAAAGAACCTTTCACTCAATCTTGAATGCCTAAAAAGAAAGAATCTACATATTTTTCCTAAATGGTTCAAAACCAATCCTAATCAATCCTAAATTGATCAAAATCACTCATCATGATTTTTTTTGGCTAAAAAGAACTTCAATCTAAAAAAACAAGTTTTTTAAGGTTTTTTGCAATCTAGGAACTAAAAGCAAACCTCATTTGGGCTTAAAATGAACTTTCATTCACTCTTGAATGCCTAAAAAGCAAGAATCTGCATATCTTTCCTAAATGGTTCAAATCAATCCTAAAGTGATCAAAATCACTCATCACACTTTTTTTTTGGTTATAATGAACTTCATTTACAAATCTTAAGTGTTTTGAAGGTTTTATGAAAGTCTCGAAGTGCAAATCTAGGAAAGGTTTCAAAATTTTGAACTAACACCAAATCTTGAATGACCCTAAAAGATGAACCAAAATCAATATCATAGTCATTTCATTTAAGTCCTAAACAAATACAATCTTGAGTGCACAAAGTGAAAAACAAAGCAAGTTCAAGTTCAAATAGGATCCTAAAGGCAAATTCAATCTTGAATGCTCAGAATAAAACTATTGCAAATCATTTAAGAGCTTTTCTATTTTCAAGGAATGAACAAATCAAATCCTAAACATATGTTCTTGAAGGTCTTGGCATGAAACACACTTAATCAATTTGAAAAAGAACTATTTTTTATGTGCTTTTAGGAGTTTTCCAAATTCTACAAATCCTTGATAATCTAAGTGACGTGAAACAAACTGAACTAGGACAAATTCATTTGTTTTACTTCTAGCAAGGCATATCTAGAGAGAAAAGTGCTTCCTCTTTGGAGAACGACCTCAAACCGGTACTTCCCCGATCCGTATAGAAATAAAGCGTCGAGCAAACTCTCGCTTCATCCCTTCAAGCTCGGGCAATGCATGTTGATGGTAGCCTGAGGTAGGTGAATATACCTACTATTTCGGCATGGTCAACTAGGTTCTTAAGTGAGTCACACGCGTACAAACCGATTGAGAGGAAGCCACGAACCAAATCAAACACCTATTAATTAGAGGCTTCCCAATCTACTCCCGAAGGTATCAAAATCTTTGTGCAAGGACCGATCCAAGTGGTTTCCTGGATCACCTTAAGATTACTCACCATATGTATCCCTTTTGGGGTACCAAGTTGTGGGCAAAGATTTTGATACTAGCCTACCTTTTAGGTAGTTCTTGTTGGTGTGTTTTCAAAGTTTCAAACTCAGTACAAAACATATGTTAAAACATACACATTTCCAGGAACACTATCAGAATCAGTGGTCATCATTTACTTGTATACCACAAAGTTACTTTTTCCTTTGTTAGGATTGCTTTTAGAGTATCTTTTTTGAGCTTTTGTCCTTTGCTATTCGAGACATCAAAACTAAGCCAAAACTTCAAAGTTATCCAAACATCCTTGCAGAAAGAGTCCTCAAAATCAGATACCCAAAGCATTTATTCAAAATAATTGTCAAATCCTTCAAAACTATGACCGACTCAATCAAGCATAAGAAAGCCAAGCTACCCAGTTCCTATGTCCATCAGGAGAAGAAGATTGCAGAAAGAGACCTAAAAGATCACCAACCTTCCCTAAGGGCAATCCAAGTAGAAACCAAGTATCAGAAGAAACTGGACAATGTGGTTTACAACGCAAGAGTGAAACAATTTGTAGCCCAATTCCAGGTCAATCGTCGCTTTGTCAATCTAGAGAGTGAAGACTAGTGTGGCCCATCACATATGCATCATTCCTTCAGTATCCCATATCCTATCTCATCGTCCTTGCATCCTAAGTCATCCTTAGTTGCATCATCGCATCATCATTTATCCTTAGTTGCATCTTTATCATTTTCATAATTGCATCCTTGCATCCTAAATTGCATCATAGGTCATCTCCCTAGATTGCATCCTAGATCATCCTTGCATATCAGGTTATCCTCTATAAAAATTCTAGAAAAAATCCAAAAATTTGTAAAATGTCCTAAAGAAAACACAAAAAATCAAATATTTTAAAACTCTAAAAAATTGAAAAACTCTTAAAAATCAGCAATTAATTGTACAGTCATTTTCATGTTTTCAAAAAAAAATCTTGTGCGAAAGATGAGCATCAATGCAAATGCAATTTGATGAGTTTTCAAAATATTGCTCTTAACAAAATCATGTACAAACAAACAAACTATTGAATCACGTCAGCAATCAATCAGATCAAACTTGTCCTATCAATCAATCTTTTATCAATCACCATTTGTCTTATACATGGTGTTGTATACTCAAAACCGGACGACATTAGTATTAGACAGGGTACTTCATTCTTGAAACTAGACATTATCATTATTAAACAGACTATCAATTCTAGTTCAGTGGGTTTTATCTTTTATGATCTATCTTTTGGTCATGTTCCTATGCTACTCAAGTATATCACTGAGTGATGAGTAGCCGAGATGGTTCATGGTCCTTTATTTTTTGTTTTTGTCTTTTGTTTATGAGATGTTCTACATTAAGTTCTAGGGCACATATGTCATATGCTTTAGGATGGATGGAAACACTCCTTGTCTATAATATGATTGGCTTTTTTGCCACGGTGTGATGCGTTTGCTTATTAAATAAAGCTCTCATGACAAAAGTGCACTTATGAAAACAAGTTTCATGTGCCTCATTTTTAATGTCTTCTCTATTGTGTGTTTGATCTTTATCATTCACCAACATTATGTCATTCTTCATTAATTAAACATTGAAAATTATTTAATTAATGGATAATATTTCTCCTCGATTTATCTATCATCCAAATCAACTGAATTTTGCATCAAAATCATCAATTTGATCAAATCTACTAATTTTCTCTCTTTAGGGATAAATAACCCTTAATTTGTCTCAACCCTAATTCTTGATATATAAATATACTTTATTTATCCCTTTGACCTAGCTTTCATAATTAATTAATTTGATATTAATTAATTAGCTAACCTTTTTTATTTATGGGATTTTATTAATTCTTAAATCCTAAATTTTGTTTGGTGGGAATAAATTTGTTTCTAAATTCAAAATTCCCTCTCTTCCATTTCCCCCTAATTATGCTTCCAATTTTTGCAATCTAGCCTCCTAATTGCTTACACCTTCCCTACCCCTTTTTCTACTAATTTAGCCTATCCCATTACTCGGAACTTCTCCCCTTGATTTGTGTATTCAATTTGTCATTAATCATGTCATCATTATGGCATTCTTCAATTTGCACACCTAATTGCCAATTTTGCAATTTGGCTTCAAATATCTATAAATTGAGATCAATTCCATTGGTTAAGCTAACCATCATATTTCGATTCCTCTCACTATTATCGTCTTTTTTTCTTTCCTGAACAAGTGCAATTGATCGTAGGAGATACATCAACACACTTTAGATAGAGAAAGGTGTTAGAGCACATTGAAGAGGGTGTTTTCATTGAATTGTGTTTCATGTTTTTGTGCATTTCCCTTTCATAGATTTAATGTTAGGATAGGATGTTTGTGTGCTTATGTGATTTGATGGTTGCCTTAGCATCCATATTTCTCATTTTTTCATGTCCTACAAGCAATACCTTTGTTACATCCAAGCTTCAGCAAGTACTTGTCCAGGCTCTAGGGGCTTGTTTCAATCAATATAAATATTTATTCATTTGAAAAATCATATTTCTATGATTAATGAATGAAAATTCATATGGTTGCTCAACATAAACTTTTTCTTCTCTCACTATTCAAAAATGCATACTTGACATCCATCTCATAGACTTTGAAATCTTTTTAAGTAGCATAGGCAAGAAATAATCTAACAACTTCAATTCTAACAACACGAGAAGAAGTCTCCTCAAAATCAATACCTTACATCTGTAAATAACATTTACAAACAAGTCTAGCCTTATTTTGAACCACTCCACCATCCTCATTCAATTTGTTTCTAAAAACCCATTTAGCACCTATTATATTATTGTCCTTAGGTTTGGGAACTAAAATACATGTCTTGTTCTCCTCAATCTGATCTAACTCTTCTTCCATAGATTTCACTGAACATTCATCTTTTCATGCTTCACATTCATCTAGCAAATCTTTTCACAATGTCTGAAGTAGAGATGGGCATTAAGAAATTGAGAGTAGGAAAAGCAAATATTACTCCTTTAGTAGCTTATCCTTCTCCCCTATCAATCACATTAGGCTTCAAACTACTGTGGTCAGTAACAAGTGCACAACTGGAGACCAAATGCACATGGCGATTTGAGAACAAAATGCATCTAATTGAAGTTAAGATATGCAAAGAAGTGATATTTACCAAAGCTGACGCAAAGTCATTGAAACCGTACTCACATAAGGGTACAGTTAAAGTGCTATTTTAACAGTCGTAAACACTTTAAGCACAGACTCGCCCGGATCACTACAGTAAATGTCACAGGTACCCTTCAAATCTGTACGGCTAGGCAGTTCATAAAAGCACTATGATGACATTGTATATGCCATACCAATCTTCAAGCAACACTTTTTTAGCATAAGAGTGAATTCATTGTGGCAACTTCAGCATGGTTTCCGATTGATGGCCTCACAGTATGCTGGATTAAATACTGGCCCAGCCTATTCATTCCATGGTCTTGATTATTTTGACCTACAAGCTGGTAGACCCCTTTTCTACAAGGTCTTTTCAGATATTTTGTTTTTACGAGCAATTAAAATTTATATTACAAGTCCGTTGCTGGTTCAGCCTCAGAAAACAACCACAATTAAAAGGTGTGGAAACCAAAACTATGCGGTACTCTCTCATTTAAAATAATTGTAGCTAACCAATACAAAAGGGTGT
Organism: Chamaecyparis obtusa; assembly: GCA_027943335.1. NCBI lineage: Eukaryota > Viridiplantae > Streptophyta > Pinopsida > Cupressales > Cupressaceae > Chamaecyparis > Chamaecyparis obtusa. The sequence continues at coordinate 11,749 of BSBK01007145.1, read as the reverse complement.
AATCTTCCTGCCATATATTTCTTCAGACATTTTTCACTTTCATGTAAAAAATATAATCGCTTTCAGTATGTGTGAACCATGAAATTAGACTATATCAACAGTGACAGATTCAAATTAACACTAAATCAACCAAGTGGTCAGCTGGCCATCTCTTGAAACAACACTTATTAGAAGCTGTCAATGCAATAGAAAAGTTAAAATTCCATAACCAAGTAAACACAAAATTCAAACTTAAAACCATACCCAATCAATATGAATATGTAAGAACATTAAAGCGCAAGAGTAGTCATTAGAATACTAAATCCCTCCCCAATTTTCATGCCAAAACGTAAAACAGTAAAACTACATCCTTCAAAAAATTCAGCTAAATATTTTTGTTTAAAAATAAATTTTCTTTTGCATCCAATATTTTAAAACCAAATATTACACTCTTCCACCCATTTTGTGCCACGTTGAAAATAAAATCAGTGAACTACCCAATATACTAAAACCTATCAGGAGCAGGGAAGAATATACTCATCCATGAAGAACCTGTTTGATAGAACTAAATAGATTAAAATTTTCAGAAGTACACCTCAAAACCATTTCAAAATCAAAGCTCTGCAACAATTAACAAATTTATCTGTTCTTTCATGACCAAAATTTGTATCTCTTAAGTTATAATTACCAACAACTAATACCATGAAAATGGATAGAACTATCAAGAAATTGGCTGACAAATTTGTATTACACAAATACAATTTGTCATCAGGTTGTTACAAGTAGAAACCACTTGTACAAAATGCACACCAAATTAGTGGCTCAATATTTTCTGCAACTCCAAAAGAATCTCAAGCCACGAGAGTGCTGGCAGTTGCCGATTCACTGCAGTCACATAGCATAAGTTCTAAAATTAGCCAAAGAAAAAAAATATTATTACCCAAATGGCAAGTATAAATTACAGCACAATAAAAAATAAGAAAAAAAAACTTAACCAATAAAAATTTTCCTTGTATCGACTTAAAGGCATCCATGCTCACTAGAATATATTGCAAGTTTATGATAGTACTTGACCTTAAAGTTCATGAAGAAATTTTTTTCTAAATGATCCTTATATTTTTTAAAAGAAGTTCTAAATAGAAATGCTAAATATCACTAAAGACACGGCTAGTAATGACCAAATCCATTCATTACCAAACAGGTTAAAAGACCAATTTCCACCATGCCATTAGTTTCTACATAATCCTATAAGTAGTTCCATATGTTTCCCACCATCATCAATGTCACTGTCCTTTACTTCACAAAGCAACAGTTCAGTAACCCTTGTTCCATACATTCCCGTTTTAATGTGGATAACAAAGGGCAGGAAAACCAAGCTAGAGCCTCTGCTAAATATAGACAGAAGTGAAGGGCATTAATCAGTATAAAGACTATTATTTATACTAATAAAATCTTGTCTGAGTTGGGGAGACAGTGTATGGCCCGAGAGCAAATTTGCTAGAAATGATTACAGATTATTTGTAGGGGAAAGGTAAAGGGAACAATTTCTTGATATGAATGGGATAGCGCATGCAATAGGAATGTACCCTAATCTAATCATACCTTGCATAGAAAGCCCAGGGACACTCCTACTGCATCATTGTAAATCATGGGGGACATTGACGAGGAACATGCCCCATTGATCATACAGTTTACAATAAAGATTTGCAAAAATATACTGAAGCTATATTTCATTGTATGCCTAACAAATATAATTAAAAAAGAACAATAGAATGAGGAATATCTTACTATTTCCAAACAGGTGGCAGCTTCTTGACCCTCTTGTAATATCTTGCCAACCTATGGACTCTACTCTCCACTAAAATCAAGCGGAACTTAGAATCCTTATCCTTGCGATTCCTCTCAAGATGCTTCCTTACTGCAACTGCCTTCTTAATCAGATGATATAGATCCTCTGGTATTTCTGGTGCAAGGCCTGAAAGAATCCTTGTCTTAGGAAAAATACTATAAAAGTTCATGGTGATAAAAATAGTTTTCTAAGCAAGTCATAAAAAACTAGAATGTCACAATGCATATATAATGTCTAAAGACCAAATTTAGCTACCATGTGCTTTCAGAATTCGCAAGATTTTACTGCCTGTCACACTCTTGACCTGAGCAATCCCATGGGAGTCACGAAGAATTACACCAATTTGTGATGGTGTCAAACCTTTTTTAGCAAACTTGCAGATGTTTTCCTCGACCTGAGGAAGAATAACATTAAGAAAATTATGTGCAGTTGGCATTTATACAAGATAAGTAACAGTTGCACATAACCAGCAATCATAAGAAGAACATGCAAAGCAAGAGAGCATGCAATACAATCTGCAGAGATGATTGGAAAGTCAAGTTAGGTATATATAACATTTCCACAAAATTAGCAATTGCATAAGTTTTGTAAGAATGTTATTAAATGATTAAATAGTAAAAAATATAAATTCGCCTTTAAATTTTAATATAATGGAGCCAATAATATTTAGGTTAAACACAGGAGAAAATACTATATAATGAATGGAGATGTCTGCATAACCCTCCAAGTATCACTGATTATCTAAATCATCAATATCCCGTATCGATATGACAAATGATTAAGAATTATAAAATTGAAATGCCATTGCAAGCAACTTACATCCGGAGCTGAAATCTTCAGCCAACTTGGAGGAGTCCTCTTGTAGGGAAGTGCTGAAGAGGAAATACCTTTTCTGCAAAGCAAATAAACCCATTAAAAACAATGTAACTTACTCTATTCATTGAATTCTCATTACAGGACTAGTATAAAATGTAACTTCATGACTTATAACTTATAATACTGTCAAAAACTAAATAATGACACAAAAATATAATACAAAATTTTACAAATTGAAACCGTTGTACCAAAATCACAACAAAAACAGCACTCACTAAAAGTGTTTTTACTCATTCATTCACACTAAAAGAAAATACTTTGCGCTTATCTTCAACCCTAACCTATGCAAGTATTTAAAGGCACATGAACATAGGAAACTGCTAAATAGTATTACAATACAATGGGTATAAAACCATAGGCTGGAACAACATACCCGCCTTCAAAAAAATCATTGACCAAACTAATTGTAGCAGTGTGTAATGTATGTATGGCAAGTAAAACTCACACAATATACTACATAAAAAGGACTCTCTGCTCCACAAAATATTAAGCCCAAGCAATTACCAAGAAATCGCAACCTCGCGATGCTTTTGTTTAGTGCCAATGAAAAAAATATATCTATTATGAGAACAATACGATGAATGCAAGACACAAATTCACATAACAAAAATAAAAGGCAAATAAAAAAAAATTATGAACTAAACCGCCATAAATAATAGTTACTTAGGAAATGCATTCAAGGCCCCATTCTTTACGCTTTATCACATGCAAAGGACCAAAGCATTTGAATATCTACATATTCTGAAAACTAAATTGAGAATTGCTTACTCTCACTTCATTCCACTACTTTTGAGGAGCATTGCAGATATGTCTACCAAGAGACAAATAAAAGTTAAGATTGTGCAACGATTGGGGTATTAGGTGGATTAAAGTGAGTGGATGGAGGAAGTTAAAAAACCAATGAGGAAGATGAGGCAGCGTACATCTGTGAGCAGAGAAGACCAGTGGTGTAACATCTACTCATTCATCACTTAATAAAATATGTAAATTCATGAGTAATTATAAAGATAATGTAGATCTACTCCAGGAATTAAAGATGAATAGTTTTTTCTTCGAAGTATATAAATAATTTTTTATGTCCATTTACGATACTTTGCCATAACTACAAAATGTAAATATTTTACATTAATAGGACAGCCACACACATCATGACACGACACTCAAAAGCTGCAACAAAGGAATAAACAGTATATAGAAGAATGCCAAAACAAATTCGAGGCCGGGTCACAATTAGGGTTGTACTTGTAACACATGGACCCTGTATAAGTATCTTTTCTCCATAAACAGGACCTCTAACTTACTTGCATTCTATCACTACTATTATGATATTTCCACCATTTTAGATGTAAAGGAATTGGGTCTAAGTAATGTATAGTAACCAAGCAGAAAAGGTACAGTTTCACATGACATTGTCATGCCAAACAAAGTTGACTTTATTCTTGAAATTCAGGACAAATGAAAAATGAGCAGTGATTGTCAACTCTTTAGGTTTACAGCCTTGGGAAATATTCAACAACACTTACAGAACTGCAGGAAAATGATTAAAAGACCAACACATCTGAATGCAACTTATACTGGCCTAATATTTGTTCCTTTGATCTCAGCTGCCTATGCAAGAATGATGAGTTAAACACAAATTAATGACAGACAATTGTTTATTATATTGTGAAATTTGGATTGGGAGATTTATAGCAATTAAAAAAACAAATATAAGTTTGATGATAATCCAAGGCAATTGTTTGTAAGAAAATACCCTCTGTTGCCATTAGAATATTATTTAAGGAAGAAAAAGATAAAACCATGCACACAACAAATATGATAACAGGTGGCAACTGGATTTCATTAATGATGATAAGATAAAGGTTTGTTTGTGGTTGAAACCTATGTTACCCCAGGTTTTGAGGATGAGGGAACAGGGGGGGCAGTAAACTGGTTTCCACAACAGATTTTTTTTCCCTGAGGACGGGACATCAGTGGGGACACCTATATAAAAAATTGGGTATTTTAAAATAAATAGGGAAACTTTAAATATTTGTATAAAAACATGGATAAAGCATGCTTATATACATAAAACCTTAGTTACCGGTGCGCTCAGTCAAGGGGCAGAAGTGGAGGCGGAGGCTTCCAAATGCAGATGCGGATGCGGATCCGCTTGGGAAGCACACAGGGAGATTTAACACTCCCTGTGCGCTTCCAAGCACATCTGGTATCGCTGATACCTCTCTTTCCAACAGCAAAGCAAAAAATAAAGATAGGCAAGAGCCACAAACTATATTATAGCTCAACACATGAGAGCACTGTACACCATTTCAAAGCTCAACAGTATGCCATTTCAGAATTCTGGAAAGCCATAGTTAGAGGAAATTGCATGCAGCAGTGCTCATACACCAACCACTAGAAACATTAATATTTGCTAGGCCTCCTGTGCTTGTGATTGATATGCAGAAATTCTTCCTTGCTCCGCCACAGTGTCTGTTGGTTATAATGCTGAAACAAACGCAATGCAAATGTCTGGGTGCATGAATGGCTGGAGCCAATAGGAAGGCCCAATTTATCAATTATTTGCTTTCAACTATAATCTCTTTCCAAATATTTCAATATAAATTTACACCTGATAATGTTACTCCCCGGTTTTATTTCATAAAGCAAATATACATAACCCTATAAATACAATTTCCTCCTGACAAGTAATCTCAAAACAAAATATTACTATAGGCAGGTGTATTTACTATTAATTCATTTAAAGTAAAATTTAATAAATAATTTTTCTAATATTCATGTCCACTATAACTTTTTAAAATATTTTTGGTAAATTTAAATCATGAAATATCAGATTCTGGACACAAACCTGCAAGTTCAGTTTTAGTTGCAAAAATACTGTTTTTAGATTCTTGTGCCATTTGAAATACATAGATAAAAACTCTAAAAAATCGAATTAATAAAAATTAAATCATTACAAAAAAATAAATGAATGAAAACAATATAAAATTGAAAATAAAGCAAGTGTAAAAATAAAATAATATGAAAGCTGTGGACCATGGAAACTCCAACACATAATAAAAAAAAAGACATGTTTCAACTTAAGGCTAAGTGTAACACAAGTGCCTCCTGTATTTCATAAGAATTGTCGTTGTGTTGGCTTAGTGTTTGATGGACAACATTGGCAAAGTCGTATGTTACTATATGCTGCTACAAAACTGCTCTTACCATCCAAATTAGTAAAATAATTTTACATTTAAGATGCATGCATAGTATAAGTTATCTACACCATTACAGTTTAAAAGAATCATAATTAGTCTTCAAAGATGGTTTAATGCAGTGAGAAACAAGAAAAGCAATGTGTAAAGACAATAAAACAGCAAATACATTGTGTGAGCTTTGTGTTTGCTTCATGCAAAATGACATATATTTAGCTACAAATTACATGTCCTTTGTCAATTGACAGTAGTTGTCAACTTCAAGTGATTAGATTGAAAATAGTTAATCAACTATCTGATGGAAACTGCTTAAGAGAACAATGACTTGAATTTTAATTTTCCCAGTCAAGCCTGCATAATTTGTGTTTAATGAGAGAAAACACAAGGATATTTTTTGTGTATTTTTGAGATATTATAATTTTATTTGTTGATTATGTAAAATCAAATTAGTGTCAAATTTCCACCTTATAGTTATCAGAAGGAAAACATTTTATGCCAATTGAAAACGTTTTATTCAGTGCTATGGAACTTTTCTACTCCACAATTATCTTGTTTCCTGAGAATAAAAATTAATGCCAGATTAGAGTGAGGATGGGAAGGAAAATGAATCAGCTTACGGAAATTGTTCGCAAGGCTGATTACTACAAAACATTGCTTCTATTAACTCGAGGTTAGGTTGCTGTGAGACAAAACTGTAGAGGTCTTGTCTTCCTACTTTTATTATTGGTTAACCTGTGAAATGAATAGGTTCATTGATGATTTTCATTTGGACACTTGCCTGCAAGCTCTAAATTATGACTGCATTAATGAGATCTGTATTTATTGTACGTTATGTCTTTGCTACCTACATGAGGACTTCTTTATAATTAGTAGATTTATAACTGATGGTGACTGTAATGTTTGTAGGTATGCCTTTGCTGCACATGCCAACATTTGTCTATACCCATTAGTCCAAAAAGGTTCATTGTGTGAGAGCTCTTGAGAGTCAAAACAAATTAACTTACTTGAAATAGAATGTACAGTTTTCACATAGCCATTTCTTTGGTAAGAGATGCAGCATTATCCTATAAGTGCTCTTGCTGTGATTAATATTTTTTAATGTGAATACTCTTTCCGTTACCCAACTTGTAAAATCATTCACCATTCAGAAATTATCAGCATTGTAAGAATTTATTAAAAATAGAAACTAAAAAATGCTTTTCTAATCTGAGATTTCATGCTCAAAATTAGTCAATCAACAGCAGCTCTGATGAACTTGGTTAAATCTCAAATGAACCTTATAGGCACTCAACCTGACACCTTTTTTGTATTTTCTAAGATCTAAAGATCATTATAGGAAATTGATTTAGATCAAAGAAAATTTCATGGAGAGGCAAGTCTTCTGTATTAGCAATTTAGTTAGTTTTTGGATTGCTCACGTACAAGTATCTCCTCAAGATTGGGGTTCACACAAAATAGAGACAAGACCGTGAATGTGCTGGGCCCATTCCCAACAATTGAAAAATACTTTCAAAGCAGGTGAATGCATACATCAGCTATTAGGTTAATGCTAGTCATAAAAAGGTAGATCTCAGTTGGTAGGAGCTATCTCAAACAGATCAGAGCAAGCGAGTTAATAAACCTAAAACTTGAGTAATGTATCAGACAAGACCTAAACAGAGGATGAATATGAGTTGTGTGGATGGAAGATACAACAACTACCACAAGTTTAATGATAGTTGGAAAGTGGTGTTGATCCCAGTCACTAGTCAGTATGGGCTATACAAAGTAGATTAGTATTCAATTTATACTGCAAACTCCAATGTCAAGGCTTAAATTTATTTAGGAAAATGATTTAGCTAATGTTTGTAACATGCAAATTGCTGCTTCAAATGCAATTAAAGAAAAATGTCACCTTTAAAGTTTCAACTAAAGCAAAAACATTTATGCTATCAGAGAATAAAAAATCTGCAGGACGAGTGATTAAACAGGACATCCACCCAGAATAATAAAGATGAGTAAGGAATAAAAAGCTGTATTTCTGATATCACAGCTTGATAATAGCTGTGTAGAGTTAATGCAGAAATATCAAGAAAAAATTAATTGCTTGGATTCTTTGCAAGTAATTTAGGAATGACTCTAAGGGAAGGTGCAAACAATTCAGATGAGCAGGGCCAGTTGGCGATTGCACTTTGTTTGACAAGGTAATGGGTACAATTCTAAAAGCCTGTGTCAACTTCTAGTGACTTGCACAGTTAGACAACACTCTACTGATTCGCATTTGTTAATTGATTTTCTCATAACTTGTCATTTCAACAACCACTTTGGATGCAATAAAATCAAGGTTTTTTTTGTATTATCAGGCCTGCTAAGAAAATGTACTAACAACTTGTTACAGAATTTTAAAAATCCTGATTATTGAAGTACCCCATGGGCGAGATTTGTACGTAAAGTCACAATCAAGAAAGACCCCAATTTAATAATCAAGAAGTGAACATTTTTAATCCACTTAAATTGTATGTTCAATAAGATGTACAAAACTACACCCTCTAATTTCAAATATGCAGCCACATCTATTCGGTTTACTTTATGTTTGTCCACCTAGAAAATGTAACCCATAGCATAGCACATTTTCGTGAGCGACAATACTTTCTAGTTTTGATTTAATTCTCAAAAGATCTAATTCAATGAAATGCAAAATCTTTGAAGCTTCAGTTTGTTTACAGCATCAAGCATGATAGATCGAGCGTACCCAACCAACAAAAAGGGAGGCAACTCCGGGGCGAATTGAAGGTAAGGACACCTTATAACCCTAAGCCATGCAACCAATGCAGAAGTCTACATCAAGAAAGCAATTTACCAAATAAAAACGGAACGATTTCTTCGCTGGTTGTATCACGTTTACCATATTACAAAGCTACAGGTAAAACGAAAATAGGCAGATATTCCCTTTACACAGAAAAGGGAATAAAGGCAAAAACCAATTCTACCGTTTTCTAAATGAACAAGTATGAGGCATTTCGCAACGCAGCAGTCGAAGAAGTTCTAAAAGAAAAATTAAAACTCCACGATTCACACCGTGAAATGTATGAACAGCACAGCCGACAGATTCCAGACCAAAGCCATGTACGTTGTAAACACTACAGATGTCTGGCATAGCTCCAATGCTAATTTGCGGATAATTCATAGTTTAACAAAATGCAAAACCACGCTAATAAAAACTATGTTTTGACGATTCGTATCTACTGTGTTCTGAAAATTTTCATCTATTTGACGGTGCTGAATCTGCAACATCTTTTACTGAAAAAAAGGCGGAAAGGGTAAAGAGAGTACCCTCGACTGTGCATACGCCCCATGATGAACGAATGAATGAACGATCGATCTCCCTGCTCACTCGCCCGCCCCTTCTCGTCTTTCCTCTTCAAAACCCTGATTCAAATGGGTTTTTCTGATAAACCTAGAAGTCGATATATTTCCACCACATCTAGGGTTTCACCTCAGCCGCTCTCAGCCGTCGATTGCGGTTGTAAATCGACGGTTGAGGTTGTCCGTACATGGGTTTTACAAGCGGGTATAAAATGTTTAGGTTTCTTTTTATGGAGTTCATTCAAACCTAAGGAAGGGCCTCTTGTTTTATACTTTAGAAGGATTTGTAGTTTAGAAAAACAAAAATAACTAGCTTTCTTTTAATTAAAAAGAATAGGACATCAAAATGTTCAATTAAAGTCAATGGGTCCTTGATTACTGGTGAAGTTGAAAGGCTCACAACAAGTCCACCAGAGATCAAGGCTCCAACAGCATAAGGGATGAGACTAGAAACATCTTAATTTTTAATTTTAATATAAATTATAATTATTTTTAAAAATATTAGAAAAATAATAAAATATTAAAATTATAATGTAATTAATTTTAATTGTTAATGTTAATTATAATTATTTTCTAAAATATTAGAATAATAGAAATAGAATAAATATTAGAATTATAATTATTTTTAATTTTGTTTAGGATATGTTAAATTGATAGTAAAGTGTTTTTTAAGAATAGAGAGTTTATATATCGATATAACTATATAACCATTGGTTCCACAACTACATATTCAACTAATTTTATAAATTGTTGGCATACTTTAACGAGATAGCTTTCATACATGTGTTAAATAATTTTTTCATTTTTTCATTTTTTGATGTATTATTTTTTTAATTTAAAATATTTTAGATCTTTTATTTTATTACATTGTCAGTTTAACATTAAGAGAAAAATTTTAAACATAAGTTTTTATATATGTACCTAATTTTAGTGTATTATTGTATTATTAATTATATATTAAAATTAAATCTATTTATTTATTATTATATAAATTATATTTAAAATTTATATAATGTAAAGTATTAAATATTTTTTGAAGTATTATTATATTAATAATTTAGAGATATTTTTCATAATAAAAATATCATAATATTATTATATTCTAATAGTATATTTTATATTAAATATTTAATACATATATCTATTATTTAATTATATATAAATTAAAATTTTATATAATATACCCGCCTGGTCGGAGTTGCGCACTTGAAGGTCGAAAACACAGAGGGTTTTCAAATTGGAGGTCGAAAACACAGAGAATTTTTGGACCGAAAGTCAAAAACATCCTGAGCCTTCAGAGAGAAGGTCGAAAACACACTGGGTTTTCGGGCCAAAAGGCAAAAAACACAAGAGGGTTTTGACACTTGAGCATTTCTTGGAACAAACAAGATGCGGCCAAAAAGGGAATGATAGGGAAATTTTGGACAATAGTACTTTCACAACAGCAGATTAAAGGGCATCTCCATAATACATGGTTGACATTATTATACACTCTTAGAGCAAATACTTGGAAATGATAATCATGATCGGATTCCCTTTGACATGAAGGTATTCATAGCTAATTTGTTATCATTATAAGGACTAAGTCATGTTAATTATGTCACTGTAAGGAGTTAATAAAATCCCTGAGGCGATGCCCCTGGGAAGGGGATCAATGGATACTTTTACTGTTTTGCTACACAGCTAGACATGGGTAAGAGTATATGAATATATGTATAGGTATATACATATATTCATATTCTTCTTAACAAACCTTGCTAAGTGCTATATTAATGATGTCCTCAGACAGGATAATGGTATGTACATACGCTTATATATATGCACATTATATATATGTATATATAAATGTATGTATATATCATCTTATCTTACTTCAAGCTAGCAAGGTCTTCTAAGCATTGTTTTTACTCAGGGAAGCATTTCGTGTTGCAGAAGATGAGGGCACAGTTAGTAAAATTGCATGCATTTGAGAATACAATACGGAACCTAGTCACAATTGGTATTCCTATATCAAGTTAAAGGATCCTAAAGTTAGAGTATATATTAGGTATATATATATATATATATATATATATATATATATATATATATATATATATATATATATATATATATATATATATACTAGTAATAGTATATACAAATATATATACTAATGCCTAAAGCTAAGATATAACGATTTGCAAGATCAGAATCAGGAAGTTTTCAATCCTGTTACCTTTTATAGTTTAATATATATAAATATAGATATGTTGATAATAGTATATCTATATTTATATACATTTGATCACCTCCAGAAAACAATCTAAAAGAGGAAATAATTCAACTAGGAAATTTAAAATTAAGTTGGAACATTCAGCACAGGATACATGTATGATAAGAATTGGGGATGTATTGAGCAACAAATAAAGTTATTACTTGCTTTAATGGGCAACTTGCAATTGAATCATTTCCTTAATTGAGAATGTAGTATCAAGAGACAGGGACATATGTTTTTATGGTA